>JAJEQZ010000003.1:1887782-2418313 GCA_022833035.1 Fusarium marasasianum
GTCCCAAGAAGCAACGACGAAAACCAAGAGGGAGCTTCAGCTGTCTAAAAGCAGCAGGGCTAGCAACGCGAAAGGGGAGGTTGAAGTGGAATTCTCGAACAGGACGGCCGGGGTAGAGGGAAGGCAGTTTACGAGCCACGTGGTTACCTACGCTGCGCTCGCCTTGGAAGATGACAGCTTGGACGGCGAGGTTGGAGTGGGCCATCACGTTGCGGACGAGGACTTCGTCGTGGGGGTTGTCGAAGTAGTAGCCGTGGGCTCTGTCGAGAGGGTCGAGAATACCGATAAGGCGAAGTTCTCCGGCGACATGGATCTTAACGATTCGTGGTGCGCGGATGACGGTGAGATCGGGTTGAGAGGTAGTGCTTGACTCGCCTTCGTTGGTGGGTGTAGTAGATGAAGGCTCGTCAATGTCGGATCTGCCGGACTCAGCTACCATAGAGGAAGTGTTAGAGGCCACTTCATCGTTGGGAGCGACATCATGGACGTCAGACATGATGGCGGTGAAGTTGTGATGTATCTTGAGTGTCTTGATGTGTTATGAGTGTCTTGATCTGGATAGGGGTGGATGTTTTGATATGAAGGTGAGATTTGTTGTGAGAACAGGAATGAGGTTTGACATGATAAACATCAGAGAAAGGTAGAGATCAAGGCCTTGTGTTTGAATAATAGTTTATTGCTGCCACTGGTAGGTAATGATGAATCCTCTCAAGACTGCCACTGGTAGACTGGACCGAGAGGTCGTTCAATAATCATCCTGGACTGGTGTTTGTCGATGTTGCACTGTTCGCCTGATCTTCATCCATTACCTACTAATGATTTCATTCAACGAAGTCAATGACATCGCTTTGGGAACTCGATGAGCCTGAAATACACCTCCGTGGGTAACTATTCGGTCCTGGGTTTCTTCCCGCCATTTTCTGCCGCCTTTCTATTGCCACTGGAGGCAGATCGCTTACTGCCAGTCTTGGGGTCATTGGCAGGTCCCTCATCTTCTGAATCAGCGGCCATGGTGCCACAAGATGAGCCACGATGTCGCAGAGTCTCGAGTATTCCGCGCAGGGAATTGGTGAATTCAGTTTGAACCCGCAACGCCTCGATGGCGTGGTCGCGCTCGGTACCTGTACCGCTGTTTGTGGTGGTCGGAGCAACGGTGGCTGCCTTGAGTTGGGTCAAGGCGCGGACGATCTTACGACGGAATTCAACGATGAACTGAGCGGAATCAGCTAGACGCCAGCACCGGTGCTGCTATCTCTTTCCTTACCGAGTCTCTCAAGAATTCTGAGTCGCCTATCCAGTCACATCGTTGATGAGCGTGGAAGCTGTCAAGGAGGCGAACGTTCTTATTCGACAGCTACACAATATTAGCGGCTGACCGGGGTAGAGACAGACAAAACCTACTGGTTCCCAGCTGTCGCTTTCGTCACACTCATCACACCCCTTGGAGCCATCTGTAGATTGAGCAGTCAGCCAAATGAACTGATCACGGGGTATAGTTATGAACATCGGCTTGCCTTTACCGCGCAGTGCGCAACTGGTCCACGAGCAGCCGTAAGGTACAATATCATCGCTTTGTGAAGCATCTGAAGGCACCCACCGGGCAGAATGCTCAAGACAGTGAATGCAATGATGCCTTTGTCTGGTTAGCTTTGACCTCATCAAATTTCTCACTAAGGATAATGGAGTAAGGTAACCTGCATTTGGCCAACACAGACGAACACAGCGGCAGGAGAACGAGTGACCCCAGATAGCGACGAAAAGTGAGCGCGCGAACAAGCGGAAAGAAGCAAGCGAATCTCTGGTTAGCAGAGAGCCAGGGAGACTGGGCGCGAATGGTTATGGAGAGTCGGAATGCGTTGGGAGAAGTATGAGGCTGAGGAGGATGGTGTTGGTGTGAGCAGGTTAAGAATGCAAGGTGAAGCTCACCGGGGGATCCACATCGATGCCGACAACTACCCACCATTCCTCGCAGCGTGGGCCCCATTGCCTTACCTCGAAACATTGGTCTCGCTGATGCCGTGGGCTCAGAGGATGAGGAAGAGCCTAGCGACAACTCGAAGACCGCAAAGGCAGCTGGCAAGAAGCGAGCTTTCCGGGTGTCAGTGGACAGCCTGCGACTGGAGGAAAGAAGACTAGAATCGAGTAGATAGTTGCGGCGTGATTAACGAAGCTGAATGGTGAAGAGGTTGGTCAGTATTGTTGGGCTTGGGAAGAACATTGATACTTTGTGAGAATAGGGAAAGGAAAGATTAAGGTAGTCACGGGAATAGCAATGTGGCAAAAAAACACCAAACACAATCAATTATCTTCAGAAACTCTAAGCCCACTCTGATGAATCTATGGTGTCCTTTGCTGAGCCTGGGAAATCTTCAAATGATCTTGGGTCCTCCATTGCTAGACTGAGTCTATCCTTCGACAAGACAAGGACATCCGATAATGAATTTTATTGCGACAGTTGGTGGTCTCTTGCGACAAGTGAGTATGCCTAGGCCAACTTCATTCGCACAGGTCCAGAAGGCTCGGTAGATGAGACAGGGACTTCCTCCAAAACGATAGTGAAAAAGCCGTTCTCTACCGCAAGGTCTAGTTGTGAGTTGCCTGGCAAAATGATGAAGGCTCGCCCCGAACCGACCTCTCTGGGCTTGAGAGGAGTGAACTCCGTGTAATTTAAGCGTTTTTGCACAAGTCGGAGTTGCATCTCGATTTTGCGGTGACCAACAGGGATCTTGGTCATGAATTCCTTGTCAAGAACGGACATGACGACGGAGCAAATACGAGAGGGAGCCCCTTCAGAATGGACTATTTCCATCGCGGGCTTGAAGCCATCCTCGATACCCTGGTAGATACGCGCGTTGGGTACGGTCTCAGCCCGAGCCATGACATGTTCATCGTCGCCGATGATGTTCTGGAAGCGGATGCCGACAAGGGCCCCCTCCGCATCAACGACACCCACGGGCTTGAGTTCAGACACGATGCGAGGGGCGTTCTTGGGCTTATGTTTCGTCGTAGTGAAGATAGTGGGTTTGGTAGCAGCAGCCTGACAGGCCCTACTCACGACCGTGTCCTGAAAGTCGCTGCTGATATCAAATACCTGTGTGTTGTGTTAGTTCAGGCTCGACTATCTCAAGTATGGTCTTACCATGGTGAGACTTTATCGGTATGACAGAAGGGTAGAAGAAATGGTGATAATGAGAGAAGAGAAAATGGAAAAGAAAAGGTTGGGGCGCCGGTGTTGAGAGGGAATAACGGCTTATTGCAGCGCCTGAGCAAATGCCCCACATTTGAGTCGTGATTCACTGCGCGCGTTACCTATTGTCGCCCTTGTACAATAGCGACTGATCTTAGACACTAAATGCTACCAAGTATCAAGTAAGATCTGAACATCTGGCTGGCCACAGCTAACAGACTCTTGATAAAGATCGCTGAACACTTCCCAAGAAAAGGCAGATAGGTTCAAGAAGGCCTGTACCTAATTTTATCGGAAATGTTCACTGAATTCACCAAGACGTTGCACGAACGAAGAAAACGGTGACTAGAAGCTCTTCCCGACACTATGTTGATTGCGAAGAAGATGAGAATGGAGGCTTTACAACTTCAGTCCCCCAAATCATCAAGAAGCCGAGAACACCAATACCTTCAGCGTGTTGATAACTTTAAAAACCGAATACAGGGGTGAGATTAGAGACATAAGACGGAATCGTGGGGAACGGGGATAGTGTGTAGCCGCCAGTAATTACAACCCAGACACCGACCCAGTGATGGAGTCGGTGGCTGTTGAGTAGGAGTGTCACTTGAGAGTATTGTATGCGATCTTTAGAGTTGTTGTGTCAACGGATCAAGGTCAGTCACACAAGACAGCCCATCAAGTGCCACAAGCAATCCACTGGGATATATTCAATATCTAAACCTATTCCCACCAAAGTGAAATAGCCAAGAACATGCTCCTTAACTGTTTCCAATATGGACAAGAGCCAGAAGCAGTGTATTGTCGAGTACTAAGTCTACGGGAAGTAAAACTGACAGATTTCCGACATCGCAAGATAAGATGTTCCAACTAGCATACCCTCCATTACCAATCGAGGGCGCAGGACATTGTGAGGAAGCGGAGAGTATCCATTTGGGAAAACGGGCCCGCCTGGAGGTATCAATATCACTACAACGTCCCCAACATTTCCACCCAGGTCAGGAAACCGTTTGGCACCCCCCTCCAAGAACTCAAGGAAGCGAAATATCATCGGGACACTGCGGAAGCCGGCAGCCAGAGCACTTGTCCAGAGTATCGAAGGACCCAATCGAATCATATAGTATGGGCCTGGATGGCTCCGGATTTGAGCAAGCGCTGCTTGGTAAGGTCCCTTGTAGAGGTTGGCTCCGAGACAGATGTCGCTACGGGCCATGACATTGGTTTGTGGCCCTCCATGTGTTAGGTTGAGGAACTGTAGTGCAACCAAGTTACCGTAGGGATCAATGAGGGCGAAGGGCTTTAGTCCGCGAATCTGCTGTGGCGTCGCGGCATTGCCAGGATTCGAGGGCACGGACAAAGAGGTACCCTGCATTCCCGAAGGGGCTACATCCTCAGTCTGCTCACGGTCTTGAGGATTCTGGTTGGGATCCATGTTGGGCAGGGGGGTCGGGAAGTAGGGCTTCGAGATGAAAGATGCAGAAGCGTGGGCGGGGTGAAGTGGACAGAAGCGGAGAGCCAAGTTAACGAATCTGCTCACAAATTGTGGTTAGAGATCTGGCATGAACATGGCTCTTGACTCACTCTTGGCAGTACTTATTTTGTACAAGGCTAGTTCCTGCTCATGCTGCAACACTAGATCGACGTCGTAAAAGATGGTAGACAGAAGGTTGGTGTGTGATTTGTTGAAGGTGATGGAAAGAGTAGTGCTTCTGGATTCGAAATGAGAGGTTAAGTAGGATAGATGGCTTCATTCAATGCTCTAGACAGCTTTGGTGAATGAAACCAATGTGGAAGTCACGGAAGAGCAGTTTGTGAAGTGTTTGGCATGTTTGGTGATGGCTGCACGTCAATTGATATGGATATGAATTGTTTCTACCATACAGAAGCTAGGCAACAAAGACGGATACACGTCTCGATGCGCGTGTGTATCTGAAAGCTCCCCTCACTGTTCTGAAAATTATCAGTCAGACTCCAAAGGACCGAAGAAAACGTGCTGCCCTTTGCCATTCATCTGAGCGGCTTTGATGAGGCCAAGTTGACGCCCCCAGTTGTTTCCTCCACCATCCACCGCCTCCAAAACAAGTTCCTTCTTTTCCACCTTGTAGCCACGGGATGTAGCCTCTCTTTCGTCTCTGTAGGGCAGAAGAAAGACCGCAAGTGGGCCTGACGACTCGAGAGGGTAGGTTGAAGAGTGGTCTTTTGGCTCATCGTATTCGTGAGTATCGGCGACACGAAGGCGGAGATTTGCTGTGCGGCTGGAGATTTCGGAACGTTGAGAGACATCGAGGATCTTGAAACAGACATATTTGGCATTGGAGAGGAATGAGACAGTGATGCAAGCCTTGTAGATGCCCTCCTTGGTCCCATGATACAACATAGCGCCAGGACAAACATCACAGGGTGCCATGGCATTCATAAGGTTGGCGTTGGCTGAGTCTTCAAGTCGAAAGCCCCAGTATCCATTCTCTCCAAAGCCGGCATAGAGATTAAGCTCTGGCACAAGCTCAGGCCAGAACCTGTCTGGCCCATTTGTAGTGGCGGCGCGGGCGATCTGGACAGCAGGGTCCGGCGACTGGGACTGGGACTGCGACTGCGACTGGGATTGCGAAGGAGCTTGCGACATGGTGATGATGGACAGCTTGAGAAGTTTAGATAAAGTCAAGACAGGGGCCGGGATAATCACTTACGCAGGCGCCTTTGCAGCGTCTTTCGGGCGTCTTTGAGAGGATGTTGATGTGACGATGGAGGAGAAAAAGAACAGAGCTGAGGAAGATGCTACCCAAGCCAGAGATAGACACAATGGAAGGTGGGGCGTATGAATCAGTTCAGATCGGTTACCACCCGCTCGGCACCTTCCCATCTCTAGAACTGATGAGACTCAAGACAATAGAAAACAAAACAGTTTGAACTGTCTCTTGCAAGTATGAATACGACTGACCATTATATCCACAGAGATCATTGTCACGTTCAGGTGATCAGCAGGGATTCAACCATCAAAGAAGATCATAGACAAAGCGATCAATTTATTGTCTTATTGCCATCTCTAGCAACTATCGCCACACCTATACACCAAGAAAAGCAATCAATCTCTAGTTACCCTCTCTTCGTCAACAGGTCAAACCTCGAACGGGCCCTTTGTGCGCTCTACAACCCAACAGGCACCGGTTTTCTCACCCCCATCAACAACCTCCTCAAGCATCAAAGCCTTGGTCGCCTGTGGACCAAGGAGCGCTTCATCGTAGGGAAAAATAATGATTGCCTTGTCATACTCGCAATCCTGTATATACGTGTTGCCCTTGGTTTGAGAGGTGACCTCACTGCGATCGACGAAGCTGAGCTTGATCTCACTCTTGCGATAGCCGGCAGGTAGGTTGGACCCCATGAGGCCCTTGCTGGTGATGGGCAGGGGAATGGTGTCAATGATGCCGCTCTTGCGGTGGCCAAGTACTGCAGATTCGATGGCAGCTGGCAGGCCCGCGTCGTTGCCCTGGTAGATGACGGCGTCTTTGACGAGATTGGATGGGGCAATCATGTTGCCTGTCTCTCCAGAGGGGCTTTCGAAACGGAGACCGCAGAGAAGGTCGCCGGCGATGATGGCGGTGGCTTTGAGCTCCGCAACCTTCTGAAGAGTGCTGGCGTCGCCGGGAGGCATGGGGCCAGTTGGGGTCATGATGATTGGGCGGCGCATTTGGCGAGCAAGGTCTTCGATGCTCAGGGAATCTGCTTTGACGTGGGTCTTGTTGTCCATGATAGCGGTTGGATAGAGATCTAGAACCCAGTTAGAGTGATTGAGACACGAGGACTGATGGTACGGAATACCTTGCGTCTAGTTGTGATCTCGGATGCAAAAGGCAGTGTTGAGGGGAAGATGAAGGAGAGAAAAGAGCCGGGCAGAAGGAGACTTTACATACAGCGCTTTCTGGTGCTCACAATCTCTCAGCGAAGCGAGTAGAAGTGGGCCCATAGTGGAGCATGAAACATGATGATGACCTTTGTGTCACTTCGACTCATTTGCATCACACAAGCACGGCAGCGCATACGGTAGAGGAAACTTGGTGAGACCGAAACAATGGGAATCAGGGTTAAAATAGGCGAGTAACTTTAATGGAACGCATCCATGAAGACCTTTTCTTCTATGCCAATCGTTACCGAACAAACACAAACTCTGCAGTGTTGTGAATCAAGTTGTCATGATATCTTGCGAAGTTGAGGTTGACGTGACTGTCCTGTGGCGTTGACCTTGGTGAAACTCATCATGGTATTTAAATAAAAAAGTCATGACAATATTCCATCAAGGCTCTTTAATTATGAAATTGGATTAAGCCCGTTGGAATACTTGGGAATGAGAGTCAGGCGGAATTGAAAGTGCGGTATCTGCCACTGTAGACGAACGGTGTGAGTGCAAACAGAACTTGGCTGGAATCCATCCATGTCCGGAGGAGTTACCTGAGTCTCAGTTTGCACTGTAAGAAAGCCCGGAGCAAATACCAAACAGAGCGCCGATATGAGCCTCTGCAAATTTGCCATCTGCAGCAGCCCGCGCTGTGTAACCACACCTAATAATCCACCCTCAACAATCTCAACAACCACGCGACACAAGCATCGCAATCCTTCCATCAACAACAACGCAGCTCCGATGGCTCCGAAGAACTACCTCGAGTGTTCACCGCGCAAACGCTACGGTCAGCCCAGCACCGGTGCGCGCTTCACCGGCCCAGTCCCCACCGCGGAACAGCTCCTGCAGAGTCTTGTTCGCCGCCGTCACATCTCAGCTTACATCGCCTTCATCCGCCCGGAGATCAGTCACATGATCAGAGAGTATGGCAGAGTAGCTATCCAGACTGTCTGTCGGGAGCTCTACGCCATAGGTGCTCGAGCTGCTCCGTCGCCGTGGTTTGACCTCATGTGCGACCGCACCACGTGGAAGATGTGTTGTGAGTTTCCCTTACTTAGCCACCATCCTGAGCAACAGTGCTGATTGAAGTTAGTTGACCCGCTTGGTGACGATGCCCCGGAATGGCCTTGGGCGCATATCAAGTTTCCTTCCGTCCTTGCTGAAGGAGAGCAACCGGAGAGCGTATATGTAGACTACTGCCAGTCACGAATAGAGCAAGATGCCGAGATGGCACGAATGAATCAACAGCTCAAAGCCCAAGCCGATGCAGCAGCTGCCGCCCGCGCCGCGGACCCCAACACCAAATTCATCGTCACGTCCCCAGCACCCCTTCAAAACATCGGCGAGCCATTGAAAGTTGATACCGACTTCGATATAAGAAACGCTCTCTGGAATCTCACTATCAGCAAGCCGTTCGATGAGTGTAACGCAGCCGGTCCTTTTGAGGTCGAACCAAAGGTCCCACTGGAGTGGTACGTCGCCAAAGACCTGGCGGCCATCAACGGGCTTCTTCCGCCATGCATCGCTGTCAAGATGAACGCTACGAATAGGAAGGTTTTTGTCACTATTGTTGAGTCTGCGGAAGTCAACCCCGCGGTCCCTGTACGAGAGGTTCTGCTTGATGTTTGGGAGCTTCTACGATCGTGGGCGGTGATGACCAATGGACGGGGGGAGGGTGAGATGAAGACTCTGCTTCAGCACTTTCTGGCAGTCAAGGCGCAGCGTGAAACTTTACGAGGTCCCTTACTGCCTCAACAGTGAGATAGGACGCAGATGCTTAGATGTATATTTCACCATAGCTTGTAGTATCAAGAACGAAAGCGCTTACGGATCATGTCCGTGTATTGTCTTACACTCAACTATACCAGTCTAAAGCTTTTGATTCGTTTTGAGGAACTCTGAGTTGATAAAACCGACAGCTGGCGCTTTCATTGCACGCCTTCCCCCTTCGTACGACCTTCATTTGAGACTACAGCCTACTCAGGAAGCCCTGAAAGCGCTTTTTGTTCTTCAGGGTCGCGAGGACAGTAGCCTGTCAAGTCCTCGAGATCATAGTACTGGCTGTTCTCATGAGCCTTGCAGATTATGTAACCTGGAATGTAGGTCCAGTCGCCCAGATAAAAGTTCGACATTGCAAACTCCCGCGACATTCCGTGAAAGATACCAAAGATCCTGTCGTCATGCGAGCCATCGTTGTAGTACGGAATATCGTCAGCAAGCAAGGCGTCGAAATCGCTTTCGTCAAAAGTCCAAGGCGGTAGGGTGATGGAGTAGATGTCGTGGGTCCCGTTGAGTAATCGATGGAACATCTCGCCGTTAAGCGCTCTCTTCGTTTGCACGACTTGGTGGAGGTAAGCCCAGGCTAGATGTTCTCGGATCTCATCAGACTCCGACTCGCTTAGCCCTCCAGTCTCAGGGAGTGAGTCAGGCAGGACGGGGATGTATGATAGGGCACAGGCGTTTGCCAATGAGGTAAGTGTCCGCTGGACATCGTGAAAAGCTGCGATATTCATCGTCACAGGAGTGCCAAGAATTTCGATTTCGGTCGGCTGACCATCACTCTTATCGAGCCTCTCAACCGCCGCTGCGCCATCTTTCCATAAGCCGACAGCAAGCCACATGCTGCCAGTGTGTGAAAGCAGACACGTCCAGCCCTGACAGGTGTTAACGAGCGAGCTTTTATACTCCTCATGTGGCATGTTGCCTCGAGGAGCAAAGCTGAACAGCCGTTCAATGCCGGCGACTAGAAAGGCGACAAGTTGCAGCTTGACCTTGAGTACCTTTGCCGAATGTGTTGGCCGGGCTACAAAGACAGCAAGTCGGTGATCAAAGTCAACGATGGGTAGAAGCTTCTGAACAAGCGATGTTCTTTCATAGACTATCGTTCCAAGGAGGTTAAAAAATCCCTTCTCTACCCCGGAGATATCCTCGTCAGACCTGCCTTTTGGAATATAGCGTGTGACACCTTGCATATAGAGGTTATACCGGACAGGACGTAAGATAAAGTATTGCTGGTCGGATGAAAAGAAACACGAAATGATCTTTTCAATATCAATCTCCCAGTCCTTGAGACAGACAAGAGCCAGAAGGAAGCCTGGAGCATGACCATTGTGGATTTTAAGACGCCGTTCAGAGGCCCCAAACTCCACGAAGTGGTCGATTGTTCCCTGATCACAGTACATCGCAACTCGTAGAGGAACGTTGCTGGTACGGAAGGCCAGCGCGACCTGCTCTCGTCGCTCTTCTTCGGACGTCAGCAGTCGTATTCGTGCCATTTGCTCTGTATACGGATCAAAAATGGTCTGTTCCCGGAATGTAGTGAGGCAAAGATGGATCTGTTCGAATTCGGCTAAAGGGAAGGGATGTCGGTAACCTGGGGGGAAGTGAAGCATGGTGCAGCCTTCTCTCTCGACAGATGTCTCATAATCTTTCCTCTGGACTTGCTTGGGCTTGTAATGAAGAATATTTCTAGACGGCATCCGATCAAAGTACTTTAATCGATCCTCAAGCGAATCATCTTTAGCCGGCCTGATACTGAGTCCTTGGTTGTTCTTCCAGGGCAAGTCCTGAACCCAGTCCCAAGGAGAGAAACAGACCACTATCTGCTGCTCTGTTTCCTCCTTGAGGTCACGCTCTATAGACTTGATCATGTCCTCATCTGTCTAGAATAGGACATAAACCATATCCATAGCTCAGGCCTGCTGTAATGTCTCCTCTAGGCTTTTACTTGTAAAGCTAGTAATATTAGGATAGCCGTAATGATTAATAAGCAGGTAAAGTGATTCTGGGTAAGGAGTATGTAAGATACTGATAAAACGAACCGGAACCGCATTACAGATAATAGTGGCCCAGTGTACAGTAACTAGCATTGCCAGGGCATATTCTACGCTTATCAGAGGATTAATATAAAATATCACTATCTGTATCGTTTTGTGTTTAAATGTCTAACCTTAACGCTTACATAAAGCATAAAGCCCTAAACCTTAAGGCTTACGGCTCTTATAAAGAAACGTAAAGAACTCTTGGTATGTAGCTGTATGGACATGTTAGCTTAGTGACTTGCGTAAGTTAACTTGATCCCATGCAAGCGTAGCGACATCGGTCTGTGTATCTGGTCCGACGGCCCAGACACTGGTCTCACTCTGTCGGCACGCTGTATCGAGGATGGTTTCCCATATGTTTTGGTCGAGGCGATTTCGGAGGTCGATTTCAACATGGGCGAATGCGATATCTCGGCGGTACTCCCTGCCTTGATCTTTCGGGACAAACCACGTCTTGATGGAGGCAATTTTTGCGTAGTGAGCGTTATTGAATGGGTTGTAGGACGGCTTCTGAGATGTGTTGGTTAGTTGTGTGTTTCGATGGCCCCAGCAAGCTGAATGAAGGAGGAAAAGGTGGGTCGTGGTGGGTGCCGGAGCCTCTGGAACAAGACAAAACTACACAAGGCTGAACATGAATACAGAATGTAATAAGAACAGTTATGTTATCATGTGTGATATTTGACTTTTTTTCACACCACTACCGCTAGTTCTTTGCAACACCAGAGACTTCTACGTTAATTCAACACGGCATAAACTGAAACTGAGAGTATCACGAACCCCTTTAGTATTGATGATCATATCTGCTTCCGTTCTGCTTTACTTTGTTTTCACTCTGACAAGTCCATCCCCCCAGTACTTGACCCAGCACACTTCAGTATCCCTCAAAGGGCGGAAACTTTCGCTAAGTAGTCTCCTAGTCCTGAGTATCAGGATCAACCGGCAATCCATTTCACTCATTGAAACCAACACGGTCGAGACCTCGTTGACAGAGCGATAATCCACTGCTCGCCCGAACCGCAAGCCGACTATGGAAAGTTTCGCTGAACAGTCTCCCAGTCCTTGGTCCATGGATCGATGGGGAGTCCGACGCGTCTGTTGATTCCGACTCTGTCTAGATCTTGCTGGAAGGCCTCAACAGCCTTGCAAATCTTCTTTGTGAAGGTAGCCGTCCAAGGAAAACTGTTAGGAGGTTTGTGACCATCGGCGACAGCCGCGCGGACGACGTCGACCCATTCCAGGGTCGGCTGGAAGGAGGGCATGTTAGCGCGCATCTGGATAGCTTCAAGCTGCAGGGCTAGATCGTGCTTTGTTCCCGGACAGTTGGTGAGGCTGTGGTTGAGGGTGTTGCACCATGGACAACCTTTCATCAGACCGGAGCTGGAGCTGGCTTGCATGCAGAGGTTGAGCCGGTGAGATGATGAGCCGCAACCAGCACATGCGAAACCTGGAAGAGTGCTGTTCGTAGTAGGTGCTGTAGCAAGGTCGGCTCGTCGGTCTTCCAATGAGGGAGCAGGTGCGTCCGTCTGGCGCTTCCAAGTAGGCTCATCTTCATCATCCCCACCATCAGTCTTCGAACAATAACGACCTGGCGCTTGATAGCCGTTGGGGAAATGAGCGAGCGCTCTTGGTAACGACTTACTTGAGCTGCGTGGGCTATGATCTGCCACAGCCTGTATCCGATGGATTGGAGTGAAAATGGGAGCTCCGTTCGTATGCGTCCGCTTGCGCGGCTGTTCCTCTTGCGATGTCATTTTGTTGAATGATGGCGTGCGGTGCTGGTGTTCGACATTTGTTGTTCTGTGGAGGCTCAGAGCAAAGCAGAGGTGCATGAAAAGAGACCCACTTATTCTTGTTCATCACCGTCTTTGTTGATTCACTGAACAGGCCATTAACAAGTGTTAAGACCTAACTTTATAAAAGGTCTTATTATATAACTAAGGAATATATTATATTCTAGATAACTAATCAGGGCAAAATATATACTATAAAAATAAGAAAAATCAGGGCTTTTAATTAGTATACTTACCTAAGTAAAATATAAGGAATTAAGTAAGTCCTATATATTAAAGTTTTTCCTATAAACTTTAAATATTTCCTACTAAAGGAATATTAGTTAAAAGATTACATAACTAGGGTTATATAATAATTATATAATAAGGATTATATATATTAGATTTTTACCTCTTAGTTAGATAATTTATAATATACTAAAAGAAACCTTACTTTTTTATTTAAGCTTTATAAGCTTATTAAAGCCTAATGCCTTTTAAATTAGGAAAAAAGTATATTATAATTTTCTTTAAATTTTAGCGGTTTTTATAATAGTTAATTTATTATTATTAAGACTACTTCTTTTTAGAAATTATAATATTTACTTTTTAAAATATTTATATATATCCTAGGTCTTTTTACTTTAAAAACTCCTTTTTCTTTAGTTTATTATTAACTTCTTTATTATGTAATATATATTATTAAATTTAGAAAAATTTACTCTATTTAATAAACCTACTTTTATCTTATAAATCTTACCTTATACCTTACTATTTAGTAATTATAACCTTTTACTCTTTTAATACCTTTACCTTCTTCTTATTAGTTACTATAGTATATCTTACTACTTATAGTAAATTTATAGGCTATTTTATATAAGCCTTAATAGGTTATAAGCCTGGCAGTATACTTACTATTATAAGAGAAAAATATTTAAAAAATAAAAAAACTTTTACTATTTTTTTATATATTTTTACCTAGGATTATTTTTCTTTAACTATACCTATTAAGGTTTATTTTATTTTAAAAAAATCTAAAAATATAGCTTTACTTTTTTATAACTTTTATTTTAAAAATAAGCTACTTATTTTAAATCTAGAAATAAAAAAGCTAGTCTTTATAAGCTTTTTTATTATCTAGAATATATATTATAAAGCTAAATAGTTTAAAAAATACTTTATTAAAATTAAAGAATTTTCTCTTCCTTAAGGTAAATTATAAAAGAAAAACCTTTTTTTTATAACCTATAATTAATAATATACTAAATTTAAAAATCTAAAAATAATACTTAAAAGAAACTATTTATTATAAAAAAAAAAGGTATTATATAACCCTTTCTTATATATAACTATAATTAATATCTTTAAAAAAGACTTAGTTTAGATAAATATAAATAATTCTTAAGTATAATAATATTTTTTTATTTCCTATATATTTCTTAAGCTAATATATATTTAAAAAATAACTAAATATAATATTTTTTTCTTAAAAGGAAGTAATAACTATATAACTTAGGCTTTAAGACTTTAAGCTTTTTTAGCTAAGGAAAAACTATCTTTTACTATTTTAGTAAATAATAGTCTTATTAATAAAAGTAAAAAAGCTTTAGTTAATATAAGATTATATTTAAAAAATAGCCCTTTATTATAAATAAAATACTATATTACTACTAAAAAGGCTTAGGATTCTTTAAAAAATATATATAATTCTTTTAGATTTACTTCTAAATTCTTAATTATAAAAGAATTTTTTAACTTTAATTTAAGTAATTTTTTTACTATAGAAGAATATTTAAATAAGGTAAAAAAAGTAATAAATAAATTAAAATCTAAAGATATTATTATACCTAGAAAAGTAATTATAACCTGGATTTTAAATAATCTAAATAATAATTACTCTTTTTATATAACTAATATCTTTTAGGCTTTAAGAAAAGACCTTAATTTTTATACTATAGAAAATCTAACTTCTAGCCTTATAGATAAGTCTAAAAGGCTATATAGTAAAGATTCTAAAGTATATTTATCTAATAAAAATACTTATAAAGGTAAAAAACCCTAGAAAAAGAAGAAAATAGCTAATAAATACTTTTATTATAAAATTACAGGATATTTAGATAAAGACTGCTATTTTCTATACCTAAATAAGGCTTTTAAGAATTTTAAAGTTAAGGATAATAATAAGGTTATAAAAACCTATAAAAATCCTAAAAAGAATAATTTTAAGCCTAAAAGGGAAATAAAAGATAAAAATATAGAAAAACTTCTTATAGCTAAAGCAGCTAAAGAAAAAAAGAAAAAAGAAAAAAAGAAAAAAGAATTTTTATTTAAAATAGATTTAGATTTTAAATATACTTTTAAATATAGCTCCTTAGAAGTATATAACCCTATTTTATACCTAAAAAAGCAAAATACTAATAAAAATAAAATAGAAACTTTAATAAACTCTTTATTTAAAGATTTAAAAGAAAATCTATTAAAATATAAGGTAAAAAGTCCTATTTATAACTATAAAGAAAATATTACTAATTTTATTTAGGATATAGGTGCTTTTAGGTATATAGTATTTAATAAAAATTTCCTTATTAATTATAAATTAATAAATACTAAAGTTAACTAGGGAAAAGCTATTTCTATAGTAGTAAAAGGAAAAGGAAATTTAATAGTTAATTTTAATAATAATAATAATAAATTTATTTTATATAACTATTATTATATACCTAAAATAGAAGTAAATATTATAAGCTATTTCTCTTTACTTAAAATAACTTTTATTATTAAAGAAAATAATTTATACCTTTTAAAAAAAAATAATTTTCTAGCTATAGGATATTTAAAGGATAAACTATATAATATACCTTTAAAGATATATAAAAATAATTATAATAATAATAAAATACTTATTACTTTATTAATAAATAAAACTAATATTTATATAAATATATATAAATTACATTTAAAGCTAGGGTATCTTTACCTTAAGACTTTATAGAAAATTATTTTTAAAAATAATAATAATAATAATAATAATAAATATTATTATAAAATAGAAAATATAAAGAAAATAAAGGAATATAAAATATACTTTAAAGCTAAAGCTATTAATAAAATAAATAAACTATTTAATAAAACTAAATATAAATATTTAAATAAAATAGTTAGTAATATTTAGGAACCTTTTAAAATACCTACTTATAATAACTATACTTATTTTATTACTTTTATAAATAAGGTAACTAGATATTTAAAAGTTTATTTAATAAAATATAAATTTAAGATTTTAGATAAATTTAAAATATTTAAAGTAAAAATAGAAAATAACCCTTATAATATAACTATAAAGGAATTCTTTTTTAATAATACTAAAGAATATATATATAAAATAAAACCTTATTATATTTATAAAGGTATTATTTATAATACTAGTCTTCCTTATACTAAAGAACCTAATAGTACTATAGAAAGGATAAATAGGACTATATTAGCTATAATTAGGGCTTTATTATTTACAGCTAATTTACTTACTTATCTATAGGGTAAAGCCTTAGAAGCTACTATATATATATATAATAAAAGCCTATATTTTACTTTAAAAAATAATTTAAGTCCTTTAAAAGCTAAGGATAATATTATATTAAATATAAAAGATTTATATAATATAAAAACCTTTAGCTTTATAGTATATTATAAAAATAATAACCCTATATTTAAATTAAATACTAAAGCTTTTAAAGGAGTTATTATAGGCTATTTACCTAATAGCTATAAAATTTAGGATTTTAATAAAAAGAAAGTTATTATATCTAGAGATATAACTATTATAGAAAATAGTTTTTTAAAAAAGAATATAAATAATAAAATAACTTTTAATAACTTACCTTAAATTAATAAATCTATAAAAGATAATATTTAACTTAATATAATATATAAAGATAAGCTTAAAATAATAGTAAAAATACCTAAGAAGCTTACTAATTTTTATAAAGACTATATAGAATTCCCTACTATATTAAATATAGTAAAAAATAATAATATAATAAAACCTAATAACTATAATTAAGCTATAAGCTATGCTTTAGCTTATAAATAGGTTAAATTTATAAAAATAAAAATAATAAAATTAATTAGGTAAAAAACCTAGAATATAGTATTTTTTTTAAAAGGAAGAATAGCTATAAAAGGCTACTAGGTATATAAAATAAAAACTAATAATAATAATAATATTATTAAATATAAATCTAGATATATAGTTTAGGGGTTTAATTAAATATATTTATTAAATTATACTAAAACCTATACTGCTATAGCTAGGCCTAAAACTATTAAAATTTTATTTATAATAGCTATAGCTAATAACTATTATTTATAGTAATATAATATAAAAAATACCTTTACTAATACTAATATAAATAAAGAAATCTATATAACTATTTCTATAGGCTTTAAAGATTATATTTTTAAAGATTTTATAGAGAATTATAGAAAATTAAATCTTAATAAAAAACTAGATTTAAATAAAATAGCTTTAAAATTAAATAAAGCTTTATATAGTCTAAAATAAAGTCCTAGACTTTAGTATTTATTACTCTCTAAATTATTTAAAAATTTAGGTTTTAAAGTATTACTTTTTAATAGTAAGGTTTTTATAAATAAATTAGCTAAAATAGCTATTATATATTATATAAATAACCTAATTTTTATAGGCCTAAATATAAAAGATATAAATAATATAGCTAAAAAGCTTTTTAAAGATATAGCTATTTAGGCTTTAGGAAAGGTTAAAGACTTTTTAGGTATATATATAACTATAAATAAAGAAAATAAAAAAATATATTTATTCTAGATTAAATATATTTATAATAAAATAAAAGAATATAATAAAAATAATATAGGATTTTTTAAAATACTTATAAAAAATATAGAAAAATTAGTAAAATTTACTAAAACTATATTAAAAAAAGATATATTATAATTTTAAAAAGAAATAGGCTTCTTATTATATCTAGCTATAAAAACTAAGCCTAATATAGCTTTTATAGTTAATATTAGCTTTAGATTTACTAATAAGCCTAATAAAAGCTATTTTAATGCCTTAAATAATATTTAGAAATATTTAAATAAATATCCTAATTTAGGATTAAAATATAACTATAATATAGACTTTAATAGTTTAAATTTACTTATTAAAGGCTATACTAATACTAATTAGGCTAGTAATATAAAAGATAGAAAATCTAATAGTGGATTTTACTTTTATTTATATAATAATTTAATTAGTTAGAAAACTAATAAATAAGCCTATATAGTAGTTAGTACCTATAAAGTAAAGTATATAGCCTTAAAAAAGGCTACTAAAAAAGCTAAATCTTTAAATTATTTATATAAATATTTATTAAATAATTTATTTATAACTTATAATAAGTCTATATTTCCTATTTTAATAAATAACTTAGTTACTAAATAGTTAGCTAAAAATTCTAGTAATTATAAAAGATTTAAGTATATAGATATAGCTTATTATTTTACTAGAGATAAAGTTAAAAAAGGAAATATTAAAATATTTTTTATAAAAGGGGAAGATAATATAATAGACTTTTTTACTAAAAGTCTAGAAAATATAAAATTTAATAAAATAAAAAACCAGCTTTTTTTAGCTTAAAAATCCTATATAAAAGAGTTTTTTAGTTTAATAAATATTAAGCTTTTTTTTTTAATAAAAGTATTTTCTTCTTATAATAATAATACTATCCTTTAAGAAGTTTTTATACTTATAATAATAAAAGTTTTAAAAATAAAATATATTTTCTCTTATATATAATATAAATAAGAGTTATTTTTCTTTTATATAAAAAGGTTAAAAATTCCTTTAAATAAAAATATATAATTTAATAAATAAAAGTTATTTTTCTCTTACTAAAAAATATAACTATATTCCTTATTATAACTTAAAGAAATAACTAAGATTATCTCTTTAAGGGAGGCTATTAAGACCTAACTTTATAAAAGGTCTTATTATATAACTAAGGAATATATTATATTCTAAATAACTAATTAAGGCAAAATATATACTATAAAAATAAGAAAAATTAAGGCTTTTAATTAGTATACTTACCTAAGTAAAATATAAGGAATTAAATAAGTTCTATATATTAAAGTTTTTCCTATAAACTTTAAATATTTCTTACTAAGGAAATATTAATTAAAAGATTATATAACTAAGGTTATATAATAATTATATAATAAGGATTATATATATTAAATTTTTACCTTTTAGTTAGATAATTTATAATATACTAAGAGAAACCTTACTTTTTTATTTAAGCTTTATAAGCCTATTAAAGCTTAATACTTTTTAAATTAAAAAAAAAGTATATTATAATTTTCTTTAAATTTTAGTAATTTTTATAATAATTAATTTATTACTATTAAGGCTACCTTTCTTTAGGAATTATAATATTTACTCTTTAGGATATCTATATATATCCTAGGTCTTTTTACTTTAAGAACTCTTTTTTCTTTAGTTTATTATTAACTTCTTTATTATATAATATATATTATTAAATTTAGAAAAATTTACTTTATTTAATAGACTTACTTTTATCTTATAAATCCTACCCTATACCTTACTATTTAGTAGTTATAACCTTTTACTCTCTTAATACCTTTACCTCCTCCTTATTAGTTACTATAGTATATCCTACTACTTATAGTAAATTTATAGGCTATTTTATATAAGCCTTAATAATAAGCAAGCGGCTACAGACTTATAGCTCCTAATAAACAAGCCGCTGTAGGAATCTATAGCTATAATAATATTATAACCTTCTAAAGTAATGTTAATAAAAGAAATTATTTTACTAAAGGAGGTTAAACCTCTTTAGTTTATTGGTTTGCTATTTATAGCTAAAGAGCCTGCTGCAGTGGCTATTGTATTAAAGTTAAAGTGTATTTTCTAACCTTATAATTAACTTATAAACTTAACTCTGCTATTACCTTTTAATTACCCTAAACCTTCTTCCAGTCTAACCTTCTTCTTAGCCTTAATTATACTAATATATATATTATTATAAAACTTTCTTTAATTAGGTTAAGCTTTTTTTATATATTAGTATTTCTTAATAAATTTAATAGCTTTATATTATACTTATAAAAAGTTATTTATTTAAGTAAATTACTAGCTATAGCTTAATTAAAAACTTAATTTAATTTTAATTTTTTTTTTAATTAATTTTATTATTTTCTTAGCTTTAACTTTATTATAAGAAAAGGCTTTTAATATCTCTTTTTTTTACTTAATAGCTTTCTTAGTTTCCTAAAAAGTCCCTTAATAATATAAGTAAAAGTATAAGTACTAAAAATAGCTAGTTACTTAATAAAGTTATTTATAAGCCTTTTATATTTCTTAATATTAATAATTTTAAAAATTTCTTTTTTTATAGCTTTAACTTTCTTAAAGCTATCTTCTTTCTTAAGAGTTTTTTAATAATTTTTAATATTAGTAAAGTTAAGAGAAAGTTTATTAATATATTATTATTAAAATTTATTTAAATATACTTTATAAATAAGCTTTTATTTAAGTAAGTATATTACTATTTTATTTATTATATTATATTTAATTATTTTAAAAAATAAATTAAAAGTACTTTTTTATAACTTATAATAGTAAGTAAATAAGTTATTTTTTAGGTTTTTATAATATTAGCCTTTAGCTATAGTAATTAGTTAGTTATTATAGTATAATATTTAAGTTATTAGCTAGATATATTATTTATAGTTAAGGCTTATAGCTAAGAGCTTAAACTAGCAGATAGAACTTAGCCTGCTGCAGTAGTGTGCGCTCTAGCCTCTGTCTGAAGTGCGTTACCAGCAAAGCCAGGGCTCTTTGTGAATCCGGAACAAGTCGCAGCCACAGCGAAATAATAGACGATGGAGATCTTTGGACACAGAAACACCAGTTATTCGTCCAGACCATCATGAAGCCACGTTGCACAACACGCTTGTACACGCCTGAGATGGCGACAACATCCTGGGTGCTTATTACCGTCCTTTGATATTCAACTCGCGTCCCCGGTTACATAGGCAGTATCAGAACAGAATAAGAGCCTAGAGTAAGAATCTCGTTTGAGTCCAAGTGAGTGGAAGATTCGAGCTCATCACATGTCCGAATCAACTTTAGGCTACTGCTTATCAGCACAAATCAAAGACACTAGGCTCTTCGGGATGCAGTTTGATCCCAAGTTCAGCATCTCTCGCTGGCTTTATTTCAACGTCTACCGTCGACGGCCCACTTACTTGGGAGACTACCTTCGTGATACATATCCATAAGTGGAAGATCAACTTGGAAATGCCCCAGTCGTTATTGATCTTCTCATCCATGCTATACTTTGAGGTCGTGTGCTTGTGCATCTCATAGCGTGCATCTTGAGATGACAAGAGGAACATGAACCAAACCACAGGAGAGCTCAGACGATGGAATGAGATTGTGTTCGGCATTTCATCGTCTTTCCCTCATGGTATCTCGGCACTTAATCGAAGCGCGAAGCATTTGATTGGATGGTTATTCCAGCCCAGTCCAAGATAAACCTACGTCGACAGAGATCTAACCAACTAACGTTATCAAGCGTTGATTGACGCTAAAGAACACGCACATGTCTTAGCGCCATAGCCTCATTATATCAGTCCAGGTTTTGCATAATAGCTGATATCACTATGCCTCATCGTCGTAATGTCGTGAGAGCCGCGTTTCATCGTGCTGACCGTCAGCCCCAATAAGCCAGCACGGTCTTCAGTTTGATTCGAATCCTCAATGGCTTAGACGTCAATGCGTAAACAAATCCGACACGATCTGCTGGTGGCCCAGCCCCTATTTATTTAAGCTTTCGGTTTCGGTTTCGCTACCGGTTCTCATCGTTAGTCTAAATTTAGCGTCATTCACATCCCTCATGTATAACCATATTCTTCCTTTCCTAGATCTTTCTCATTCTTTTTCTGAAAGAGGCTCAAATCTACCTGCATTCATCAGTTCATTTTTCGCAAATCACTTGATATGGCGGCCTTTACACTTCCGGGTCCTCCGTCTGCAAACAAGACCAATCTTGCCATTGCAGAGCTTGTCCTCTATGTCCTTCTTTTTTTTCCGGCCGTACCGCTCGTGTGGAAACATGGCAAGGCTGGCATGACCTGCTGGCCGATATTTCTCTCGTACTTCCCACTTCGGTTCATTGCCGACGGATACCAGATTGCCAAGCGCAATGATCCCGAGATTCCCAATGCGGTCATTATCATGACTACCGCCGGAAGCATTGCTTGTCTGTCGCTGACAGTAATTGGGTTGATCTATGAGGTGTAAGTTTCAGAGGTTTAAAGATTTGAGCAAGTAACTGACTGTCATCCAGGAACGTCATCCTTCCGCTGCCTCCGAAACGATGGACCGAACGAATTCTCCTCGCCGTTACTCATCTCTCAATCACCGCTGGCATCACACTATCCACCTACGGAGGGGCTCCCAAGTTCGGAGCCCCTGGTGGCGTCGTCTCACAGCATCTCAACCAGATCGGCACCTGCATGATGTTATTCGTCATGATTTTCGGTGTAGGCTGGTGGCTCTGGTGGACAGGAAAACGCGTCACAGCCATGAAGTCACACCCAAACTTCATCCCCGCCAGATTCCTGCTTCTCACGGCAATCGCGGCGTTTCCGTTCCAGCTTGTTCGGTTGGGCTACAACTTGACATACTCCTTCACCCCATACTCGAGTTTGGATCCCGTCTCTGGGTCATTTGCTACCAGGCTGGTGCTTATGTTTGGTATGCAAATGATCGTTGCTGTAATTGTTACTGTGGGTGGCTGGCGCGGCACCGGTGCCGTACCAAACTCTGCCCAGAGCGGCGCGCGCCAGGGATTTGGAACTGTCGCAAACCCATGGATATAGAGTTATAGAACTTACATGTTGTATTTATCCTTTCCGTTGTTTTAAATAATAGCTTGGGTACTCCTTGCGCTGCACTCTTTTCAGGGATGTTGAACAGTCTAAGCTCTTGTCAGTACGGTACGCACTGTCTGGCATCGAGATCTTTTTATTTTTTCAGGTCAAATCTATCAGTGGCAGTTAAAATAAATTGTTGGAAGACTCTATTAATAGGCAAGACATATCTACGTCTTCCGCCGGATCCCAGAGTGCTGATCATAAAAGAGCTTTCATTAGGTTTAAAACTGGGAGGAATTATCACCACCAGCTGTAAGCAAGGCCAGGAGGGATCAGTAAGAAATCCTAGCACTTCCCTTGCTCTATTCTATACACACAACAATTATTGAGGAGTAAGAAAACTCTGAAGACATATAAGGTGGGATGTTGAATATGCTAAGACCTCTGGGAAATTTTAGAGCAGAGAGCTCAAGGCAACACACGGAAGGCTGACGCTGACGCCGACGCCATCGCCATCAACATCATTCACCTTGATGATATTAGTAAAATTATCGGTAGTAGATACGGATCGGGACTTACCTGGCAGCAAGCCGCATTGGCTTGGCACTCATTGCTAAGGAGCTGGTTGGCAACGCCTGTGGCATCCATATCAAACCCAGAGCATTGATGTCCGGTGTCGAGATCATCAAGTAGCTCGGGATCGGAGCCAATATTAATGCCAATTATTCCATCTTCAAGACTTTCACAGCATTGAATAATCATATCAGTGCTACAAATATCAATGGCTTCTTTAACGGTCATCTTGTCGAGGGAGGGAAGCCCCTTGGTCTGAGGGGCAGCAGCAACAGCAGCAGTCAAAAAGGTAATGATGGCGACAAGATGCATTTTAGTGGCTGCTTTGAAATGGACAAGCCTTGCTAAGTCTGTTATGCTACAAAGAGTATTTCGAGAGGTGATGCGGATAAATGGGGACTGAAAGATCCGATTTCACGGGTATGATACCACTTTTTTAAATAGAATTCTATACATAACAAGCTTAGATATCGATGACGGCTCTACATTCCAGCTCAAGGCGAATAGGGAACAGATCTACAGCCTTGTTTTCTTGATTAACCTTCCAGGCACATGCATGTCTCAGGTCAGTGGGATTTGTGTAATAAAATCAACTAATATTTTATACACTAAAACAAAAGAGCATTAGCCGAGGATTAATCGCTTTTAAGCATAGAGACTAGTGTTTTCCGGATATCCTGATCCTTTTCAATAGCTACATACTAACCTTAATTTTCAGTGATCTATAGCGTGTGTGCCAATTACGGAATTAGCACAGTAGATCAGTTTCGCTTGCGTTATAAGCTAAGTAAGGAGATTAGACTCTACCGTGTGATAATGCGGGTTCTTGCCAGCATCACAGATTACACAGGGTTATAGCGGAAACACGCTTGCAACGGGGAACATCAGAAAGCAATGACGACGATGACATCATGATTTGGGCAATTGAGAACATGGCGGGCAAATTCATCAGGGAATCGATTCCCAAGTCGGTGGCAAATGTACAAACCATCACGGGCGGCTTATGGACCCAAACACAACCTGGTACATTCGATAATGCATCCTCCTACATGACATCAAGCGAATTGTCCATTGTTGAGTAACTATTGCGGCAACATTCTGAATGATACCTTACACCGATTTGCAACAGAACACTGATTCCAAGCTCACAAGACACAGTTTTAATACCTTACTCATCCTCGTCATATCTAACCCATGTCTTAGTCTTGCGAGTAATGCTCGGTCCACGAATCCACAGAGGAAAAGCCGCAATGAAAAGCACAAAAATGACTAGAGCAACAGTCAAGAACATGAAGTACTTATCTTTCATCCACCAGTCCAGAGTGCTGTAAGATACACCGAAGCCAATAACATTCTTGATAACATTGACGACAACACCAATCTGGATGGCCTTCTTGGGATAGCTCTCAGTGCAATATGAGATCAGAACATTGCAGCCTCCAGTGAGATTAGCGTTGAGTATGGCCCAGAAGAGCCCAACAACAGCCCAGTGCCAGCCGCGCTGGAAGCCAACACCAATGAGAGTTGTGGCGACTGGCGTTGCGATGGCAAATGGTAAGAGGACGGGCAATACTGACTCGGGCTTGAACTCGCCATGGCGTCGCAAATGCCTCTCAGCAAGCCAATCCGCCCCGGCGCCACCAAAAGGCATGCCAGCTATCAAACCCAAGAGGGGGGCAATGTTGTACAAACCAACTTGGCCAGACGTCCATAGCCAGGGAGGCTGAGAGAAGGTGATGGAGACAAGAATTGAGGTAGCGATGGTACCGGCGATTGACAAGCCAAAGAGAAGGACAGTGATGATCACAGCAGGAGACACGAGTATCTTGAATGGCTCTACGACAAGATAGAAGAAGTTTGGTGGTGGATGGTTGTGTTTGAGGGTAAGAAAGAATGACCGTCTGAACCAGAGTGCACCGGGCTTGCATGGCTCGAATGTCGCCACTGAAGCCGGGCGTGTCTCGTATTGCTGCGCATTACCAACCTCCTCCAAAGGCTCCTTCGGCTCACTGACTTGTTCTTCATCAGCAGACTCGATGGCGATATCTGAGCGTTCTGGGTCGCCAGGAACTCGAATGTTGGTAAGAGGCTCCGGAAACATCAAGATCATGACGATGAGGTTGAGAGCACAGATGCCGCCAAAGATGTAGTTCGGATATCTCCAGCTGCCGAGATTATCGACAGCGTAGCCGGTAATCAGAGGGCCGAAGACAGCGCCAGCACCCAAGGCCCAGGTATATACGCTCATGGCTCGGGCGACGTACTCGCGTGGAAACAAGAGCACCACGACGACTGGACCGAGGGCCTCAACGACACCACCGCCCAAACCGCCGATGACACGAGCAGCGAGGAGAGATTCGTAAGATTGCGCTCTGGCTTGCCAGAAGAAGCCAGCCGTGAATACTGCAAGACCGATGAGGATGGTGTATCGACTGCCGATGTATGCGACGGTGGGGAGTGCCCAGACATTCTGATGATCGAGAAAATGTTCAGCGTCGATGGAACTCAAATGCGTTACTAGGCTGGGTCATATTACTTACTCCGAGACCAATGCAAAGAGTGCCCCAGCTTGCAAGCTGAGAGATCTTTGTGCTGCTCACATGCATGTCCTTCACCAGAGGAAGAAGCATTGGAGGGATGGAGGAACCGAGAACTTGATTCATCATGACGAAGAAGGATAGATTGCCCATCATGATCAATCGCCACCATAGCGGCCATGACTAAGAGATATGTTAATGTTGCATTATAGAAGTCAAGATGCACAAGAACTTACCATCGGCCCATCTTTTCGCTGCAAAACGCTGTCAGAGGAATGCGCCATGTTGTGCTCGGCCTTTGTTATGCAGTGAGAGAAGATGACGGATGAGCTCGCACAATGAAATACTCAGGGCCTGTCCAATGGCGTTTTGTGGTAATGGCAGATGTTTTGTACTAACGTGCTGTCAGATGAGGGGAACTTGATGAAGCTCAACGTCAAAGCTGGATGTTGCTTAGAGTTTTATCCAGAGCCTGGTTGGACATCAAGGGCTAGCGACACAGGGAAATCCGGGGTAGTGCCCACGCTAATGCTGAAGCCACGAATCTCCATGTTAGTCTCGGAATTCTTATTTATATTCCGACCTGTGGATCAGGGGTATGATCCTGGGGTCTATAGTAACAAATGCTTTGTGCTGCTAGCTATCGGGATACCCGGCTGGAACCCCCTCCGGCTGCCAGGCCCTGTTGGAAACCGCTTTCCAAGAAGGCGGTGCTTTCTGCATATCTGGATAATCGATACGGGGCTTCAATTGGCTTCCGACTTTGGGTCGGAAGAGCCGAGACACACCATAATCGTCAAGATGTTATAGGTCAATTATAACAACACGCACAAACCCTTTCTATACATTGAGAGCATAGGTCTTAGTGTTCTTGTTATGGCACGGCTTTTCCGGACTACACTTCTCACTGTAATGTGCTGACAAGGTTGTTCCGTGAGAGGAAAAATGCCCTGTCACCGGCTGAACCGGCGCCTGGTTCTCTGATATTGATAGATTATCTTATATATCTTGAACGCGGGGTATGTGGAAATTACTTCTGTGATAAGGTTATTAGTAATTAAAAGAGGCTTTAGCCCCTAGCGTACTAAGGTAAAGAATACTAATAAATATATATAGGTAAAATACTTATTACCCTTACTATTACCTAAGATTTTACTTTTAGCTAAAAAGTTAATATTTTAATAATTAACTTTAAAGATATATAAATAAGTAGCTATTACTTTTCTATAAGAATAATTAAGCTTAAAGTATATAAAGTATATATAAAGTAAGATACTTAATATAAGTAAGTTTACTAACTTAAAATAATACTTTTTAAATAACTTTTACTATAATTATTACCTTATTAATTAGAACTTAGCTATAAATAGCTTATAAAAATATAATATTCTCTATACTTATTAACTTTTATTACCTTAACTAAGATATATACTAAGACTTTAATATAAATAAAGGCTTTATAGGCCTTTATAAGGCTATTAAAGTATATAGTATAGAAAATATAGTTTTTATAAATCTTATTTATTTTAACTTTAGTACCTATATATATATATTACTTAAGGAGTATTTCTATAAGGCTAATATATATAAAAAAAGGAATAAATTACTAGAAAATAAGGTAGTTAAGATTATAAGGAAAAACCTAGCCTAGGTATACTATATACTAAACTTATAGAGAAAGGTAAATCTTAAAAACCTGGCATAAAGATAAGTTACTAAGCAAGATAACTATACTAGTTAAAGAGTTATAAGCTTAGTAGGAAAAAGTTAGACGGGCTAGTGGCGTTAGGTGGAAAAGCTTATTAGAGATTTAGTTATATTCAGGACTAGGTTTTTAGTTAAATAAAGCTTTATTAAGCTATAAAGGTTTTAAATATAAAGGAAATTACTTCTTTAGTTCCGATTTAACCCTAGCAAATTGTAGAGAAATTCGAACACAGCGTAGTTTATAAAGAGTAGTTTATTTGAAGATTTGCTATTGCCATTTGGAGTATGCGAAGGTTATAGCCCATCTTTGCTTTATTACACAGTCTCACGACAGTTGGGCCATCACACTAACAAGCCACTCTAACATGGTACTTTCTCGTAATTTAGCCACTGAACAGGTTTCATGTTGTGCAATCTTCAGTAAGCCCAACCGTTTATTGTATCACTATATGATCACCCTAGTATTGGTACGTAGTTAAACTGGAAAGACTCTAAGTCTACTCCAAGATAAACTTAATACCAGATAGGAGATTCCCAATGAACGCCTTTGTAGCACTCAGATTTGGAAACATCCAAAAGACATGGGGCAACCCTTCGTACATGTCGAGTTTGACATTGACCCCGTTGTTGCGAAGTTCATGCTCCATGGCTACGTTGTCATCTCTCAGAGGATCCGCGCCGCAGGCAACGAGGTAGGTCCGTGGAAACTTTGCGAGGTGCGACGAGAGGAGAGGGAACAGCCACTCATCATCGACATGCTTGTCTAGGCCAGTGGATGCTGTATTGAGTGTTAGTAGCTACTCAATAATTCTGACTCGTCTTTTTACGTACCGTTGATCATCTTGGCTGTCTGCCCGTCAATGATTGGGACATCCGTAGCGTTCTCTTCCATGGACTTCATCAAGTGCTCGAGATGCCTTGGCACATTGGCTTCATGAACTGTACCACCAGCCATGTTGATGACTCCCTTGAGCTGTCCCTCCCGCCCAAGCTCAATGAGTCTATGGGCTGTGGCAAGGGAGAGTGTACCACCGCATGAGCTGCCCAGCATGAAAACACGCTTCTGGTCCCCACCTAACTTGAAGGCATTTTCATAAGTCTTCAAGCTGTTAGTCAGAAATCCTTTCACAGTAGAGAGGCAAAACCACTTACCCATGTAAATCCGTCAAAGGCGTCCTGAAACACAACCTTGATATCGACTGCCGGTGTAAGACGATATTCTACAGAGACGATGATACAAGGGTACATCGATGCAATCAGTCTGCATAGGCCATCCTCCATATTAATGGATCCATCAGAGAAGCCGCCTCCGTGACAGAAAACGCCAACTGGCAACGATTCCTTGGAGTCTTTCGGCTTGTAAATACGAACAGTGACGTTCTCGTTGATCTTCTCGTCCGCTATGCTACGTTAGCTGGATAATAGAGCGTGAATGTGCTGTACACTTACCAACCACAAGCCCATCGTCCTGGGGAGGTGGCAGATGAGCTTTGATGTACTTCCCAATAGCTTCCCCACCAGCTCGGTAATTCTCCATGGTTCCGCCAAGGACAAGGCGTCCACCAAGCTCCTTCTCCACCTGTGACGGGTCAGTTTTGTGAATGCTTCTACAGCGGACAGAGTCTAACCTCAAGCCACTCGGGAGCTAAGTAAGGAGCCATTTTGGGATAGTATGATGTTTCTAGGAAGTTGAAGCTAACTGAGATAGTTGAGATTATGTGGGTATGTGTGCTGATTGAATGGGGTTTGTGCTGGCAGACAAAGGTCGAGTGGGTGCCCGTTTATGTTTCTCGCGACACAACAGCGTTCTTCTGTTATTGCTAGGCCGAACCATCCGAGACTACTACTATTGGTACCTTTTCGCATCGAATTTGTGTGAGACTCACCCATAGCCTCCCCGGAAGGGTTCCGACTTCGCTGGCGAGACTTTGTGTAACCCAGGCCGCCATGCGTCCAAAGACAAGGATTGTCAGATCGTCGCGAACTCCAGCGGGAAATCCGCAACAGAAAGACAGCGAAATTTTGATGCCTAAATTGTATCGCTCCGAGTTAAAGAGTCAGGCGGTTGGCTGGATCTCGGTTTGGCCGAGACGAAAAAGGGGGGACGTGTCGGAAGTTCCGAACTTCAAGAATAGCTGCGCGGCGATCCCAGCAAGCACACGATGCAACTTCATGATTGCCAATCAGACTTCAGAATAAAATCTACAACCTTGTATCTCGATACCGCTCTTGCAATCCTGGCAGATTTCCAACTACCGAACAATCACAAAGCTGAAAAGTCAATATGAACAAGTGTATCTTTGTCGACAACTCCTGCGATCTCTCTATTCGCGACATACCAGAAACATATCATCCCAAAGATGGCCAAGCCTTGGTCAAAGTCGAATACTCAGGCATCAACCCAGCCGATCTGAACCATCCAAAGGATCTTGGCATGAAGAACAATGTGTGCGGCTATGAAATCTGCGGTACCGTCATAGAAGCAGGAAGGACTAGTCGCTACGCAGTAGGGGACGTTGTATTTGGATCCAACCATCCCGGACGTTCTAAACCAGGATATCATGGCGGTCATCAAGACTTTACCATTGTGGAGTCAAACTTGATGTCTGTCAAGTTACCCCCTCAGCTCCCTCGGCCAGATGCCGCTGCTCTCAGTATCATGGTGCGCTCAGCAGCAGATGCGTTGCTGAATCACTTCGAGATCCCTTTTCCTGCTATAGGTATTTACGGGCCACCCCCTACTGGCGCCTTGTTGGTTTGGGGCGGTGCGAGCAGCGTCGGCTGCGCAGCAATACAGCTTGCAAAGGCTATGGGAGTGAAGCGCATATTCACCACTGCTTCGCCTGCCAACCACGAGGCACTTCTTGAGCTTGGCGCAACAAAGTGTTTCAACTATCGAGATCCGAATGTGGTTGATGAAATCAAGGCTGCATGCGAAGAAACCGGTGTCACCATACGATATGTTCTAGACACTGTATGCAAGATAGGCAGTCCTGGAACTATTCAGCAATGCGAGTCAATCGCTACAGCACCAGATGTCACGTTCGTCAGTACCCTTCCGCAAATCACTAAGCCGCCACGATGGAGAATGCTTCTCGCTTCGAGGGAAATCGACAACCCTGTCCCGTTCGAATTTCCTGGGGGCAATAAAGCAAATCCTGTATGGGAGGCTCGGCTAGAGAGGACGGTTGTTTGGGCGGCTAAGAACTACGGGACGCTATTCCGAATCCCCAATATTGATGTCGTGGAGGGGGCCGAGAGGGGAATACAGGCTATCAAGGACGTGAATGAAGGGAAGTTCAGCTTGACCAAGCTTGTCATCAAGCACCCACTTTAGGGTCTATTGGATGTGTACATTATTTCCTAGACCATAAGATTTGTGTATATAGATCTCATATATAGCTATTGTTGACAGGCCAGTTTCTGTTCATCCCAAATAGCCCGAAAATACTATCACCCAGAGTCTGTAGATCGCCTAGTCACCATTAGTTCATCTCTATCACGCTTTCGGACGCCATTAACTTACCCAACTCACCACATTGTGGATCCTCCAAGAGCTGCCCCATATCGATATCTCCAAAGTCCTGTAACAACGGCGTGTTACTATCTTTAGGCATGTGAAGCCGCTCCCCAATCCTAATGAGTTGCTCAAAAGTAAAGGACAGATTCCCACATGCAAAGTTTCGACACTTGGATACCTGAAGTACTCTGATCGCCTCTTGGAATGCGTCTCTGCTCTCTGGCCCGTAGGTTTCCGGATCTTGAGAAACGACCAGCAGGATTATAGCCAGTGACGACACGGTAAAGTACTCGTACGAGGTTCGAAGGAACTTCAAAGGGACTGCCTTATTGATCACGCCGGAGCACAGAAAAATAGTTGCTTTGGCGCACTGGATGCAGACTGCTGCCGCTGCTGTCTTGTTGCGATCTCCTTTGTAGGAGTGAAGGAGAGGCTTGCGTAGTAGTATTCGAGAGTGACAGATGCGTATCTCTAGAAAGGTTTCTAGGTCATTCATAAGGACTTCGTTCTGAAGAGGATCCCAAGGGTGGCTAGGTAAAGCTGTAGAGCGGGCGGCTGCCGTGAGGTCTCGGAATTGATCGCGTAGCCGCTGTATCTTAAAATCAAGGTACTCTTTTTGTTGGCGACCCTCTATAACGCTCTTGGTTGAAGCCTTTGGCAGCCCTAGGATCTCTGAGTTGAGACGTGTGTATTCCATGTTTACGACTAGGAATGGAGCTGATGTTCCCTTACTGTGAGTCAGAAGGTGTAATCCTACGGTTCCAGGTCGACTGTGACTCACAAGATCAAAACACTTCTCGTCTATGTCTTCGTCCTTGGTAGTATGAGGAAGGTCAGTTGCGAAAGAAAACGTCCTGTCTAGTACGTATACACAGCAGAATAATTGTCGCGGGGAGAAAGAACCAGGAATTTCGGCGGTTTCCAGAGCTTCTTCTGGGGCTCGATGAAGCCCAAGTTCGAAACATGTTCTCGATGCTAGACTGACAAGTCGCCATGCCTTCAAATGCTCCGATTTATGGAATGAATACAAGCCCTGGGGTTCACATCTGTCAGCAAGTGAGCAATGTGATCCGAATATGGGTCTTACCATCAAAGTAGCCATGACCACATCGTCAATAGTTGGGCCTCTGCTCATCAAAGCCTTTTCCACTGACCAATCGACATAGCGTTGAAGGTGCCGTGCCAAAGGGCTTCCGTTATCATCTTCAATAAGCAGAGTAAGCCCGAGAAGGGTTTTAAGAACATCTATTCTGGTCAGGCTGATCGAAGTAGGTTGTGAGGTATGGCTCGCTAAACGCCCAAAGACTGCATCCAGGACCAGTTCTGTCGAGTGCAGATCAGCACATGGATAAATCGGGTAAATTGTTTCCGCAAATGTTATGAACAGGTGTCGAGATTTCTCATAGCCCAGCTCCAAAATTGGTTCCAAGCAGTCGTCACCTGCAGAAGCAAGGGTTTGTTCTAAAGTCAAGCATGGTTTACTCGTTGAACCTTGGACCTGCTTCTCAACTTGGTCCACGATACCATTAGCTTCAAGGCATGATCTTGCTAAGCTGAAGGTATCAACAAAGCTTGAGCGGCGGGCCGTAGATGATATTTCGGTGTTTGCAGGGCTTTGTAGCGAGGCGCCTGGGTTATTACTGGTTTGCGCAGGTTGACGCGCTGTTTCATTCAAGGTAACGCCGCCTGAAGTCGCAGATATACGGGGCGTGACTCCGTCCTCAGTTGCTGGGGAGTATTCCATCTCTCTAGAGCAAGAATTGATTAGATTATTGCTCTCTGGGCATTTGATCTGAAATCATACAGGCCTATCTCTGTGGGCATTGGGCTCATGCTGGGTATGTTGCCACGGCGTGGGTAGGCACAATCCACGCCACGCTTGGTGCAGCGCTGACAGGGCCATTGACCGTCACATTTGACTTTTCGAGACTTGCATAGCATACTGTAGTCATTGTCTTAGCATCTTGTAGGTATGAATAAAGGGCTATAACATACCAGGCTACGAGAGCGTATTCGTTGCGCTTCCGGCGCCCGCCTCGAGTGATTCGTTGGGTTTCTGGTGCATCGTTGCTGGTGTCAATTTGCAGTGACATGGTCATGGCAGCTCTAGCTTTTACAGTTGGTATGTTGTTTAGAGTTAGGTTGGGTTGCATCGCAGTTATAAAGCGAGTTAGTAGGACAATCCCCGGATCACGTGGTCAACCCCGCGCTCTAGTCTCGGGAACCCCGTACAAACTAAAAGTAGCAGAGTTCTTTCACAAGGGATTTACTCCACCACTAGACTGAAATTGTGAGATTCAAGCAATTGGATGGAGATCAGAAGTCTGTTTTGGTTACGGAGGTCATGAGAGGTCTTTATATTCTGCCATGACGTAAGGCTCCTCTCAGCTCCTGCTAACTCATCTCATCCCTGATAAACGACGCGTGACGAAACTATCTAGTCAACTCTCTTTACTTTCTTTACAGCTCCCATCCATTTGCTGCATTCTGTCGCATCACCTCCATCGCTTCATCCATTAGTCCACAAGCTTCCTTCCACGCTGGCCTCAAGCTCACTCTCTCCCACCAGTTTCTCAAATGCGGCAACTCAGCAAAGAACATGTCAGTTCCCTTTAAATCAATCAGCTGTGAAACCCAAGGCATGGACCAAATGTCGACCAAGGTGAATTTTGCGCCACCGAGATAACTACGGCCAGACAATATCCCATCCATGGCCTTCAACGCGCCATACAACTCGTTCCATATATCTTCTAATGCCTTCTTCTCTACTCTGGGTATACCCAGTATCCTATCAGAAGCAACGGTTAGCAAAGAGATCAACAACGGACACGATAAAAACAAGGTTGCTTACGGTTTGATGATGATATCTCCGCAGTATTTCCAGGCTGTAGTGGAGAAGTAGCAAACCTCCATTGAGGCAGCCTCTTCAAATGAAGTCAGACCGTCTACATCGGATATTTCTGGCATCAACGAGTTTCCGTGGTCAGAATACACGGCAGCGATATAACGGGCAATCGCGCGGCTTTCTGCATGATCTCAGTTAGTGCCATAGACTCCGAAGTGAAGATAGAGCTTATACCACGGATTCGAAGGATTCTCTCGCCTCGGTCATTCAGCACATCTAGAATTGGCACTTTGCCGAAAGGGTGTAATTTGCGGTGTTCAGGAGTCTTGTAGGCCGATTAGCAAAAAGCAGGGTAGTCAATTCCGTAGAGTGTCTCGTCCACGTACCCGAGTCTTGAATTTGAGAATGTCAATGTGTCTGTATTCCCAGGTAAGGCCCTTTTCGAGCAATGTATGTGCAGCAGTGATTGTATAAGGGGAGACATAGTCTCCATACAAAACAAATTTACACGACCTGGTCGTGTACCGTTAGCGACAAGAATGAATTAGTCAATATTTACATCTGCTTACATCTCAAGGCAGAGGGTTCGGAGAGTTGAAATGTGACAGAAGCAAACAGATAATATCATTTACTATTACCGAACATCAATTGTCTCGATTCCACCCAATAGTCTTTATTTTATGGCGTTATTAGTATCGCGATCCGAAAAACAAAACTCCGAGGTTCAAAGTCTGGGGTAGGTGATTGTGGGGTATGGGGTTCGGTAGTTCCGAGCTTGACCACTCTGTATCTGGCTAGCTTCCGAGCTCCTCGATCCTCCGCTTACGCGTTTTGCTGTGGACAAGGTTCATCTCCTGCCTGGTCTCTGCTCTGAGTCTTCTTCTTCTGCTCGAGGTTTTGGTATCGGAAATCTCATCATGATTCCGAGGAGTCGATATTGATGTTGTAAGCAGGGAGAGCTTCCAAGTCAGAGTTCCATCCGTCGGATAAGCCGCTCTTCATTTCGTGCACGATGGAAGTTCCGAGCTTTCTCACTACCGACTACAATGGAAACCATTCAAGGTATTGCCTAAAAGTTAAACAGGTGTTTCACTCGCATGTAGTTCGGACAAGATGGATATCAATTTGTATAATACAGCTTCCAAAACCATCTAGTTAGTTGAAGCAAGAAACATCGCCTTAAAACGCTTTAGAACCAATACTTATTATTATCTTTACTAACCATGAGCCCTGATATCCCTGATTCGCAAGAGTTGGTCAATAGGCTCACTCAGGCCCAGGTTTGGAGTCAGTTCTATCAGAACTACAATCCAGACTACAAAATCTCGGACAAGACTTTCGGTGACCCATGTCAGTCCATACCTCTCTCTGACGTACCATTCATGCTGACATATGTGCTCCAAGCCAACCGTAAGATCCGGGTCATCAGCATAGGTGCTGGTCTCTTCGGTATCAATCTCGCATACTGGATCTCTGTCAAGTGCGAAAACTTCGACCTCACCGTATTCGAAAAGAGTAGTGAGCTCGGAGGTGTCTGGAACCATAACAGATATCCTGGAGTTGCCTGCGACGTCCCTTCTCACGTATATCAGTATAGTTTTGCACCGAACCCAGAGTGGCCCCGGTTTCTTAGCCCGTAAGTTGAAAGCCCACTGCAGATCGCTGCATACTGACTGAGCAAAGAGGTCAAGACATCCAGAAGTACCTTCAGAAATGCGCCACCACGTTTGACCTTGACAAGTATATCAAGTTTCATACGAGGGTTCTGAAGGCCGAATGGCATGAGGAGGGATTCTGGCGTGTCTTTGTGAGGGAAGAGCTACCGAATGGCGACTGTCGAGAGTATCATCAAGATGCCGAGATTCTAGTGAACAACTCTGGAAGTCAGCATGTCTATCAGTGGCCTAATGTTGAAGGTCTTGATAAGTTCAAGGGAACAGTAAGTCTGCAGAGTTCGTGTGCTGATTCTTTGTACTTACGGGTATTTCAGTTGCTTCACACCGCTGGATGGGATGGGCGATTTGATCAAGAGGCGTGGAAGAACAAGACCGTTGCTGTGATAGGCAGTGGTGCCTCGGCAGTACAGGTAGTGCCTAGCATGCAGGTAAGCCTCTAATCCTTGCCTTTATCGCTGAAAGGGTCCTGATATCTGGCAGCCTCATGTTTCCAAGATGACTGTCTTCTCACGCACTCCCGTTTGGTTTGCACCTGGACTCGCAGGTGACGAGTTCAGCCCCGAATGTAAGCGCAACTTCTATCCTCAAGGAAGAGCAAGTCGAATACTGATTGCGCTTCAAGACTCACCAGAAGATCGAGAAAACTTCAAGAAGGACCCTTCCAAGCTTCAGGCCCATGGAAAGAGCATCGAGAGGCGTCTCAATAGCCTCTTTCCAAACTTTTACAGCGGCACTGATCACCAGCGGAATGCCATCAAGTTCTTTTACGATCAGATGAAGATCAAGATCAAGGATCCAAGGCTTCTCCAGGGTGAGTTTAGGGAGACAGTGAACTTGGCTACATACTAATCTGCTTCCAGGATTTACTCCTGAATTTGTTCCTGGATGCCGTCGCATAACTCCAGGTGACCCTTTCATCTACGCAGTCCAAGAGCCAAACGTCGAGGTCGTCTTTAAAGGAGTTGCGAAACTTACGGAAGATGGGGTTGTAGATACGGATGGTGTCGAGCGAAAGGTTGATGCCGTAGTCTGTGCAACTGGTGAGTTAATTCCGAGAAGAAGATCTGATTACAGAAATTCTGACCAAAGCCAGGCTTTAACGTCGACCTCATCCCACGATTCGAAGTCATCGGACCAAATGGCCTCCGTATATCCAAGTTCCTTCAACAGAGTCCAGACAGTTACATGTCAGTCGCTCTAGCACAGTTCCCGAATTACTTCCACGGCAGCACTGGCGCCTACTGGCCCTCTGCCAACGGATCTCTCATCGGACCTATGGACGCAGTCGCCAACTACGTAGTCCAAGTCGTTCAGAAGCTACAGATGGAGCACAACATCGTCAGCGTGGTTCCCAAGCAAGAAGCGATGGACGACTTTGTCGAACATGCTCAGACATGGTTGAAAGGCTGCGCGTGGTCAGGTGACTGTCCAGCTTGGTACAAAACAGAGTCTGGACCGTTGAAAGGACGAGTGAACTTGATCTGGCCAGGCATTACACTGCAGTTTGTAAGAGCCTTGAGCAAGGTGCGCTGGGAGGACTATGATATCAAGTATGCTGTCAGTGGGAAGAAGAGAGCCAATCGATTCTTGTATCTTGGAGATGGGCTTGTTAAAGAGACGTTCGATCCCGAAATGGATGACACGCCGCATATTCACCTTGGAGCTATTGACCCTAGATGGTCGAAGGCTGCTGGCTTGACAATTATCAGCGGTATGAGATCGTTGAAGGACTCTAAGGTACACGTCAATGGTTATATCACAGACAAGTAGATAGTGTAGTTTCAAATTAGACTGCTTGGTGTTTACATATTTTGAGCGGGTGACAGCCACTATTTCGCAAGCTTGCGGTGGGTTCGTGCCCCATAATCTTCCGGTGATAAGTTTCTTAAATCCATGACGATGCATTAGCTGACATGGCGAAGTTCGGGTTACATAATCATCTACTGGTACCCGCACTAATGCAAGTCAGCTCCAACTTTAAGTATCTACCGGATGTAAGAACCTAAATCCCTTCAACGATTCAGTTTACCGACAGGGCTTTAGGGCTTTCGTGGAGCATAGGATTTCTTGGAGGCGAAAATAAAGGTATAAGTATCAGTTTCTCCACGGATGTAACGACAATGCTTCACTTAATTATCTTCTCAAGAACAGCTTCTCTCCATCTCCATCTGTATGCAAATCTACTCCTTTCTTTCTCCTCCAGCCTCAGATTCTTCCTATCATGAAGTTCTACGACGCACAAGCTCCAAATCCCTTCGCCGTCCGCCTATTCGTTCTCGAGCGCGGCGGCCTAGAGCTCGATGTCCAGACCATCGACATCATGAACCTCGAGAACAGGCGGCTCGCATACCGCAGCGTGAACCCGCGAGGCGAAGTCCCAGCCTTGGATATCGACGGCTTCATCTTGACCGAAATCACCGCGATATGCGAGTATCTTGATGAAGTCGCCAAGGGAGGCAAGTCCCTGTTCGGCGACACGGCGCTCGAGCGTGCTGAGACCCGCATGTGGCTTCGGAGGATGGATCTCGAACTGGCTCAGCCTATTATTGCCTGGTATCGAAACGACCCTGATACCATTGACTTCTACAAGGGCAACCGAATCCCGGTACCTGAGGCTCGTGTGATCCAGAAAGTCACCATCAATCAGTTCCTGAACCTCCTCGACGATCAACTTGAAGGCAAGGAGTACCTTTGTGGTTCACGGTTCTCAGCTGCAGACATCCACTTTTATGGACTGCTCAAGATGATGGTTATGCAAGTCGCTCATTGGGTTCTTAGTCCTGGGCGTAAAAACGTGGTGGCGTACTTTGAAAGGATGGATGCGCGAAAGGCTAGTCAGCAGGCTCTTGAGCCATTCGGATTGAAAGTGTCAGTATAGAAGAACACTAGGTAGAAATGACTTGGATATTACATAGTTAAATGAATCATCACGTCAACCCACTCAGCTTTTAGTTACTCGAATGGCGTGGCAATGATGTAACTGTGAACAACCCGGCAATGCAGGACTAATGAGGCCAATTGAGGCTGCATATGACCGGGAAATCTCACCATGATGAAGCTCTGGTGGCGGACGGGAAATGCTGGTATTACTGTTAATATTATTGGTTCGTCTTGTCACAAAAGAAATTTTGTGATTCGCCCACTCGTTGACACCCTCGTCCAGCTCCCTAAACCCCTGTTTTCAGCTCGCGCCACCGGTTTGTGTCCGCAGAGCGAACGACTCTGCATGTTCCATACAAGCATGGAGAGAAGATTCGACCCAGTTTGTGTGGCTCCCGCATAGAGTTACCCGAAATATGCAAATTATTGTTCTATTCTTGATGTCAAAAGTCGGCTAGCACTCCTCACATCTGCAAGTCCGTTGATCTTGGTGGTGATGCGCTTGGACAAAGTGGCTGACAGAGGCGGGATGTCAATGTCACCCGCATTAACATGATCACAAGGGTCCCGTGCGCAGTGTCTTACACCGCGCAGGGCTATCTTTGCGAGTTTCTATTGGAGCGCACCGTCACGCCACGCCAATTTATTGTCTGACAGCGCCTGATTCTCAATTCTTAACCCTAGCAAGGCTGAAAGCAGGCTGCGAGACTATCGACAGCCACTGAAGCCATTTACAATCCAGAGTCGGCCAGGAGAAGGAAAAAGAAAAGACGAGGACACCACCCAGTTCCGTCGAAGTAATAAAGGCAAACATCTGTCCACAATCAATTTGGGTTGCTTCTGCGCTTTAACGCATTCCCTGGAATCATGAAGTCCTCCAACCATTATGGCCGAGAGCCAGAGCCTCAATATACATACCAGCCAACGATGCCTACACCTGCCACTGAGGTTCCAAATCCGACCACCCGAATCCGCGGGGTCGTTAAAGAAATTTGGGTCGCCTGCCTGATATCGTCTATTCCTCTTATTGCCTTCTCTGCTTTACTTCTCGGCCTGGTCTTTCACTACCAAGTCACTCCAAAAAGCCCCAACTCTCCCAGTTTCCAATCTGCTGCATCCACAGATTCCAATGTCATTTATGTTGACTTCCCTGCTACCACTCTGATTATCGTCGCGTCGTGGTCTAGCACCGTGGCGCCGCTTATTCTGCCTTTTCTTCTGACTCTGGTGTCATTTCCTGTGTCTCGGACATTGATTCAGGCAAGTCAGAGCGGCGATAGAACCAAGCAGCCCACTCCACGGCAGTATGCCCTCATTCTTCGCATCATGAGCAATGCCTCTTTGAGCGCCTTATGGAGTTGCATAACCTATTTATTCACTTCGAAACGGAAGAGGGCACCAATGACACAGCCCTTGACATTTATGACCTGGATGCTAGCCTTGGCCTCGCTTCTCAGGTAAGTAGTCAATACCCTACCGGCTATGAATGATACTCACCCAATCAAGCATGTTGGTGTTTGCGACAGATACATGGTTGCATTTTGTGACCAAGACAGTTCTCCTCACCCAGTTTTCGCCAACAACCTTCGATAGCGGTAGCTTCATGTTCAATGAAAACTGCACAAACATCAACACTACCTTCAAAGGCGGCTGTACTCTCAACAGTGCCGCAGCAAATACCTTCCTGATCAATAGCGAACCATCACTCGAGCTTCTCGCCAACGTCTCTAGTACAAACATGGTGCAACAGGTCGCTGACTCTACAGGCAGAAGCTATGCTTTCGTCGGTCTTCGACAAACCAATCAAAATGCCAACCTGGACTATACCGCTACGTCTTTCGGGGCTTCTTCCCAATGCCAGGTTGTCACAAATCATTGCATAAGTGAAGACGGCATCATCGGCCCTCAAGCCAGCTATAAATGCGACTTTGGCCCGGTCCAGGGAGTTATACCGACCACTCTGGTGAATGCAATGGTTCTCACTTACTTCACCGATTCATCGATGAAAAAGAACTCTTCATCCCTGGTATCGTTGCCGAATCCATACTATTTCACCGCCATTGTTAGCGTCAATCAGAATCTGGGGCGAAACCCCAACAGAGGTCTGATTGATGACCCTGACATAGCCAGCGGTCTCCATGGATCAACTCTTTTCGCATTGCTTTGTAGTACCAAGGTCCTCGACTGGAGATATACTTCGATAAACGGATCTGTCACGTCTTTCTCATACTCGCGGAGCAACGCGTCCACCACCAATATTGTGATGGGGACTCAAGGATATACTCACGTCGGCGATTCATATGTCCTTCAACAAACAAGTCTAGACGTCTGGCAGAGCGACACAGCGCAAGAAGTGGCCGACAAGTTCGCGGCCACATACAGTCGAACTGTCATGGGTGCAATTGGAGGAGCTTTACTCTCGGTGCCCGCCGAAGAGGCTCAGTCGCGATCCTCAAAGCTGGTGGCTAAGATACCTAAAGGTCCTCTGGTATGCCTACTTGTTTCCAATTTACTTCTTGTAATACTTGGGTTGTTTCTTACAGTTCGAGCATTTTTGGCTTCAGGCAGTGATGTTGGGGACGTACAAGCGAGACTTGGCATTGCTGCTCTTGTTGCGGCGCATTTTGAGGCAGATAAAGGTGAAGCCGCAGTGGAAAAGATTGACCATGTGTTTCAGGAGAGGAACGGAGGTGATGGGCCACGCGTGAGTGTGAAACGGAGCGCTTTCGGTGGATGGAAGTTGGCTGGCTACTAGGATGTATATAATATCAGTCTATGTCGTTTGAAGTACAGTTTAAGGACATCGCGTAGCCCATATTCAAATTGCTCTGCCCAATGACTGCGGTCAAACATGATTGAACCTTTCGAGCAAAGCTAGATAGAACTTGCGTCTGTGATCAGGTTGAGAGTTTAAAAGAGGCTTCAGCTCCAAGGCACAGGGTAAAGAACGCATATGGGCAATAACCTAGATACAAAAAGACAACAGGGTTGTGATTGGATGTCTATGCTGCTCATGCTCAGCCGCGTGCAAGGCGTTCTGCGGAGGTATGTTGTCTAAATCTCTTCTACATAATCACCTCTCGCATTCGTCTTAGTGCTTACGGGGCGATGCGTGCAACCGCAATCATTTAGCAATAAACCAATCACGACTTGCCATATCATAGAACAGGTTGAAAATACATTTTTAAATACACAATTCTCTCTCTCCGCCGCCATTATCATATCATAATTTCTTGTTTCTCCAAGACTCCATCATTGGCCTCTACTTCTAGTCTCAAGTCTCTGAACCGTATCGGTGCCGCCTCTAACGAAAGCTCACAAGATTTCATCCCAGCGCCGATACCCGTCAAGCCTCTACCATGGCAAATGCTCTCACGCTGTCGTCGGCGGCTGTCGCGGGCGGCTCATTCGAGCAACAAGGCTCTATTGACTGGGTCCAAATAGCCAAAATGTCGGTCACTTTGCCGACCTCCATTCTCGCACGCGTTACAGCCGCCGATGTTTCCCCGCTCACCGTTGTCGTTGGGCAGGAAATGTCATCCCTCTTTCGATTGTCCACCACTGGCCATGAACGTCTCAACAAGGCACTGGGAGAACTGAAGAGCTTCTCTGCTATGGGAGATGCCATCTGGTTCGGCTTTGCGATCAAGCACATAGTGCGAGTCCTGGCGGAAACTGATAAAGGGCTGACTTGTCTGACGCTATGTGCATGTCTTTCTGAAATCCATACCCCAAAGGCTTGCGCCGAAATCTTGATGAGGCTGGCAGATGTCTGTGACGCCCCGGATGATCTACGACCGTCATCCAGTCAATGGATCAATTTGGTAGAAGCCTGTGCCGGAACTCTGAAGTCAACTACCTTTGCTTGCGTCGCGGAGCAGTTTATGGCATTCCATTGCCCTTACGTAGATGATAGTTACATGGATGAGACCGCAGACGTTGCTGGAGCTTTACTCGCTGTGGCTCGTGTTTCTTCCGGTGTGTTGAGCTCGGTAACATTGACGGGTGGTCGATCCTGTGGATGGATCGCGGCTATTGGGTTCTACTTCCTCGGCCTCGAGGTCGAGGTCCGAAGTGCCGACAATACTTCTATTTACAAGTCCACGACCAACAATGACTCAATCAACATCTTGGTCATATACGGGACAGCACAGGCCTCCAACCAGGTTCAGGTCAACACCACTGGATACTTCATAAACTCGCTTGACAACGTCATGTCAAGCCATGAGCAACGGTTGGATTCCGTTATGTCTGGCACCGTCCAGTGGGGCAGTTGCCTTTCAACTACGTTTTGGGATTCCACCAGGCAGCTTCTGAAGGCCAAAGAGGACCTTGGACTATTAATCGGAGCTGCCGCGATCATCTTTCAAGGTTTGACCAGCTCGGAACCCAGCAGCATATTGGATCGCAGTGACACGATCGATTGGTTCGGCTTCCAGCAAGGTCAATACGGCATTGGATTTGCGTATTCCGTCACCTCGTTGTTTTCTGAGCTTGCCCCCCTGTTTCCCTACATTAGCCGCAACATGAACATGTCTCTTGACGATTCTGTTAAGGCGTATGACAAAGCATACGAGAACTTGAAGCGTTTCTGCCAGTGTCCGCGATGCTACAACTCCAAGGACGACTCAGACTTATGGGGATACTGCCTTCCCGTGTTGGCCGAAACCATTATCTTTCTTACCTGGAATGTTTCTGCTCTCCAAATTCACGCAGATCTCAAGCCTTACCACTCTGGCTTGATATTCATGTATCAACTTCACGCGCGTGATGCTATGGTTGATTCAAGTTTCGGAGAAAGATTCAAAGTCTTTAGAGGTAATAGAGCCCGTTGTTCTAATCTTGTAGAACGTCTCGACCTTGCTTCAATATACCACACAGCGCAATTTCTGTATACAAACAGCCATTGCCCTCTACAGGGATGCCAGGGACTTAGCGCCGCTTCCGTGGGGGGTATCTGCTTCTACTTCGACATCTTGCGGGAAGTGTCAGATCGACCGGAGGATGCCATGACCTTGCATGTTGTACCTGGAGCCATTCAGACGAAAGCCGGCAGGAAGTACTCATTCATTGCAGACAAAACTAGCACAATGCATAATAATCTCTTAAGATTAGACTGGCCAGGAAGCATAGCATGCGAGAGAACCGCTTTGTTTAAGGTCAATTACCAGGCTAGCATTACGGAGACACTGGGTGGCAATATCTCTATTCCGATACTCAGCATGGACACAGGAAGCTCTGATCTGAATGTTAAGCTTTTCGTCGAAGAGTCTACTAGCGGCTTGCTCGTTGACCTTCACTTCATCAGTACCTCTGGTGCCTGTCGCGTTGGGGCATATACAATGCTCCAGGAGATCATCGAGAGATCAGGGCTAGTCTATTGCACTCACCGCGATTGTTCCAGGATGGATCAGATCAATTGCGATATATCTATTATAGACGGGGAAGGCTCTGTGCCTGACAATCTCCAGCCAAGAATCTACTTACGAAGGCTTGCTGGCAATCCCTTGGCGAGATGCGTTGGACTGTTGGTTAACAGAGAATGGGTGGATGTGCCTATATTATGCCAGCGGGAGTGTATACCATGTTGTATCAGGACTGCTGTCAACATGCGACATGATCGTCGGGGGTCTCCGTCCTATGTTATTCTTTGAGGTAGCTCTTGCTTTTGATGGAATTAGCATCAAGAGCCTGTAGACCTTGATAAGTACGATATAGAAGCTGGCTTTTCGATTCCCATTGAGCGGATAAAGCGGCCAGATATGACGAAGCCGTTAGTATTACTTAGCAGCACATTCTCTTGTAATTCGTTGGGGTCAAGCCCCCGAATTTGCACTCGGAATTAACACGGCCTTAAAAGCCGAATTACATTACATTAGCTACGATAGCCACACGTCATAACAGCCAATAAATCCTGCCGAAACTTTGCGTTCGCTTAGCACAGCCGCTACAATCCTGATCGAAATGCGAAATAGGTGGCGGTCATACACTTAGCGCAACGCTTTGTCCACAAGCTGACAAGTAGTTATTAAGCGTAGAATTAACAACAAGAGCGCACAGTTTTCGGCCGCTCTACCTGTACCTTCTGAAACTCGGTTAGGCTCAGCCGTACATGCATTGGTCATCTGCCTGTTAATGGCTCTTGGAATACTGCGTCACCAGTGGAGCAGTCACCTAATGCGCAGTCCGATTCACGGTGGTTTAGCGTAATAATCCCGATGGACGACGGATATTTCGGACACCTGAGGTAAATAGTCTTGCCGCAAGCCGAATCACTAAATGCATATATGCTCTCTTTCTCCTCACATGCTCTCTATTTTCCTGAGTCCACCAGCAACTGGTATTACCTAAAAACTAACAATAATTAAGATTTACAATCGATTATACCTTCTATAATGTCTACCAAGCAACCAGATATCACTCTTTACTTCCTCAACGCGAGCCGAGCGATCCGAATCGCCTGGCTCCTGGAAGAGCTGGATATCTCGTATAAATTGGTCACCTCTCCAAGGGCAGCCAATGGGCTAGCACCGCCAGAGTTCAAGGCCAAGATTCCCACTCACCTTGGAAGTAGCCCGGTCATCAAGGATGGGGACCTGGTGATCCAAGAAAGTGGTGCTATTTTGGAGTGAGTAGCTTTACCGTCTGCCCTAGAAGCTTGGCAATTGTTTGTATGCTGATTGCTATAGGTATCTCATCGATTCATATGACTCTACGTCACGGCTGTTGCCTCAGGAAGCACATGCTAGAGCCAGTGTTCGGGAATGGATTCAGGCGTCTGAGGGTACTTTCATGATGAGTGCTGTTCCGGTAAGCTTTTCTTCCCGATGCTTAACGCAATACTTCAATTAGCATTACAATTTTTCGAGGTGATTCGCTAATGCCAATAGATTATCTTGGCCCGTATGGGGATGCCAAAAGAGGCTGTACAATATGCTTCGGGGCTGGAGGCTGCGATTGCGCCAATGGTGCGCGGCGCAATGCAGTGGCTGGAAACGGAACTTGAATCAGGTCCTAGCAAGGGCCAATACATTGTCGGAACAGATCTTACTGCTGCAGATATCATGATGGGATTCAGCATCGAGTGCATCTTCGCCATGAAGCTGGGAACCGAAAGTCAGGAATGGCCGCTGATCAGTAAATGGCTGGCGAATATGAAGGAGAGGAAGGGTTATAAGACAGCGGTTGAAAAGACAGGCTACTCAATGTAGTTCCTTGGTGATAAACTCATCTTGTAATTTCTTATATTAGTTACTTAGCTCTACGTTTTCTTTGAATATGGCCTTTACTCCGGGGCTACTACAGTTTCTATATATTCAGTGTCGTTTGCACTACTAATACATAATTCTGGTCAATCTCTTAAGTTTACTATTGTTGCCTTATCGGCCTAGGCCCCAAATACTTCTCTGTCTATATTCACAGTAGGCCAAAGTGATCCGGCACTTTGAGAATCCTCGCAAGTGGAGTAGACACGAATCCTGTAGCTTGTACTTTAGTCACGCGTACTGAACATTACGAACAAAGCTATTAAGCGTCACTTTGATCGACTAGTTACAAACAGGGATCAACATACGATCACTCTGATCCAGTAACTCGTGTAGGCCTGAAGATCTTTTGTCACTGTTTTTACATCCCAATCGTAGTAGTGAAACTGCCAGCTCAGTACAAAAGTCCACATAAACCAAGGCTTAAATACTATCTGCGCTATAATCTACCCAAGGAAATAGAATTTAAGCTTCCTCTTTCGTCTCCCCATATCAATTAAGTCTAAACCTATCCACTACTTAGATCCCTCCTGTAATAACTAGCTAATTTGCGCTAAAGTAAGTAAATAAATAAGGTTTAAAAGACCTTATAAAGGTTAAGTTAAATTAGTTAAGTTAAGGCTAATTTATATTAGCTTTATATTAAATAAAAGAAACTAAGCTAAGATATATATAATTAGGTAAATCTAACCTATAAATTTCCTAATATACCCTTTAAATAATTTTTAATTAATTATAATTAAGTATTAAATAAGTAATTACTTAGAAATTATTATCTTAATTTCCTTAGTTTAGAACTTAATTCTATATAGTTAATAAATAAAAAGTTATATTTACTATATAAAGAAAACTATAATATATATAAAAGTAAAAGGAATTACTATAAATTACTTTATAAGGTAAATTCTAAACTTAGGGTACTTAGGCTATAGTTACTATTTATTATACCTTTTTATAAAATTTATTTCTTTTTTTTTTTCTTTTTTTATATATTATAATATAATTATAATAGTTAGTCTTACTTACTAGCCTTATACCTTACCTTTTTTCTTTAATTAAAGCTATTACTAGCTTTAACTATTTATTTCTATATACTAATACTTTAATTTAATTTTCCTTTATTAATTATACTATAAGCCTTAATTATATACCTAAAGATACTAGTCCTTATATTCCTTATATTTTTTATACTTTTATAGCTTATAAAGTAAGTTTTATTATTTTATATATCTTTTTTTACCTTTATCTAATTAAATATACCTTTAATATTTTACTTTTTACTTTAAAATACTAAAGCTACTTATTAGGTATATATTACTATAGCTTATATAGTAAAGGCAGTTTTAAGTTATTTCTTTACTAGTAATAATAATAATAATAATAATAATAATAATAATAAAAATATTATAACTTCTTTTTTTAATTTTTTTAAAAAGTCTTTCTTTAAAAAAAAAAAGAAAATTAAATTCTTTAATAATAATTAAATTATTATAACTCCTATACTTTACTATAAAATCCCTTTTTATATTAAAGTATCCCTTACCTTAAATAATATCTTAAATACTCCTTATTATATATTAAAGGCTTTAATTTTTAAGTTATATAATAATAATAGTATTTACTATATTATAAAGAACCTTTTTTTTAATTAAAAGTTTACTAAATACCTTTACTTTCCTTATAAGAAATATATATTAAGCTTTTTTATAAAAAAGAGCTTTTTAAAGCAGTACTTAACTTACTATAACTTTAATAAGTATAAAAAATATTAAATCTTTAAGTACCTTTATAAGTAAGTATATATTTATTTTTTTATTACCTTTTTTACTTTAATTAGCTAATTAATATATAGTTATAATAAAGCTTTCTTAATAGTTAATTATATAGTTAATCTTACTATTAAGGTTAAGCTTAAGAAAGAGATTTTTAGTAATAAAAAGATAAAGTACTTTAAAACTATATATATTTTAATTTAATTATACCTTTATAGTTAACCTTTTATTATAATAAAAACTTTACTATATTAAATATATAGTTAGAGAATTAATTAATACCTTATATACTAAGGCTAGATATTCTAAAGGCCTTTATTACTTTACTTTTTTAGCCTTTTTATATATAGGATATATTTTTAATCCTATACCTTAGCTTTTTTACTTTACTTCCTAGAAATTATATAAATAAATAAACTTAGCTATTTCTTAGCCTAGCCCTTTTACTATAAACTTTACTTAAGTTAAGCTTAAGTATAAAGAGGCTTATAAAGCTATAAAAAGATAGGCTTTTATATCTTAAGTTAAGGGTTAAATTATTATTTTAAATAGTAATAAAAAAAAGGATAAGTAGTTAGTTACTTTAGGTTATTAGTTAGGTATAACTTTATATAATTACTTTATATTAAGCTAATTTAATAATTTACTTTAAGGGTTTTAAATAAATATAAATATCTAAGCTATTTATTACTAGTAAGTAAATTTAGTTAAATAAAATTAATTATAACTTTAGTATAATTATACTTTTAAACTATTTTTTTCTTATTAGTAATTTATTATAATATATTTAGTAATAATTAAAAGTATTTAAATTACTATCTTATAAGTACCTTAGTAAGCCTATTAGTAAGTATTTTATTAATCTTAAGGTATATTATATTAAATAACTTTTTTTTAAACTTTTACTTAAGCTATATATTATATATATCTATATATTATAAATAAATAGTAATTTTTATATTACTTATTACTAAATAAATTATTTACTAATTATTATAGTAAATATTTTATAAAGTCTTAGGGTTAAATTAAAAGTCCTTAAAAAGGCATTTTATTTTTATTATCTTTTTAGTAGCCTATTTAAAAATAAGGAATTTAGCTTTTATAGTTAAAGTTATTACTATTACTTACCTTAAGGCTTTCTAAATAACTAGTTCTTTAAATAAATTAATTAAATATTTTTATAATAACTTTTTTATTTTTAAATTATTAGTAAAAAAGGTATTTAATATAATTATTATTACTTAAGTTTTATTATACCTTTTATATTTAATATAGTAAAAGTATATAAAATATAAGTAGTAAATAACTTAATTTACTATAAGATAATACTATTTACTTAGGTTAGTAAGGAATCTTAAAAAGTAGCCTATAATATATACTATATTAGGCCTAATTATAATTATAATATATAGAATTAAACCTATTTTCTTTTAGTAAAGCTTTATTTTTTTTTTTATTACTTAGTTTTTATATTTTTTATATTTTAGTAATAAAATTAAAATTACTAAAAAGGTATTCTTTACTACTTAACTAAATTTTATTATAACTTTTTTAATATAAAAGTTATAATATAAACTTATTATTTATTTAGCTTAGTTATAAATAATTTAAATACTAAGAAACTACTTTACTTTATTTTATTAAGTAAGTTTAAAGTAACTTTATAGATTAATAATTAAATACTATACTATAAATAGGTTATTTTAATAATAAAAAATTAAAATATTATTAATAAAAAAGACTAAGTATATATTTCTTTTTTTTAAGTAAAAAAGGTAAAGTTTTTTTATACTTAGCTTAAGACCTAGCTTTTTTAATTTTACTATAAAGGTCTTAAACTAAAGCTTAGGTAAGTTATAAAGGCTATATAAAGTATATTATAATAAAAGTACTTTTCCTATAATATTAAACCTTAAAGGAAATTTATATATAATTAGTTTATTATTTTTACCTTTTAATATATTAATAAAAGTATTTTTAATATTAATTTATATAATTTTAAGGTTAAACTTAGCTACTAAAGCTATTATAATTTAAAAAGACCTTATAGTAAAAGTTACTATATATATACTTTTTAAAGTATTTTTTTAAAAGTTACTATATATTATAATATATACCTTATACTTAATTAAGTAACCTTTTTTATTAAACTTATATATAAAAACCTATTTAACTAGTAGTAGCTTTTTAGTTATTTTTAATTATAATATTTCTTTTTATATATATATTATATATAGTAAGCTTACTTTAAAGTATATAGCTTTAAAGAAACCTACTTTATATAAGTATCTTAGTATATAGTTTTATAATATTAATAGTACTTTTAAGTTATTTTTATAAATCTTTCTTTCCTAACCTAGGCTAATACTAATATTTAAGTTTAGTAAGTTTAGATTAGCAAATTTACCCTTTATATAGGTTCTTTTATTTATTACTTTTAATATTATAAAAAATACTATAATAAGTTTATTTTATTCCTTATAATTTATTTTATATTAATTAGGCTTTAAAAGGAAATTAAAAAAACTAAGTAACTTACTTTTAGTTACTTTTCCTAAGTCCTATTTATTTAAATATTATATTTATATACTTAACCTTATTAGCTATATAGCTTTATTATAGGCTTTTATAGTAAAGTACTTTTATTATTTATTAAGTATTAAGCTACTTATCTTTCTAAAAGTTATTTATAAAAAGGTTTTTTATTATTATATATATTCTATATATATTTTACTATATATTTTATTTAGTATCTAGCTATATTTTAGCTTTTATTTAGATAGGGTTAATAGTATTATTATATAGGACCTTACTATAGCCTAAGGTTTTATAAAAAGGCTAGTTATAAAACTAAGGTTTTTTAAGGACTTAGTATTTCTAGGGTTATTTTTATTCTTAGAATTTAAATTATTAAATTTATTATTACTAGTCTTTTTAAAGATATTTTTATTATAGTCTTAGTTTATATTAAAAAACTCTTTTTAAGTATTATTACTTTAACTTATATTTACTATAATTATTAAAAAGATTTTTTTAGTTTTTTTTTAGTTTTTATTATTTAATACTAAACTTAGCTTAATTAAAGTTAATTTATAAATATTACTTATATTAAAAATCTATTTTAGTATATTTATTAATAAGTTATTATACTTTTATAAAGCCTTAAGTAATACTAAACTATAAGTACTAGAAAAATTAATTTCTAATAAAGGTTTACTTTAAAAAGGTCCTTATAGTATACTTAAGAAAGCTATATTAATATCTTTAGGCTATATACTAGGCTTTAAAGTTTTACTTAGTATTTAAAGTCTAATTAGTAAATAATTAGTTTATAGATTACTATTAAGTATATTATTTCCTATATTACTTATATTTAATATACTTACTAGCGCTTTTTACTTAGTAACTAATTTATTTAAATATACTACCTTTACCTTTAAATTTAAATTTATTAAAATAAATTAAACTAAAAATAGTATTTTATTAATACTTTAATTTATAATTTAATATTTTAAGATTTAGTTATTTAAAATATTAATTTCTTATATAGACTTACTATTAAATACTAGTTTATAAAAAGTCTTTTTATTAAACTAAATATTTTATATAATAATTACTTTTTCTAGCTAAAGTACTTATATTTAATAAAAGTTTCTAGCTATATAGCCTACTAAGTAATTAATATATACTTTAAGGCTTATTTTAAATACTTTTTACTATTACTATTACTTTTATTTACCCTTTAGAAAATAAGCTTAATACCTATATATATAAATACTAAACTAATTAAGTTATAGGTTTATATTATACTTATAAATTTATAATAGTATATTATTTTAAAACTATAAGTTAAGTATTTTTAGTAAAGATATACTTAAGAACTTCTTTTTTAGGCTTTTATTTAGTAAGTAAATAGCTACTTAAGTAAACTTAAGCTATAGGTCCTTTAGTAAGTATACTTTATTTAGTATTATATTTAACTTTTTTATTACTTTTTTATTTACTTATTTACTTACTTTATTTAGTTTATATATATTTACTAAAAATATCTTAATCTTAATGCCTTTATTATAGTAATAAATCTAGTATAGTATATTCCTTAACTTATAAATTATAGTATATTTATTATTACTTTAAATCTTATATATAGTAAAAGTAAATTATTATTTTACCTATTTATTATATTAGTATATTATATTAAAAATTATATCTTTAGTTTTATTAAAAAGTAATTTAGTATATAAAAGTCCTGTAAATTTATTTTTAATTACTAGTAACTACCTTATACTATTATAGCCTTTTTTATAATTTTAAAGATCTTAGTAAATCTTTTAAAATAGGTAAAAGGTATAGTATCTAGATAGTCTTTTACTAACTATACTATATATATATATTTATATATAAATTAAATACTTAATTTACTTTATTTTATTTACCCTTACCCCTTATACCCTTTTTATAAGCTTTTTTACCTTTTAACTTTTAAGATATTTTGCTTTTAAATACTATAATTACTTTAAATCTAGCCTTTTATATAACTTATTATAAGAAAGGTAATATTATATATTAAAGCTTTTTAAGGAAATTATTATAAACTATATTATAAGTAAGGAAATTAGAACTATACTTTAAATTATTAAAATTAAGTATTTAAAGTAATAAAAAATTAGCTTATATTAAAGGAAAATAAAATTATAGTAATATTTTATTTAAATAATAATAATACTTTACTTAGGTTTTTTATAGTAAAAAGTATAATTATAACTAATATATTAAATTTTTATATTTATAAAAAGTACTTTTAATATAATATTTATATAAAAACTATAAATAACTATTACTTTATTTAGTATAAGTAAGTATATTTTTTTTCCTTTTAGTTTATTTAAAAGGTTTTTAATAATTTTTTTTTTATAGCTTATAATAAGGAAATAAGTATTACTTACTTTAACCTATTTATTATAAACCTTTATAAAGGATTCCTTTTCTAAAAAGCCTATATTATTTACTAAATAGCTTACTTTATAATTATTAAATAAAGTTAAGTTAGCTAGAAAGTACTTTAGTTTATTACTAATATATATTATAAGAAAGTATTTAGTCTTAATAATTAGGTTTAGGTTAATCCTTACTATATTAAAGCTATTTAAACTTTAATTAAAACTTTTTTTCTTATTTTTATTTCTAGACTTAAGAGATAAGCCTTTTACTATAAACTTTTATTTAAATTTATTTTATATAGATTTCTTTAGTTTAATTTAAATTACTATAATCTTTATTTTAATTATCTTTAAGGTTTAGCTTTTATAAGCTTTACTTAGGGTAATCTTAATATAGCTATAACTTTTAGGGTTTTAATAGTATTTTTTTTATTTATATAGATAGGTTTTAAACTTTTTTTAATTACTAGATTATAAGTATTCTTAAGGCTTACTATAATTACTTTTTTTTATAAAGGTTATATTAATTATTAAAGCTTTTATATAATAGTTTTTATAAAGCTATACTTTAAACTATTATACTATATTAGCTATATTTTAATATAGCTTTTTATTTACTTAGTTAATATTAGTAATAAGTCTTATATAAGTAGCCTAATTAAAAGCTATTTTTATATTAATAGTATTTATAAAGTTAATTATTATAAGTAATCCCTAGACTTTACTAATTTTATATAACTTTATATATATAAAGATAAAATACTAGTAATTAAGCTAATCTTAAGGATTAACCTTTACTTTTTTAGCCTTACTTAGGATCTTAGTATACTTAATAGTTACCTTTATTATATTTTTAATACTTAATAAGCTATAGCTTTTCTTTATACTATAAAAAAGCTATTAAATAAAATAATAGCTTTTTTAATTATTTTATAATTATATTTTTACTATAATTACTATACTTAAATTAACTATTTTTAAGATATATACTATTATAGTTTAAAGCTAATTTATATATATCTTAGTTACTTTACTTTTTTATTATATATATATTTAGTATAGCTTAAATTACTTATAAAGTTAATTATTAATAAAAGTATTTAAAAGTAATTATAAAACTGCTAATATAAGTTTATTATCTTTATATTTTATATATTTTACTATAATTTCTTTTTAAGTAACTTTATATTTTTTAAGCTTTATAGCTTTAAAATCCTTAAATTACTTAGGTTTAAGTACTATAGGAATATTATTATTAATATCTAGAAGCTTAAGATTAATAAGCTTTTAAATATTAATAGTTTTAGTTTATATTTTAAAAATCTAAATCTATTATAGCTATTTCTTTAAGGAATTTAATATAACTAAATTTACTAAATTAGTATTAGCTAGTATTAATATTATTATTTTAAATATATAGTAATAATAAATAAAATAGTAATATAAAGTAATAAAAAAAAGTAAAAAATTTTCTTATATAGCCTTATTATACTAAAAAAAAGGGTAATAATATAATAGTTATAATAAATAAAATAAAATAAATATAAAATAAGTATAGTAAAAGTTACTAAAATAACTTTTTACCTAGGCTTATAATTATAATAACTAGCTAATTTATATTAAAGTAAGTAAATAAATAAGGTTTAAAAGACTTTATAAAGGTTAAGTTAAATTAGTTAAGTTAAGGCTAATTTATATTAGCCTTGTATTAGATAAGGGAAACCAAGCTAAGATATATACGGTTAGGTAGATCTGACCTGTGGATTTCCCGACACCTCCCTTACCGCTCAGATACTTAACCCGCCATGTTTCCAACCCCGCTCCAACGCCAAGAATTCACAAAGTCCCCCTCTAGTGTTAGCGACCTGCCACAAAGAGCAATGCCGATGCACAAGCGGCCCGTTTAAATGCAACCTTGCGTCGACGGCATAACGTTTGATTCTGGAAGGTCAAGTCGCAGTTATGCTTAATCTGAGGGATCGGAACTTATGATCTGTGATAGGCGGTATGGTGTAATATATCTCCTGCCACGAAAGGTCACGTAGCAATAGTGTTGTGACGATTGATGGGATGGGGGTACAGCGCCTTCCTAACGTAGCCTTCGGAGGAAGATCATTGTTTTCTATATAAGTTGGTATTTCCATGATCGACGTTGGAGTTTTAGCCAAGCTCACAAGTCACTCCAGCTTCAATCTCATCATCTTGATCACTGCCATCATGCGTGCTTCTCTTGCTCTTGCAACCCTCATCGGGTTGTCGAATGCCGCTGCCATCGACCCTCGCAAGGGAGCTGAGCCCCTGTACAAGATTGAGCTTGCACCCGGTGAATTCCGCATGGTCACCGAAAAGGAAAAGTTGGCACTGCGAGCTGTATGTCTCACGTCCTCCCGCGCCCCTACACCGAGTCTAACCATCGCAGGAACACAAAACCTTCATCGATGTCACCGACCTTGATGAGCCCGGCTTCAGCCTCCAATTCCTCGCCAGCTTCCCCAGCGCCGTTGCTCAGACATCTGCCGTCAATGCTCTCATTCCTAAGCTGAGCCAGACAAACATGCGTAGCACTTTGACAGAATTCATCAAATTCCAGAATAGATACTACAGGTCCACTTATGGTCAGCAGTCTGCTGAGTGGTTGTTTGGCCAGATTCAGTCCATCATCACTGCTAGTGGAGCTAAGAACGTCAAGGTTGAGAAGTTCACTCACTCTTTTCAACAACCTAGCATCATTGCTACCATTACTGGAAAGAGTGCCAACACTATCGTTGTCGGGGCTCACCAGGATTCAGTCAATCTGAATAGCCCCACCAGTGGACGGGCTCCCGGTGCTGGTGAGTCGTCCTTGACATTTCATTGACATTGGCTAATGAGTACAGACGACGATGGCTCTGGAACCGTCACCATCCTTGAGGCCTTCCGTGTCCTCTTGACCGACTCCCGTGTTTCAACCGGTCAAGCCCCCAACACGATTGAGTTCCACTGGTACGCCGGTGAAGAGGGTGGTCTTCTCGGAAGTGGTGCTATCTTCCAGAAGTACAAGCAGGACGGCCGCCAGGTCAAGGCTATGCTCAACCAGGACATGACTGGCTACGTCAAGCCTGGTACCACCGAAGTTGTTGGTATCTTGACTGACAACGTCGATGCTGGTCTGACCACCTTCCTCAAGAAGGTTGTCGCTGCTGTAAGTTTTAATTTCCTATTTGCGAAGCTTGTGCTAACTGTGAATAGTACTCCAAGCTCCCAACTGTTGACTCCAAGTGCGGCTATGGGTGCTCTGACCATGCCTCCGCTACCCGCCAAGGCTTCCCCTCGGCTATGGCTTTCGAGTCTACTTTCGACAACAGTAGCCCTTATATCCACGGCACCACTGATACTATCGACACCGTCAACTTTGGCCACGTTCTTGAGTTTTCCAAGATTTGCCTTGGCTTTGCTTATGAGCTGGGCTTTGCTACTACCCTCTAAGCGACGGGTCATCAATTAGTAACATCCCATGAAGGGGAGGGCCAGTTCAGCCAGCGGTAGTTCAGTTTCGTGTAAATAGATTATGAATTGATACCGCACATATCGTCAGTTATGTAGTCTACCTCTGCCATTTGCATTGTGCAATGACAATTCTAATTTGTGTATGAGGCGGGCAAGCATCGGATATCCGAGATCTGAGGCTGGCTGACACCAAGCCCGAATAGGAAATAGTCGCCAGGTATGATTGGGTAAAGATCCCGTGCATGAGGTGTAATCCAGCGCCAAAGTTGATCTCGGTAATCCACTGAATCCCCGAATCTGGCTCATTTCATCATTCGGGAAACCCTCAATTGTGCGCAAGTTAGTTATAAAAGATCTTCATCCACGATCATGTTCTATATCATCCAATATCAGTATCTTCAACTTCGAAAACATTCATCTACTCAGAATGTCACCAACTCACAACACGTCATTCACCATCCCAAAGGGATCAACCATTCTTGTCACTGGTGTGAACGGCTTTATCGGCTCCCACGTCGCCAACGAATTCCTACAGCGCGGGTACAATGTCCGAGGAACAGCCCGCAATATATCAAAAGCGACATGGATCAAAGACTTGTTCCATCAACAATACGGCAAAGACAACTTCTCACTCTGGCCCGTTGCAGATTTGACTTCCCCTCATGCCTTTGACAAAGTGATAAAAGGTAAGCGAAATTGGCGAAAACTACCTCATTAGCACGCACTGACATTTTCAAAGGCGTTGCAGCGGTAGTGCATGTCGCTTCACCACTAGGCCTCGACTCCGGCACTGGGACCATGATACCCGATGCCATCGCTAGCGCCCTGAATGCTCTGAAAGCGGCCAACAGTGAGCCAAGTGTGAAGCGCTTCGTATACACCAGCTCTTCAACCGCAGCAGTCTTCCCCGAGGCAGGGGTCCCAGGTATGGTGGATTCAAATACCTGGAACGACAAGGCACTTTCAATCCTACAGAAGTCAACCTCGGCACCTGAATGGTATGTTGCGTATGCCGCTAGCAAGGTTGAGGCGGAGCGAGCCGTATGGGACTTTTATCACAATGATGTGACGCGTCGTTCGGATCTGGTGGTCAACACAGGTAGGCAGTCCATATCAATTATCCAACGACATCGCTGACAAATAGCAGTACTTCCAAGCACGAACTTTGGTAAGAGCCTGGATTGGAAGCATCAGGGATACCCCTCGACATCAGGGTTCATCAGAACTCTATGGAGTGGCACTGCTCTCGATTCATTGACCAATGCGTCGCCTCGTAAGTTGCCCCGAATTACATCCTGTCGAGAAGCATAACTGACAATATACAGAATATTTTATTGATGTGCAAGATGATGCGAAGCTTCACGTTGCGGCCACTCTGTTACCCGACGTACAAGGGGAAAGGATCTTCCCTTGGGCAGAAACGTGGAATCTAGACCAAATCCTAGCCATTCTACGGGCGCAGAACCCTGACAGGACTTTTGTCAAAGACTTCCAGGCCATGCGATATCTCGCAGATATTGAAGAGCCGAGGTCAAGGTGCATTCAACTGTTGCAGGCGCTGGGTGAACCTGGTTTCACGTCTTTGGAGGAGAGCATCCGGCTGAACAGTGAGGACTTGGCTCGAGCAGCCTGAAGGTTTTCATGCAGGAGGTTATCACATCGTATCATTGACGCGTCCACAAAGCATATCATAGAGAGCATCAGTAATTAATAGAATGAGTTTTTAGAGCCTTCGGACTACGGAACATCCGGGATGCCGTAAACGAGGTTGATACGCGTATCGCGCACAGTCTCGTGCCCAAGTTTGAGAAAATGCAGGCTACATTATAAATCATACTCTTCACTGCCGATTGGTGCGCGATACGAAACATACAGCGGATAATCTCCGTTTCATCCGTCGCGCTCGGCTTTGTACCTTGATGCAAATCTTGGCTGTGATCGGCACTGGGGGCGACATGCCCACGTCGCGACCAAACCCAAATTCACAGCTTCACTTTTATCACTATGGACTACGTAGTGTTGAATTGGTTCATCGAGATGCGAAAATTAATTACGACGCATGATGATTGTAATTACAATGCTCAACCGGAATATTAATAGCCTTCCCTTAGTGCCCGTTGAGCAATTAGCTTTTCGTGGCTTCGGCACTGAAACGCAACGTCCTTCCTCTCTAAGCCAATAATTATTAATTCATGACATGCTGTTGTCGACTCAGACTCTTCGGCATTTGTCCCAGGAACCTTTCCCATTGGTCCCTCGCTTTGGAATCAGGAAAAACCCCTGGTTTCCAACAAACTTAAATATAAAACACCACCAATAAATAACCCTCCGCTCTCTAGCGTCTAACGCTCAAACACGCCCGCAGCGTAAATTGCGGCGGGCATCAGAACCTAATCGTTCTAAGCCTAGATAAAACAAGCACTCCGTCGAACCGAAAGTTTGTTTCTCACAGAGTTTCCCAGGGTAGAATAGATAAAAGATCCAGTTTTTCCCGCACTTTCGTGATCTCTCTCACTTGCCTTGGCATATCTCATTTTTCGGTTCGATTTTGTATTTGTTTGTCATGGAGTCAAGGGCGAGTTCGATCGGTGCGGCGAAGCGCGAGTCTGTTCCCACTGCTGGCAGTGTTTTCTTCGTCTCTTCCAATGGACGCGTGCTCAAGTTGCCGATTCCGAGTAAATCGTACCGGGATCCGCTAACGTGGTCGTGGTCCAAGAGGCTGATGGGGTTTGTGGCGCTGCAGTGCTTTTCGATGGCTGCGTCGTTTGAGCTGAATCTGCCGGGGCTGTTGCTTCAGGCAATTGGGGAGGAGTTCAAGAACAAGGTAAAACATCTCGTGCGTCTGGCGATTGAGATGATGCTAACTGGGGTGTAGCCAATGGGTCCTTTTGGGGTACAGTCCTTATCGTCGGCCATGACGCTCTTCACTGGGATTGGGTACTTGATCGGCATTCCGCTATCGACGGCAGTTGGACGACGACCTATTGTTGTTGGTGCCGCTGTGGTGACGACTCTGTCGACGCTTTGGGCTGGCTACGCTGGATCATTCTGCCAATTAATCGCTGCCGTCAGCTTACAAGGCCTCGCAGCTGGATCGGCAACCGGGATGGTGAGTCAACATCCACCCAGCCACCGTCCTTACTAATAATCCCAGTTCATCCTCATACTTATCGACGCAACCTTCATTCACGAACGCCCAAGCGCACTCTCACTATTTTGGTGCACAGGCTCAGCCCTCATCAAACTCGCCCTCTTAGTCCTCCCTTTCACAACCGACACTACACTATCCTGGCGCTGTGTATACAAAGTCTGGGTTGCACCTTGCATCCTCGCATTCATTTTAGTTCTCTTCTGTGTCCCCGAGACATACTTCCTCCGACCTCCCGTCGCACTCGATGGCCGGGTTCTAGTTCAAAGCAGCTCTGAAAAGGTTGAGGTCTATGGAGGTTGGGATGAGATCGAGCTCATCAGAAATGACAAGCCTCTCCCTGACTTACCATCGTCTTGGTCAATCTGGTCCCACTTGAAGGTATCGCGAGCACCTGGGACGAAGTGGGAGTCTATGCTTGCAACATATGGACAGATGTTCCTATGCATCCTTAATCCTCTGACCTTTTGGGTCTCTCTACTTACAGGCATCATCCTCAGTGGTGTCATCTTCCTCAACCTTACTCAGCCATCTGCGCTGATCGAGATGTTTGGACACAGTGACGGGGATATAAGATGCATCAATGCCTTGCTTGGTGTCGCAGGCATTGTTGGCTCTCTACTCTCGTTCCCCCTTACAGGACCATTCGCTTCATGGTTCACGCGATACTACACCTTTCGCAAAGGCGGTATCCGCCACGCTGAAGTCTACCTGGCTCTATTTTCCATCCCTGTCATCACCGGTCTGATAAGCGTCCTTCTCAATGGTCTCGCCCTTGTCAACAAGTGGCCTTCCGTCTGGATCTACATCACCTCAGCAATCAGCATCATGAGCTATCTCACTGGCAACGTCGCCTTCACTCTCTGGATCACCGAGGCCTTTCCACGATGGGCAGCAGCGGCACTTGCAGTTCAATTGTTTACTGGAAATATGATCAGTTTTGGAATTGGCACTGCCATAGCACCTTGGGCTCAGGACGGTCACATTCTACAGCCAACTATCCTTATTTTTGTCTTGATGCTTGTCATGGGAACCATGGCGGTCCCGGCGGCGTTTTGGGGCAAGACTGTGAGGCAGTATATCCAAGGACGCTGGAGTGACTCTGAAAGAACTGCGCTACGTCCTCAGTAGATGGACGATGCATCGAAAGGGCCTCGGGTCCGTATACAAGCCAAGCAATGGCACAAAAAAGTGTTTCTTAGCGTTCATAGCAATTGATTGATAAACCAGACTACATTTGAGTATGAATTAGTAAAGAAAAAACGGGTATCAGTTCAGGATTTCATCTCTTCCGGCTTCTGGGGATTCCTTGTCTTTTAGTAGTCCTAATTTTGAGCAGGCTAGCCTTATCGCACGGTTCATAGGTAGATAAAGAACGGTTCTGAGATATAAATAGATCGCCAGTTCCTCGTGACATCATCACGATTGATTGGTGCGCTTAAAAGTTGCTCAAGTTCCGTGCGCGAATGTCGAGAGCTACCCTGTTGTCGGTAGACAAAGTAAAAAAATTAACTGATCAGCTCCGCTATAAAAGCTTCAAAATGTGTATGGGTATAGGAAGGCGTATTTTTTCTTAAATCGCCGTTTATTATCGCGTATTGTAAGTAATAGCGTATATTGACAAGTTTAGTCTTGGAAACGGCTCTTTGCAAGCAAGTTACCTATTTTCTGCAACATGAATTCTAGCCATTCGATCAAAAAAACACCCTAGCCTTTTCCTTCTTTCAGACCGAATAGACTCTGATTTTCTTGTAACCAATATCAACTCTCAATAAACCAGCCATCAAATGTATAGTACAACTCGTTATTCTAACGAGGTCTTCTCGATCAATGGCGAACCGCATCGCGTTAATAATCCTAGCAGCGGATCAAAGCTCCCACTTTCATGGGTCGGCACGGTTGATCCGAAAATAGGGGACCTTTGTCGTTCATGGAAACGAGAACGGGATGTGGGCGAACTTTTCAAAAGCAACATCTTGGCATTTATTTCCCACCGGAGGCCAAGGGGTTTAGCTCACTGAAGAGGGTTCGTGTTACTGGTACAATCTACCCAGCCGTTGTCGGCCCGGAAAATGGACAAACGCCGACGCGCCGAGCAACGAACGACCTGAGCGCTGCGGAGCATCAACATCAACATCGTCATCCGATCGCTTAAAATGTTTGTGGAGTTGCTCTTTGCTTATTAAGTCCCTTTTATCCTCACAAACAATTATCAACTGAGCTATAATTATGCCAGGGTATAGCTGGTCCTACGCAACAGGTAAGTAAATCGCACGCGACGGAATAACGCGTCCCTTTTAAGCTCTTCCCTACTCTATAAAACCACTCCACTAATGCCCCCGGTAGCATTCAGGTACCCGGCTCGCTAAACCCGAGAACCTGCTCGGCCAGTAGCAAAGCGACCACCGCTTATCGAGCACCCAGTGGAGTTGCAAAATGTCACCTCCCGCCGTCGTGTTTCAGCTTTTCCACGTGGAGAGCAAGCAATTTAACTGCAATACGAGGCATCACCGTCGAATGGGGTGGTGACGGCGGAGAAAACGGTGGCTGCGCTAGAACAACAGCGGGGATCTGACCTGACTAACAGGGGGGGATTAAATGAAACGGAATAAGAGACGCTATATGAGATGATGGGAGTCAAAGCGTGGAGGAAACAGACGATGAGTTGAGATCGTATAAATGGAAGAAGGTTCCGGTGATTTTGTTTGTTTGGTCATCGGCCTTTATCGCTCAGTCTCTCGTTTTCTCGCACTCTTTGGCAATATTCATTCTTTACTCACTCTTCAGTGACCGTCATTCGTTATCTCCCGACACTCATTCAATCACCATTCACAATGCGAGCTTCTCAGACCATTATTGCCCTCAGTGGCGTTTTCGGCCTCGCCCAAGCAGGCCCATGCAAGCCTCACCCTCCCGCTTCTGTCATCTCCAGCACTGTCGTCATCCAGAGTGCCAGCAGGTAAGACATTAATCCGAACTCTTCAGCAATACCTACTGACAACTCCCAAGCACTGCGTCTGTCCCTCAGCCTACCACTACTGCTGCCGAGACCACCAGCGTTGAGACTCCCATTGAGACTCTCAGCACCGACGAGCCTACCTCTACCGAGATAAAAGTCCCCACTACTACCGCTGCCGTCGAGACCAGCACCGTCGAGACTCTTAGTACAGACGAGCCCACCTCGACCGAGATCGAGGTCACTACTACTACCGCTGCCATCGAAACCAGCGCTACAACCGCCACCACTGACATCCCCGTCCCTACCCCCTGCGCCATCGAGCCTGGATGCCAAGCCGCCGGCTTCAACGTCGACTACTACAAGAACGTCTTCGAGCGCGGCTACGGAAACGACGAGATGTCCGTTCCTCCCTCATACTACATCACCGACGATCTCACTCCCCTCGACTCCTCCGTCACAAGCGAGACATACTTCGCCCAAGACTACATGCAGGACCTTGCCAGCTACGCCCAGATCTTCCCTGATTCCGCTTACGCCGGAAAGGCCTGGTACATCGGCTACCACCGTACTCTCGCTGGCGGCATCAAGGTTGATGGCAACAACTTCACCCTCGTCTACACCGGTTACTACCAGGCTCCTGAGACTGGAACCTACGAGCTCTGCGTTACTGCTGATAACGCCAACACTCTCTACTTCGGCCAGGGTAACGCTTTCGAGTGCGGAACTGGCGAGACTGACCCTAACGCCCCTGCTCTTGTCCTCACTGCCACTGGATATCACTTCAACAACCCTACTCAGTGCGGCCACGTTGATCTGATTGCTGGACGTCACTACCCTGTTCGCAATGTCATGGGTAACAAGAATGCTGTTTCTGCATTTGAGTTCTCTGTTACTACTCCCAGTGGTTCCAAGACTCATGACTTTGAGGGCCAGGCTTTCCCAGTTGCTTGTGGAAAGAAGAACTAAGCGAGGATTATTATTTCACGATTCAATGCTGCGGAACTCTATGACACAGGTTTCGATGTCTATATGAGTTCACTTCACCAGGACTTTATTTTATTCTGTAATAGTTAATGTTTTCAAATATAATCAACAAGAATTATACCATTTATCTTGACAACCTTTTTCCGTGGATCATGAGTCATACGTATAAAATAGTCGCTCTCCCTGCGTGTCCATAGCCTCTTCAACAGTGATGTATCGCCTATCAGGAAGCAAGTTGCCAAAGTCCATCACGTAAGCAAGCGTGATGTTCTTATACTCCTTGTCGCCAAAGAAATCATAAGGATACGCATACTGAGTGTCCGGCCCGCCGATATCGCTCCTCCTAGCAGGCCAATCCAGTCGCTGCCATTTATCCCAGAGTCGATCGACATTAGTGTGATGCAGCCAAAAGATAGGATCGCCAGGCGAGGAGTACATGTCGCCCATCTCGCCGAGACTACCGCCAATAGCGAGATGGCCGCCACCGTGATATCCTTGAGATTCAGCACTGACGCCACCTTGGACGCGCTGGTCGAATTCGAAGAAGTCTGTGGCCTGAAGAGTCCAGTCGACTACGGTTTGGTTGAGTTTCGAGATACCATACTCTGCAGAGATGTCGCGGGCCAGGCAACGTGGCTTGTAAGTAGTTGAGTTGTCTTTTACAGTTAGTTGATTGCGCTAGAGGCGCTTGTAACGACATACCTGGACCTGCATGCACTTCAAATTCCCCTTCGGCAAAAGGGCCATTAGTGACGCAGCCTATCTTTATATTAGCTCTTCCCAATCCTGGAACAATGTTGTAACGTACCGCCTCCTGTCCTTCCAGCGACTGGCCTAGTCACGTTTGTCCAGCTACTGATGTCGATAAAAACACCGTTCCCTCCGAAACCTGTCTCTGCATCGAAAATGGGAGAATTTCCGAAATCTTCGATGGAATTTGAATCAAGTGTCCAGTCTAGAGTTCCGTGGTTAGAACATGGAAGCTTTTCAAGAGAGGGCATACGTACCCCAGTAAGGCTGAGCTCCACTGTAACAACATAGATTCCGAAGGTCCTTCTCATATTGGGCAATGAACATTCGATGCCAGCTGCGTTATTCATTAGCTAATGATGCAATGAGGTGATGCTCGTAGCACTGACGCTTGAAAGAATCCCTGCAGGTTGAATTAGCTGGAAAGGTAAGCAATGAATAGAAGCCCGGAGACTCACAACATAGTGGATGAAGTCGGTATTCACGATATGGCTGACTTGAAAGTCGTCGTAGCGGGACTTGGCACCAGCGTAGATGTTTTGAGTCTGCGAGGGTTTTGTCGCGAGGCACTTGACCGCACTGATGTACTCATGTTTGTCTTTCGTGCTTAGCGTTCTCCTACAGACAAAGCCAGCCTTGTTAACAATCCGAAAGGAACAGAAGTCAGAAATGTCTGGCAACACTCACCATTCTTTACGAACGAGAGGAGTCTTGCATCCACAATCGTGAGCAGGTGCACAAGAGCCTGGTACGGCAGCAAGGAGAGCAGTGGCCAGGAGAGGTGGAAGACGCATGTTGGGGAGACAGAAAATCCCAATTAGTAGATGCAAGGTTCGATAATGTGGTAGCATTCAAAACTGGGCGGGAAACTGGTTCTTAAGGCCCAGATCGGTGGAACAAACCTTATGTTTACACTGACCGGAGGATCCCGAATGGTTGGAAACAACAATCAACCCCTCCTCTGGGGTCATTGAATTGACCCGTAAGATGTATCTTTTAAAGTCCACTCACTAATCAGGGTCTAAATTATGCTGTCTTAACCGACGGGTACAACTCTGTGGAGATAACATATGGCATATCAGGCTTCGTGAGGAATGATGGCTGGGACAAAGTGATGATTTCCAACCAATAGCAGTTAAGGTGCTGGGGCAAAAGGTCATCTCGCGAAGTCTCGACTTGAGTCCTCGCTTGTTTGTGTGTGAAGCTAGTGGTAATTGGCGTAAGACTTATAATTTAAACTCTGGGTCGTGTGAAAGAAACCATCGAACGAGTACAGACCGTTAGACACCCAAGCTTTACTGCTGGGGATGACACAGCCGTTGGGCCCCTCATTTCCTCGCATTCCAGGCAATGTTTATCCAAGAGATATAAGACTTATAATCATAAATAACAATTATAAATAAGATTATCACAATGAATAAATTTAACCTTAATAGAGCTATAAAAACTAGTTAATAGAAATGTCTCTGCAGCTTTGGAAAATGGTTATGTAACAGACACAAGATACTGCGACGGGCATTTTGTGGCTTAACAAGAAGACTATTTCTCGATCCCAACTCTTGAGCAACAGGACTTTGCTAGCATACCAAGATAAGAACGAATCTGACTGATAGGGTACCCCAGGTACTGAAATTATATTTCTACCGCAAATATGGTCCTTAATGGATGATCAGGCCATTCCTCCCTCTGTTAATATATAGCTGTTTGTATTTTGTGTTATCACAAACGAAGGAAGTGCACGTGACGCGAACAGGGATCATATCACCAAGTCCTTGGTGAGGCTGAATGGCAGCTGATGCACGTTGGTTTGCACAGCCTGATTTGAAATTTCCCCTCAGCATCATCTTGGATCGGTGGAATGAAATCATCTCTGCTTCAACGAACACGCGAAATCATTGTAGAAAGCCTCATCCGCCCCGACAAGCCACAGAGCCAACTGTAGCCGACCCCCGGCTGAGTGAATCGCGACGAAATGGAGCGGCGGCGCCTGTCTCACGGTGACGATGGCGCGCTGCCTTACCATGCAAAGCGACGCAAAACTGGCTTCCAGCACATTCAAGATGAATCTATACGCGAACGCTATACAGTCGCTTGGATTTGCGCCCTCCATATTGAGATGGCCGCAGCACGTGCGATGCTCGATGAAGAGCATGACAGCTGTTCACGACAAGCCAACGACACGAACTCTTACGTTCTGGGAAGCATGAATAACCATGACGTGGTGATAGCTTGCCTCCCGGCAGCTCAATACGGTACAAATAATGCCGCGAGCGTGCTGAGTAACATGAGAAGAACGTTCCCCAACATCGAAATCGGATTGATGGTAGGCATTGGCGGCGGAGTGCCACTCAAAGCTGATATAAGGCTTGGTGATATTGTCGTGGGTATCAGAGTCATGCAGTATGATATGGGGAAAACACTCAAGGACGGGTTCCAACGGACGGGAGATCCAAAGATCCCCGACCCTACCATCCGGACGGTCATCTCAAATCTCAGATCTCGACATGAGCTAAGTGGGAGCCGAGTTCCTTCGATACTAAGGCAAAAGATGGGCAGCTACGCAGCCTATTCCCACCCAAGCGACCCAGATCGCCTTTTTCTTGCATCATATCATCATGGCGATTCTGACCTACCTTGTGACAAGTGTGACTTGTCCAAGCTAGAGACGAGAAAGCAGCGACTATCCACTGATCCGATCATTTACTACGGCGGCATCGGTTCGGCCAACACGGTCATGAAAGACTCAACTATTCGTGATGAGATCGCGCGAGAGCTGGATGTGCTTTGCTTTGAGATGGAGGCTGCTGGTTTGATGGATATCATGCCTTGTCTACCTATTCGTGGTATCTGCGACTATTCGGACTCTCACAAATCAAAAGGGTGGCAGCGATATGCTTCTGCGACTGCAGCAGCTTATGCATATGAGTTCTTGGAACTATGGAGAGGGGGCTCTCAAGTGTCATTCGCCCGCTGCCATCAGCCAGATTGTGAGGATTTATGGTATCCAATTTGTTACCCCAAAAAGCTAATATCTTCTAGCTGAGCACACCATCATACCTGGACGTCATGAGGAGATACTAAAATCTTTAGACTTTGAACAAATCGATGCTCGGAAGTTGACCATTAAAGCTGCACACTCAAAGACTTGCCGTTGGTTTCTCAAGCACCCAAAATACATTTCGTGGACAGACCGACAGCAGATATCGGAACACCACGGGTTTCTGTGGATCAGAGGAAAACCTGGAGCTGGAAAGTCTACTGTCATGAAATTCATCTACCTGGAGTCCAAGAAAAAGGACCGGAAGCATCAGAGCCTCACTGCCTCATTTTTCTTCAATGCCCGTGGAGAGGTATTGGAAAAGACTGTCTCAGGAATGTACCGATCACTACTTTTGCAGCTGTTCCATGGATTCCCAGACCTCGAGTGCGTCTTAGATGACCCGGAGCTTCTGCCTCGAAATCAGAGTGGTTGCCCTCCTTTGAACGCTCTGAAAGACCTCCTCCGTGCTGCAGTTGCCAAGCTTGGCCAACGTTCGTTCAGATGCTTCATAGATGCCCTTGATGAATGCGACGAACAGCAAGTCATGGATCTAGTTGAATACTTCGAAGGTTTAGCTGAGCAATGCTCAGGAGACAATGTAGATCTCCGTATTTGTTTCTCCAGCCGTCATTACCCCTACATCGATATCAAATTTGGTGTTCGTATCATCCTCGAGGAACAGATGGGACACGCCAGCGATCTTGAAAGTTACATCAAGTCTAATCTACGAGTCAAAGACAGAAAACTACTAGCAGAACTCCAAGAAAAAATGCTTGAGAAAGCAGCGGGTGTGTTTCTCTGGGTTGTCCTCGTGGTCGACATAATGAACAAAGAGAATTGCCGAGGGCGCCTAGCCATGAGAAAACGACTCGAACAGGTGCCTAGTGGCTTGAGTGACCTGTTCAAGGACCTGCTGAAAAGAGACAATAGCAATATGGAGGAACTCAAATTGTCTCTTCTTTGGATTCTGCTCAGCGAAAGACCTTTAAAGCCAGAAGAATACTATCACGCAATCTGGTCAGGGCTATACTTGGAGGGGCTAGCAGACCTTGACATGCCCGAAGTCGACATGGAGGACTCTGAAGACTGCTTTACTCGGTGTGTGATCAGCTCATCTAAGGGTTTGGCCGAGATCACAAAAGTCAAGCAGCCCAGGGTTCAATTCATACACGAGTCTGTTCGCGACTTCCTTATCAAGGATAAGGGTCTTCATGAGCTATGGCCAGAGCTTGGACCAGACTGGGAGAGTGTAGGCCATGACAGGTTGAAAATGTGCTGCTATGCCTACTTCGAACATGTTATCGATAAGATACAGATGAAACATAATCTCCTCGAGGATATTGTTACAATAAGGGCTAAGACGTACCCTTTCCTTAAGTATGCTAGTCAATTTGTGCTACATCACTCTGACTTTGCGGCAAATACTGTTGACCAGCAACCATTCCTGGAGAGTTTTCGACTGTCTTTTTGGAAACAGGTCGTCAACGTGTTTCAGAAGTTTGAGGTCCGTAAATACAGCCAAGATGCTGGGTTGTTATACATACTTGCGGACAGAGGGCATTCGTCACTCATACGGACAAGACTGGAAAGCGATGCCAGTATTTACGTCCCGTCAGAGGAAGACAGATATGTATATCCACTCATAGCTGCCATGGCTAAAGGGTACAAAGCCAGCGTCCTTGCTCTTCTGCGTTTATCCTCTGCGCTTTATGAAGGGATGGATATAACAGAAGGTCTATTGCCAAACATAGATGCTGGCGGCTATTCCCGAACCCCACTTTCTTGGGCATGCGAGAATGGTCACTTTGGAATCGCAAGATTTCTTGTTGAGAGAGACGCTCAGCCCATAGATGTCGGCGGATCAGCCTACTCACCAGTAATGCTTGCGTCAAAAAATGGCCACTGCGACATAATGAGGTGGCTGGTTAATCACAATGCAGACATTCACCAGAAACATAAGAATGAGAGTGCAATTTGGCTTGCATCAAGCAATGGCCACACGGAAGTAGTCGAGGTCCTGCTCGATGCTGGAGCAGATCCTAATACATGTGGCCTTAAAGGTACGCCTGTAATTTGTCAAGCTGCTCAAAAAGGCCACGAGAAGGTGGTGAAGCTCCTTTTGAAGAGAGGGGCAAACGTTGAAGACACAAACCATGTGGGAGAGACACCTCTTTATCTTGCTGCAAAAAATGAAGGATCCGGGGCAATAATGCAAGAACTTCTAGGCCACGGAGCAGATATCAATGCTAGAAATCCTTCGGGCCTGACACCGCTCATGATGGCCGCGAGATACGCCTCTATTGATGAGATAGGGTTCTTGATCAAACAAGGAGCGGATGTAACCGCCCAAGACAATTTCGGTGAGACTTGTATACACGAAGCAATGGGGCAGAGAAAAGAAATGTTCCAGGTTGTTCGATTCCTTCTGGAGAATGGGGTAAGGGCCGATAGCCGCAACAAAAAGGGCCAAACGTGCCTCCATGTCCTCGCACGTAACGTCAACCCTTGCACCAGGGATACAATTCAGCTGATCACTAGCCACGGAGTTAGCATCAATGCCAAAGACAATAATGGTGACGCACCTTTGCATTGTATGATAAGAGATCAGGACTTGAAAACTCTGTCATCGTTCGCCGACCAACCTGGTCTGGACCTCAATGCCCGCAATCACCTAGGCAAGACGCCATTGCACATTTTAGCTGGGTATGAAATTTGGTATGGAATCGAGTGGTTCGACATACTAGTAAGCAAAGGAGCGGATATCAATTCTCTCGATAATAAGTCAAGAACGCCGCTTGATGATGCAGTGGAACAAGTTAACGGGAAAGCCATTCAGTCCCTGATCAATAACGGAGGAAAGCGAGGTCTTACATAGTTCTCTGATGAGAGCGAGCTCATTGTTAAAAAGAGATATGCTACAGCTGCTAAAACAATTATGGCTCATTTTTAGTTCTCTGATAATCCTGATATCGGTGGCTCACATATGTTGCGATGGCTTAGACAACTCATAACCCAACCGTGGAACGTTGGCAGAATTTTCACCCGATGGAATTTGACTCAGCATTATCAAGAGATGCCCGGAAATGGTGCCCGCCCTTTCCTTGTCGCATAACTTATAGACTGCCGCCCACACACAATTGGCCATTCCAAGTTCTTAGCCAGGCCATCTCGAGCTCCTGAAGCCAATACATGTGAGAGTGGGCCCGTTAAGCCTTCCGTATCTTATTAATTAGTCTTTTATAGATGTCAGCTCAATATAGGGAAACATTTGCATCCATTCTGAAACAACACTGGTGATTGGGCGACACAGGACGGTGTCTGAGGATACAAATACCCTGCTCTTATAAGTTACCTTAAGATACTAGGTTCAAGGGCAACCACATCTTTTGAAGTACTGGAGAATCGTTACATCACAATTGGTTCAATAACACTGAATCATGTTTCCTTCGAGTTTAAGATGTCCATGACAAAATTGGATAAGGTTTATTCGATTCCATACATTCATGTTGTCATTAGCAAAGGAAGAATAGATAATCGTCTGCTGGATTCAAATCTAACAGACTAGTATTTTAATTATTGGTATCATGTAGATAGGTGACTTTGTTGCATACCCTCGTTTCTATGGGATGGCTGCGGCCTATAAGGTTAAGCTTTAGGCTGCAAACACAGATAATGAATGACAACACGATATTTTTTTTCCCGATATAAGCTTTTACCTATAAGCTTTCACGATAACCAATAATATACCCTCGTTTCACATTCTTAGCCATGCTCAACCTGATCCGCATGGCTTCGTGGCCTGATATCAGACTCCCCCAAAAAGATCGGCTACATGGAGTAGATATACTGTATAGCGGCCAATTATGGAACTCTCTGCTCATCTACTAAAATATCGTGAGTCTTTGAAGACGATGGTGTCGACTCGACTGTTTCAACAGGAGCTGGCAGTATTTCAGGGAGAGAGCGTCTCTTCTTTCTCCAAAGCCTGATACGCAAGGAGTAGTCAATACCTGGGAGCCATAAAGAATAGATAGTTACCGATGCAACCTGAAGGTTACTTTTTGAAGAAAATGAAAGATATTCACTTACAAAATAACAGCGATCCCTCCCAGCAGAAAAGGGACTCCAAGGCCGACGCTGATACCAATAATGACACTTTTGGAAACTCCCCCAGAGCTGTCATTTGATGTGCCATTTGAATCATCATTATTGCCATTTTCTTTGGCTGAGGTTGTCGTGGTTGGCGGAACATAAGAAGATGGGATCCCAGACATTGCTATCAGCTTCTTTGCGCCGTTTCCGAATGGAATCAAGCTTGTCACAGTATAGCTAACGTAATCGGGGAACTCGGCCTCGCTGTCGGTTGGAACAACAGTAACGTGTGTCCGTGTAGTGGTGTACTTCGACGTTGTCTGGAGCGACATTGGACAGTTGACTAAACCTTCTGATTGACACGCTACAACAATGAATGTGGCCTTGGTGGAGACTGTTGTTGTCTCCATCTCAACTTCATCATCGTTCTTCCCCCTTACCTGTAGTGTCGGGGATGTTGTCATGGATGAAGAAGCATCGCTGCTTCGTTGGCTGGCACAAGCGTGTCCCAGTGTAGTGTAGAAGACAGGAATGTCGGTCTCGGGAACTGGCCCCCATGTCATATCATCAATAGCAATCGAAGCTCCAGCAGCAGCGCCAACAGCCAGCTGATAGACTTCCTCAACGCGAAGGCTGCAGTCGTTGTCTTCATCCGTGGAAAGAGTGACATTGGTGATTAGCTCAGCAATGTTGGCAAATACTCCCACTTCAACACCTCCGCCAACATGAGCGATTGTTTTCCCGGCGATAGACACTTCAGGCGATGCTATTTCAAATCCTGCTTTTACGCCAACACGTAGAACTGCTTTGAACACAACACCGGCACTCTCAAGAGTGACTGGCAGAAATTCGAAGTCGCCACCATTTCTATTGAGCTTCTGTTAGTTCACGCCAAGACACCGTCACCAAGTAAGACTTGCATTGTCAGATTTGAAATCTCTTTGGAGAAGATGGCAATGTCAAACAAAACGCCATCATCTAGTCTGAGATGGAACCCGCTACTGATGTTGATCTCTCCTTCTACAGATAGGATGAGGTCAATAGCGAAGATCACACCAATTTCCAGATTATCTCGGACCGCGAAGCCTGCGGGTGTAGTTGAAGTGTACAAGTTCAGGGTATAGGTGGCACCAGCCGAGAGGACTGTGTCGATCAGCATGTATACTTCTAATCCATCGAATTGGAACTGAAGTCGGAACTCGGGGATCTCGGGTATGCCAACGTTCAGGTTGTAGTCCAATGGTGGTAGGTCAAAATCGTCCATGTCAAATCCATCATCCAGGTTATCCGTCACCGAATCGATGTATTCCTCTATGTAATCGACCGTGTCGTCTGCTAGGTTATCGATCTCACGTCTGACTTGGCTGGTAAAATTGCTAAAAGCGCGGCTGACATTAAATTCGTGGTCATATATAAACTCCGTGGTAGCCGTTCCCTTGATATAGCATGTAGCGCAAGTGATTTCAATGCTGGCTGAAACTGAAGTGTTTCCTTGCTTGGAACCCAGATCCTGCTCACTGCAAGCAGATCAATATAGTTAGAGATTGATACTCAGGGTTCAATGGCTGGTAAAGATTAACGCACCCCGTGTACGCGAAAAGGATAGCATTGACCCAGCTTGTGTCTAAAGATGTGCTATTTTTCTGCTTCGCGTCTTTTGGCTGTCGGCCCGGGCAGGCAGGGATTCTTCGATCGAGGTTCGCTGTATTATACCCAGGGTACTCAGGCCTCTTAACGGCACAAACATCAGAGGCGCTCCCAAAGACTAGAGATGGCCTAGTCGCTAGAAAAAGAAAGAGTAACAGAGCGTCGAATAACATGTTATTAAAGCGCCAATTAGGACAAAAGCAAAATTGCCAAGAGACAAGAAGGAAAGGGGATCATGAAGGTTTGATGGGGGGCAGTGCCCTCTCTGTAATTTCAGCGGCCTGTTAAATTTCTCTCTTTAGGTTTCAAGTTCTGCATATTGGTTCTCAAATATGCATGTTGGCTCTGGATTTAGAGAGAAGGCCAGGTTACGACAGGCCATCTACACCCTAACCCACCCAGCTAAAAGGAATGTCCTCCCATTTAAGGTATAGCTGATATTTCAATGTTACAGCAATGTCACATAAATGCAACTTAGTCTGTATAACAAGCCGTGATAGAAACTCCTGTATATAAAGTTATACGGGAAGATGTCCATAAGGGCCGCTAAATTAATGGTAAGACAATATGCCTAGGGAAACGGCCTAGCCCAGTCTTAATTAGCCACTATTTCCATTCAGCTATTCCCAAAGCCAGTCCCAGCGAACCAAGAAACAGCCCTCCAACTACAATAATATTATTTCTCATTTTATAAAAGAGGGAGGAGGATATTTACATATATACTCAGGATTTATTCTATAAAAAGAGCCTTCTTAATGCTTAAGGTAAAGATTTAGTTACCGTTGCTTAAAATATAGTCTTAACTCAATATTTACAAGTAGCATTTGATCTTCTGTTCGATTAATACTATCAATAACTCATTACCATCCCAAAAATACATGCCAGCATGAATATGCTTCAGACATCAGTTCAGTTATATCTGTCACCGGGACCATCTTAAGGTCACCAAGAAATAAAGAACAAACCGAAGAAACAGGGTATAGTCAATAACTATCATTAGATTTCCAGTCAATTGCTGCTATATAATATCTATTTGCTCCGGTTTGAACGATAAGCCCATGGTAAAGAAGGGCATCAGAAGGAACCCGAAACTGTCATCTATCCACCGAATCTTCAAGCTAAATCAAGGAACAGAATCTTGAACCAAAAGAAAAGAGGCACTTCTAGCGTCCTTTATAGACAGACACGCCAGAAATCCAGAAGCCATAGCGATCCAGCCACAAGGGCACAACCCCATCTACCTTACATAATCGCCACGCCAAGACGCAAAAGCCAGATCTCTCAATTTCGCGAAAGTCAGGCTTTAGACGCTCAAAGACAATAGACGGCCACAGCGCACCGCAGTCCTCAAAGATAGGGTCATCTCTGTTATTAATCATATCGCAGACCATCTCATTACGTACGCAAAGGACCTCGATGTCCCCGGCCAAAGCGTCTCCTCTTTACAGGGAACGCACCCATCGCCAGTTATAGAACATATCCGCCTCAAGCTCGTTAAAGTTATATGTATATTGTGGCTTGCACTCGCAGCGGAGGTAAAGAGCGCAGGCAACATTCCTGATACTGCGGTTAGCATCACGAATAAAATCTGTGAGAATGGAGTGCTTGATTGACAGGTTAGGATGCGGGTTAGCCTTGATTCTGCCAGTACGCAATTTTGGGTTGAGGTTAGGAATAGGTCTAGCTAGATTGGGATTTTCGTGCCGTCTAAAGTGATAGGCTATCCTGGTTTCGTTCTCTATTTGTTGCTTCGGTTGTGCGGCAGTACCGGTATAGTACAACCCCTTACTCCTTTTAACCATGCCTGCGTTTTCGAGGTCATCTAGTAAGGCTTTAAACGCAGGGGCTAAGCGGTAGACATCTTTAGGCGGGGTAGGCTTAACGGTGTTAGCCAAGACTGGAGGAACTGGGTGGGAGATTGTGTCAGGGAGCCCAAGATTCTACTTTATGATACGAATCCCCTTCTCTAAAGCTTTGGTTTGTCGTTGAATCTTACCTTGCTTACGTGCTGCAGGCCAATAGTTGATATAAGGGTACTTAAGAACCTCTCCTTCCTGCAGTGATTCTGAGACCGATAGGAATGACATCGCATCATATTCGAGGTTATCATTCAGACCGAATTTGCAAGCCAAAGGTGCGCAGCCTAAGGTTAGAGTATGCACTTCATACTCTAGTGCCTGGAGCCAATCTCGAATCTCTGTATTATAGAGGGCCAGAGTATTCATCTTTATCGTTAAAGCGTGTGCTTGAGAAGATTGCTGGCTTTAGAACTGATCGTCCTGGTAGTGTAAGTGATGAGATTCCTAGTGTTGGAGTTGCCCGGTATTGTAACTGCTGACCGCCATGTGGCGGAAACATTTAGGTTCTTATACAACCTGATCTTTATGGTAATTATTAAAGGGCTTCGCAGAGAATAGGCCGTTCACATCATGTTCATCATGAGCAGAAGAACAGTCAGCGGGGAATTTTGAACAGCCCAAGAAGACTGGTGAACAAAGGTTAAAGGAATAACAACTATATATATACACTGAACTAGACTTGGGCTCTGAAATAGATACCGAGCAAAGGTGTAAGGGTTAGTTGTCAAGTGTAATGCTGACCGTCGAATAGCTTCATGTGTCACATGAGCCTCTCGGTCAGAACTTCTACCTTCCCGGCTCATACGCCATACTGCTATGAAATCGCAGTAGCTAGGCTCTAGAAAGTCGCATACTGGCTTGCACTTAGAAGACAAGACCAGTATGCCGCAGCTAAACGCTGTCCTTGCTCCACTTGCCCCTACCTCGGATCCTCTTCCCCCAAACAAAGAACAGATAGGGAACAGGGATCAACGCCGCAGCGATACAACCAAAGACGGTTGTTCCCCAGTCCACTCCAAGTTTGTGGTACATAGGGATAATGAACAAAGGAAATGCGCCTGAGAACATAGATCGCATAAAGGTATTGGCTACAATTGCACTTGCGCTGTAGCGAGTGAACGTGTCAATAAGGTAGCCTAGTGCAGATTGGAAAATGGTTATAAAGCCAAGGCCGGTCAAAGCAATGCCGATGATTGATGGCCAATAGTTGATGCTCGGAGATAAGGTCCCTTAGATCATTAGTCCCGAAGAATCGTTGCAGCTACTGCCACTTACATACAAAGAGAAATTGCCCGGCTGTAAAGACAATACCTCCGAGCATCATCGGAGGTAGTCGAGCTTCTGGAACAGCTTTATATCCGTTCTCCATAAGTCTCCTGCAATAGTATTTGTTGTTATAAACATTGACCGCTGCTGCGCAAAGGATGCCGATCAAAAGAGCGATAAAAGGCAGGGTGCTAACAACTGGTCCCCATTAGCGCACTTCCCAGTACTCAATAGAAAAGCTTTCCAGGTTCGCATAGAGAATTCCTGGCTTTCATAAGCAAGAGATTAGATGATTTTAAGGAGACTTACCATAGACAAATAAGGCGTATAGGGACATAAGGAAACAGATTAGTATTGCCATCATTTGGAAAGGGCAGATAAAGTACTTCTAATATAGCTCTTTAAAGGACACATCCCATTCCTCATGCTATTACACTATTAGCACGCAAGTATACAGTAAAGTGTCTAACTTACCTTGGCATACAGCGCCCAGTCCTGCGTCTAGAGTCTCAGCTTATAAGCCTTCCTCGACAACAAAATAGGTGCATAGCTCTCATCAATCACCAAAAGATCAACCCCAAGCTGAGCCATCATCACAATACCAGTCAGGTACTCAGTCCACCTCCAGCCCAGACTGCTTAAGCACAGCGCTCCACCAATTATAGGGCCCAATGTAGGACCTCCAACGATAGTAACTCCGTAAGCGACAATCGCGTTACCAAGTTAGTAAGGGGCCCATATATCCGCCATAACACCTCCAGTGATCGTAACAGGTGCGCTGCCGAAGAGCCCCGAGAAGAAACGGGTGATAAGAACGGTCTGGATATCTTTAGCTATGGCTATGCCGAATGAGAATACAGCGGCGATAAAGTATAGCTATCTCGGTTAGTCATTACATCTCAATAATATAGTGTAGACTTACGATCAGGATAAGCCACTTCCGACCATAAAGCTCACTCAGCGGCCCCCAAACCAAAGGTCCAAGACCGAATCCAAAAACAAGCAAACTCGTCGCTGCAGCAGATATCTCAGTATTAACGCTAAACTCAGCGGAAACAGGTTCAATGGCAGCAGCGAAAATGGCAGAAGCCAAAGTAATCCAGCAAGTCGTAAGACCATAAGAGATAGTGGTGATAAACTTCTTCCGGAAGGGCCAGTTCATCGGGTTATAAGGATCATCTGGGCCGTCAAAGGTTACGAGGTGGTCAGGGTATTGATCATCGATCGCAGGTTTCTGGTCCGAGGCCATTTCGGGTGTTATAGTAACTTGGTCACTCATGATGATAACTAGTAACTTGCCGAGAAGCTTTTGATTGAGAAATCAATGGGATAATCTTCTAGTGTTAGCCACCCTTTTATTCTATCTTATTTGTCTCTCGTCAGGTAATATACCGCCAATCTCTTGCCCCTGATGCTTATTATGCGATGGCCGGCACCGAGTCGAGCTACGGCCCGTAAGCCAAACAACGGATCCTCCGTTAAGCGCACCGATCGATAGTTCCATACCGAGCCCGGTCATGTCGGGATCGCTCCTGAAGCCCGAAAGCTGGAAAAGGTACCTCTGCTCACTGATTGGATCAATCCTAAAATGAGCGTGTAAATCGGAGACGCATAAGCTTACCCGTCTCCGCCTGGTCCGTGCTATCGACGGTAGCGTGCCACTAAGATAAGATCAATTAACAGGGGCCGCTGATACAGGCAATGGCATGTTGGTCATCACCTCTGCATTTGCATTCTCATTCTCTCAACGATCCACGGGCCCTTCATGGCATCCCCGATCTCAGATAACTCCCCTCCCGGGGTTCCAGTGACTTCATTCACTGCCGAAACTGCGAGAATGAGTTCTACCTCAGACTCTCCGGTTGCAACTCCATCTACTCCGTCTGATCCACTTCCTCTACGAAGCTGCACCTTTTGCCGCCAGCGGAAAGTCAAATGCAATCGTCAGAAGCCCTGCAGTAACTGCCTCCGCGCCGACAATGACTGTTCATATCCCGCCGGTCGTGGTAGAGCTGCTAAGAAGTCTATTCGAACTCTGGATACTCGCCTTGTTGATCGGCTCCAAAAATTGGAAAACGTCATCAAGCAACTCACTAGTCAGGTCGATGCCACAGCCAATGCTATTCCATTTGGCAGCGGTATAGATGGAGATGATATTGAACTGTCTACAGGTGGTGCAAGAGATTATCCATCGGGATTAGACAACGCTGCTCCTGATGCTTCCATCGACCAGCAGCTTGGTCGTCTGATGATAGACGATAGCAAGAGCTACTACGTCAGCAACATTCTATGGGCCAACCTAGGAAACGAAGTGAGTAATCTAGCGCTATTGTCCGGTGTAGTTGCTGATTTGCTTCATTCTTAGATAGAAGAATTGCGTGACATGCTACACGACCCTCTGTCTGAAGACGAAATCGATAATTCTATCGATGCATCTAGACTCATGCCAGACGTGGCATCACCTCTTGGAACAAGTGCTTCAGTCCTAGGATATCGTTCCCTCTGCAATTCTCTTCATCCATATCACCCACCTATGCACCTATCTGTGGCTCTCTTGAACATTTTCATCGAGAACGTCCTTCCATTAGTTCATATCTTCCATATGCCGACTACCGAGCAGTGGTTTTGGGATTCCATCGTCTCACTAGACACACTTGATAGAAATTCAGAAGCCTTGCTATTTGCCATGTACTACTCATCAGTCATTAGCATGGACGAAAGCCAGTGCTTAGGCGTCTTTGGAGAGTCAAGGTCCACGTCGCTAAATAAGTTCCGCTTTGCAGTCGAGCAAGCTATGGCCCGCGCAAACTTGCTGAATACACAGAGCCTCGTGCTTCTCCAGGCTGCTGTTCTGTTCCTCTCAGGCCTACGAAACGAAGACGACTCTAGAACGACATGGTCCTTGACGTCGCTTGTTTTTCATATTGCCCAAGCTATGGGTCTACATCGCGACGGAACAACCTTTGGTCTCAAACCACTCGATATTGAACTCAGGCGGCGGCTCTGGTGGCATATATGTCTGCTAGATATGCGCTCCTCAGAGTTTCACGGATATGAACCTATAGTACGAGGGGACATGTTTGATACAAAGCTTCCCCTTAACATCAACGACAGCGATCTCACGCCCCATATGGCGGATGTTCCTGTAGAACGTGAAGGATACACTCAGATGACGTTCTGCCTGATCCGCTGCGAGGTGATGAAAGCCGGCTGGAAGGTTGGATATGCATCACCGACTCCAAGCTCGGCAGCCAGTGCAGCACGAGGTGATGGTGAACTAATCGTTCAAGAACTCAAGAGCCGATTAGAGGAGCGTTATCTACGTTACTGTGATGAGTCCGTGCCATTCATGTTGTTCACATCGAACGTCGCCCGACTCATCGTTGCCCGTACAGGGCTCATCGTTGACTTTCCAAGGAAGCAAAGGGAAGCATACACCTCGACCATCATTCGAGACCGACTATTCTCCACCTCGATGGAAGTCCTTGAACTTTCAAGTTTTATCATGACAAACAGCAGCCTCTCAAAGTGGACGTGGCACTCTAAAGCGCATATCCAATGGCATGCTATCATTTTTGTGCTGTCCGAGATCTGCTCCCGCCCAGCTTCCAAGGAATGCGACCGAGCATGGGAGTTTATCAACACGGTTCATAATCGATGGAATATGAATGAGAGGGGCAAGAGGGGGAGCCTCTGGAGGCCGATTCAGAGACTTATGGTCAAGGCTCGTTATGTACGTGAGATGCAACAGTTGAATCCGGGTTTCTATCTTGCTGGAAGAATGGCTACGCCTGATGCGACGCCCGTGCAGGCCGAAGGTGTTGGACCGCAGCAGGGAACTCTAGATTCAGATGGTATGCCTGACGTGACGAGTCCGAATGGGTATATGGATTGGATGCTGGGAGATCTCGGTATAGACCTCTACGGTGGAATGATGAACGGACCGAGCTGGGGCTAGGACAAGGATGCATATCAGGATTCATACTCAACTCCTCGTCAACTAATCTACATAATGTAATGCCAATCTCCGTTCTTATACACCAGCACTGACATCAACCAAAATCTTAACATGATTGTCTTTATCATTGATAAGCGTCTGGAACCCCTCCTCAACAACCTTATCCATCTTGATGACCTTTGTAATCATGCCTTGAGGCGTAATCCTGCCATTCGACAGCGCCTCAATGACCTCTTCAAAGTCACCAAGAGCATACGTGGCGCTAAACTAGGTTAGAATCGCTTCAATGACGACAGAGGGAACTTACCATCCAACATATGACCTCTCGCGGAACACAATCTGATTCATGTTCAATTGAGCCCTCTTTTCCCAAACAGCGATATTGACGAGTACGGCTCTGGCCTTGAGGCAATCGAAAGCTGCATCGATGGCATGCTGAGAGCCAGCCGCGTCAAAACCGACGTCGGCGCCCAGACCGTCTGTCAATTTCTTGACTTCAGCCACGATGTCGTCTTTGGTGGGGTCGAAGACATGATGAGCGCCAAATTTCCTTGCAAACTCTCGTCGTTTGGAGCTGACCTCGCTGAGGATAATGTTCTTGCAGCCTCTGCCAATCAATGCCTGCACCACAGCCAGTCCAATCGGCCCGCCGCCAACAACGAACGCTGAATCACCTTCCTGGTAGGGCGATATCTTGATGGCATGCCATCCGACAGCCAGCGGCTCAACAAGCGCTCCGACCTCGAGCGAAACATTATCAGGCAACTTCTTCACAGCATCCTGTGGAACAACTGTAGTCTCACAAAGACCGCCTCCCCAACCGCTCAACCCAATAAACCCATTCTTATCACAACAATTGACAAGACCGCGCTTGCATGAACGGCACTCATTATCATAGATAATTGGCTGAACGCAAACACGGTCTCCTTTCTGGAGGCGCGTAACTTCACTGCCGACTTCTTCAACAATGCCACTGAACTCATGACCCAAAGTGAGGGGCGATGTTTCCCCAGTGATGCCGTGCGGGGCACCCGGTTTGGGAATGAGGTTATTACCACCGAGATACTCATGAACATCTGTCCCGCAGATCCCGCAGAACTTAGGTGAGATGCGGACCGAGTTTGAGTCAAGAGAGGGGAGGGGCACGTCTTCTAGCCGGACATCTTGCTGCCCGTGGAAACGCACTGCTTTCATTGACATGATGGAAGTTCGAAGTCGAGTACCAGCAATAGTGATGGGAAGAAGAGAGGGGTTGTATTACGAAGAAACGTTGCTTTTATAACATCCTCAGCTGATGTACAACGTGACGCAAAAGACTACCTTCCCCTCATTGAACGTGTTTCCAGAGATAGTAATGCGAAGTCACAAAGTCACTTATAAGCCTAACGTGATGGGATGATCGGATTACCTGATGGGGATTAGGTTAGTGTTAAGATTGGACAGGGGGATGATTCCACGAATGAGGAGTGGCGTGGGGATGCGGGGGAGACTCGGCGAGAACCGATGATTGTGGAATCGTGATCAGAGACGACGTGGAATGGTCTGTTCACTCAAGTTTGGTTATAAATCATTAGATCGCAGAAGTGGCAAGTGTAGTAAGTGATTTGACTGACCGTGGTGCTGGAGACAGGTTCTAGGTTCTTATTTTGTTAACATATGTCTTCATACTCTCCGATATGGGTTGCTGCGGTTGCATTTGACATAAAACAGCTGATATACATGATTTCTATTAGTATTTACTAAGAACTCTCTAAAGCCTTGCAAAAAACATAGATATATATGGGTTGTATGCGCCGGTCATCCACAACGGGTCTATGTTGTTTGATGACCCGAGCACTGTTAATTAGTCGTGGGATGTAGGGTATTCGACTGCCAGAAGAAAATATCAGTAAAATCTATCGTTTTCCTCCTTCTCCTTCTGGGCGCTATTTTCCTTCCTCGAATCATCCTCCTCCTCCATATCCTCGCCCTCCTTAATCTTTGAGTCCATCTCTTTCACTTTGCTCTTAACCTTGTCCTTCACTTTGTTCTTCTGCTTCTTGTTGCGCATATCCTTTTGCTTTTTATCCTTCTTCTTATACTCTTCCCCTCCGTCTCTAAAACAATCAAACCCGTCAACCTGTTTCCCGGCAGCCTTTTGTAAACTCTGCCCAAATAACGCATCCGAGAGATGAAAATGCTCATCCCTTGCGAATTTGTAAGTTGTCAAATTCTGCTTGTACTCTGGAGTAGGAAAGCCATCCCAACCAATTAGGTCTGACATGACCCATTTCCCGTAGTGGTTCTCAGGCTTTTTCACATCTTCATCATTGGCAAACCGGAGGGCGTGAGCGCCCAAGGTCTTCTTGTGATAGACGATCAAAGGGTGGCCGTCTTGTGTAAGGGGTTTGTCTCTATGATCGAATCCGCCATGTGGGTGGTATCCGTCGTGTGCTGAGACTGCGACGCGCCGGATGATGTTGTGTTTGACAAAGACCACTACGATTTCCCAACTGTGCCTGCGGCCACTAAAACAATTATGGGAATGATCCACTTCAAAGTAGTAGTCATACCTTGATCCGGTCAGTTTGAACTTGTGGGCATAAGAGGTTGGGACTTGCATGTATGCGCACCAACCGTTGTTGCAGCGCTTCCTTGTGTAGACGTTTGCATTGTCGAGCCGAGATTTATGGCGACAGTCCACTTTTGTATTACCCCATGTGGAGAGACCTTTGTTTACTGTCCCATTCCTATCGATAGCTGCAGTGTTATAGCAACCGTCCTTGTCAAAGTCGAGGGCTGGCTGGTAACGCAGACTGTCTTCGTCGGCATTTGCCTTTAGTTTGTTCAATATAACGCGAGGATATAGCCGCTCTGGATTTGAGTTTCGGCTGGGGAATGCCGAAGCAATCGAAACTAATCCAATGGTGGAAAAGAGTAGAGATGGGATATGCATTTCGATTGCCGACGCGAGGTCTAGGACGTTCGGAGTAGAGTCAAGGGAAGCGGCGCAGACCTACATTGGACCCGAGCCAGGCAATATATACTTACGCAATAAGTAAGTTTTTGAGACGGCGATAAGGTCATTGCTTCAGCCTCATTCAGTACTACCTGTCTGACCTCATAGCTGACAGAAGAGGTCAGTCGAAGCATCATCGACCACCAAGACTTGAGTGGCACCCGCCACTGCAGGAATTGAGAAAGTTGACATTCATGTGGCCGGCAAGTTCAATATCCCGCAACATAGATCTAGGCTACTCAGTCGAAAAATAGATTACCTTTGTCACTCTCTTAGGCAGAATGGCTCTGAGTTTCTTTATCAACGGTTTTCTGCTAAAGCTGGGAAATTAAAGCACCAATGCAGCCAATCAACTGGATGTATCCCCAGCGCCCAGCATTTGTATGCTTAATTCGTTTAGCTGAACCGTCAACTTGGGTCTGGCGTTGCACTAAAAACATCACTATTGATTATGGCGTCCGTTAGCCTGATGATATCTTGTAGACCCCTTTCTAATTGCCGAAGTCACGATAATAAAAGGATGTAGGAGACGCGCCGAGTTTTTCCTTCCCCATTCCTTCTCTTGTCCTCACTTTAGTCACTCTTTGTCTGCTGCAATGCTATCTGTCATTCATTTGCGAGTGGCTTTTGCCCTATTGGCCATTAGCTCTGCTGCCGCAAGCCCTTGCAAGCCTGGTGAGTAGTTTTTCATGGCAGTGTTGATTGATTGAGTACTGAAGTAAAATTAGTCTCAGCCACAACAACTTCTGCTGCCATTTCTGCCACTGTCATATCCACTGCTGTCACCTCAGATGCCTCTGCCGAGACTTCATTGGTCACTTCTGTCGCATCCACCACTGAAGATGAAGGCGCCACTTCCTCCACGGTAGTTGAGTCCTCTACCAAGATAATTGTCTCTTCCGCTGAGACATCTGCTTCCTCGGCCGAAACGTCGGATTCCTCCATCATTATTGAGACATCTGCAGCCACAACTACCACCGAGGCTACCGCAGAGACTACAACCGCTGAGCCAACCACCACCGATGCCACCACCACCGTCGCTGAGACAACCTCACCTGCAGCCATCCCTACCTTCACAATGTTCGCTTCCGGCTCGAACGCCGTTGCAGGCAGGAGTCTCCAAACTTACAACCGTGACGGCACCGTCGCCGTATTTGACCCCGCCACCGACGACGATAATCCTTCCGTTCGACAATACTTCATCGACGCTCAAGGCAGGCTTGTCAATGATCTCGGCTGGTTTCTCTGTGGATATTATGGTGCGACAAACAATGAACTCAACAAACCTGCGACAGTGGCGGTCTGCCATAGCGAAACTCCCTTGCAGACGGCTTTCCTCACTTGCGAGTTGGACGGTCCCTTTGCAATTGAGTGCTCGGTCCCAGCCATGTCTTGTGTGTCGAGCGGATCTGCTAGCATGCCCCCCACGTGTATACCTACTGCCGGTTATTGGAGATTGAATTCTGTCGGTGTTCGACCATTTGGTCACACCTGGCAGATTGGAGGTAGTGATACGCCCGATAAGTATGAGCGAATGACCATGAGCATCCGGGAAGTCTGAGCATTGGAGGTGGAGTTGAACAGCCAGGTCCGTCATACTAACCTGAGGAGATTTCAAGAAGTTGAAAACATTGGCTTCGAAAATCATAATCACAGGAACTCGATACATAAACGCTTTAGCAGGCAGAGTAGTAAAGCCAGTATTTTTTAAATTAATTAATAAGAGTTCTTTATAATATAAAACTTAAGTTATATAGTTTTATATTATATATCGTTTATATTTACTATATTTAAATTTATTTATATTATATAATGTAATAGTTAATTGCTAAATTTTAAATCTTATTTTTATAGTATTTAAGTAGCTATAAAAGTTCTATTAAAAAACATATAATACTCTGGTTAGCTATGCATTAGACTGCATCCCAGGTTGTTTCCATTTTGCTCCTATCTCGTGACTCAACTTGATCTTCTACCCTCACTACTACGTCAGTTATCACCTGAATCCCTTTGTTATCTACATGCCCAAGCTCCAGAGATTCTGTCGTCGCGCCGCCACCCGTGACGATAGCTCTTGCGCTTGCGCCATCACTCCCAGGGTCGGTGTCAGCTACATGAGGCTGCCTGATGTATTGACTGGCACCAGGCCGAGTTCCAGTCCGAGTTCCTCGAGCGGGCGTCTTGTCTGTACTATACAGGTGGCTTCGGAGACCGACCTGGTAGGAAACGAGGCGAATCAGAGGCTGAAGAGCCGGGAAGCTGCCACACCAGAGTCCAACGTGTAATTCAATTGACACCCAAATGGCAACTCGGCCCATTTTGTAAGTCCTGTGAGGAAAGTGTTAGTGACAAGAGCAAAGGAGCGAAGGAAGGTAACCCACGTGTCGACCCCAAAGTCCGTAGTCATCATGAAGCCAAGTCGAATGATGCCGACCACGATGGCAACTAAGCCAACACAGAACACGAGAATAACTTTTATAGCCTGAGAACCAAACCTCATGTTTTTGTAAATGATCCATATAGGTATTCCAAATAGTGCGGCGTCGATGAAAATCCCGATGAAACTATGCGCCCAAAGCAAATGAGCCTCCGACTTTTGGCTGACGCAATGTCTATTGGGCTTCATGCGATCAAATAGGTCCCTAGGGTAGTATGAGATTACCGAATGAACAAAATGATAGAGACTGGAACACGTACGCGATAGGTCTACACTCTAGGAGGAAGAAGAGTAATGCTGCCAGAGTGGTCAAGACGATAATAGCGCCGATGCCCCATAACCAGCGCATGAAAGCACCTATGAGAAAGTCAACAGTTAGTTTGTACCAGCGGTGTAAAGAATAGTGCACGTACGATCTCGGCGAAGACGGGGAATGAAAGCAAGAATTGACAGGCGAATGAAACAGAGCGCCGGGAAAAACAGCATTTGTTCAACAGGTAGTACCTTAGGTTTTCTCTATTAGCCTGAAACAAAAGATGAAGCGGTCATGTGAACATGGAGTTAATCGGCGCATACAGTGAAGAAAGCTTTTAGCTGTGCGGGAGTGAGTGTACTCATTGTAGACCCTGATCCGTTTTGCACTTGGGCGATCTCGATGGCGGAAATAGCGACAGACAAAGCCTAAAGCACACACAGGTCAACGTTGATACAATGGGGAAAGGTTCACGGGGAGTCTCACGAAGCCAAGTATTGCCAAAAAGTCATCAACCCCAAAAGCCCTGGTCATGAAGCAACGAGCGTACAGACGCGCCATCATGATAAGAGATGACAGCACGATAAGGCATACATTTAGGCGTAGGATATCAGGCCCTTGAGACCTAGCAGTATTGCCCGAGCCGCTTGCCATCTTGGGCTGTGGCGCAATACAGCAGCAGCGCAAGTAGTCGGGGAGTTAGAAAGGTGACTGAGTGTCCCAGCCAGGGACGATATCCCCGCTTTTATAGCAGACACGACTTTCAAGAGCACGCAGGAGTCTTAAGGGGCCGGAGAGTGCCATCTTACAGCGCCTTTAATCATCAACGGAATAGTCAAGTGTAAGCAGCCACAATCTAAAGAAGACAAGCTCGTCTATTTAACAGCGACAGGTACGAGAAACTGGACGCCAACATATCACGAAAGCCGTCTTCCCCGTACCCACATGGCATGGGCAATTTCGATCTAGCGGGGCAACCCACCCAATCAAGACATAGAAGGTCAATAAGCGAGCTGGATCGGAATGTGGAGAGCTCCGGGCTTACTCGGGCCCGCACTCTCCTGGAGGATTCTTGTCTCTAGCGTAAACCTCCCCTTACTGTAGACATCAGTAGCGTGGAACCCCGGACGACAATGGCGTTGTGATAGGATCGGAAGCATCGTACTTCAGCTTAGCGAGCTTTTGACTTTAGGTGGCGCTTGTCCGAGTCAGCACCTCGGTACGGTTTGTGGAGATTGGAAGGCCGTGTTTTCGTTTACCAGCCCAAAATGATGCCAAAGCCTGTGACATTGCGGGGGATCCCATCAGAACTAACGCATTCTCAGGCTTGATCCGGGGTGCCGGTCCCAACGTCGCTAAGTACATACGAATCAGTAAGTTGCCAGATCTTGGAACGGTTGCATGCATACTCCCGTTTCGTTACGGTGCAAAGAAAGACTGTCAGACGAAAGTTTAGATAGAATGCTTTGCTAACGTGTTGGAAAAGCTAGTATGGCTTTATCTAGTCCTTTGGAAGGAGGTATTTACAATCCTCGCCTGCACATGGCTTTTTACGAACATCGCAAGGAGAGAGCAAAAACACACCAACTGTTTCGGTATGAAGTATATAGTCTAATAATGTTCAAGAAGATTACAATTATGCCCTTCAACACATCCAATTCGAGCCCTATGCGGTTTCTATCAATGACGCTCCTGAGTCTATTCCAGACTCTCCCAACGATCAAAACAGTCGATCACGGTGAATCTCTGCCCTCACGGAATCTAAGCGGCACAAGAGTACAAGATACCGCTGTCCCATCCCTCTCGCTCAGATGAGGTGACAGACTCAGAGCTAGTCATGAAACACGCTCCATCCTCCCGTCTGCGGGAAAAGCCAGTGCATGTATCATCATACGCACAGAGTTGAGCACACTGCGCGATACTACCGGCCCCAGTAAGTGTCAGACCATTGAGACCAACGTCGCATTGGATTCTCGATGTCCCGATGCACATACCAGCCTCGAGAGGACAGTTGTCTACCGGCGCCGCTTCAGTTGTGGTTGTAGCCGCCTCGGTTGTAGTGGTTTCAGCGGTGGATGTGAAGGCTGTAGTTGTGGGCTCAACGTCTTGTCCACAGGTATGCTTGATACCACTGTCCCAGCCATCTCTGTCAATTTTGGTGACGTCGGCAATTGCAGAAATGGCCTTGAAGCATCCTCCGCTAGAGCGGACACGGGAGAAGCCGGCGCAATCCTCATCTGCGTCGCAGAATGAAGCGCACTCAAGAATGTCTTTGGAGAATCCTGCGAGTTGCAAATTGTCGAGCTGCATGTCACAGAAGATGGCTGAGTCACCGGCGCATTGCTTAATTGTCGAGGGACAGGTAGGATCAGCAGGTGCCAGGGTTGTTGTAGTAGTTGCCTCTTCGGTAGTCGTAGTTCCGGCGGTGGATGTAAGGATGGTGCTGCTGGACTCGGTATTTTCACCGCAGGTTCCCTTGATGCCAGATGCCCAGCCGCTAATGTCTACGGCAACAATCTCTTGGGTAGTAACAATGAAACATTCACGCGTGTACTGATTATATGTAAACGCTCGGCAAGAATTGTCAGAGTTGCATCGCTGAGCACATTCGTTCATATCAGCGACAATGCTAGGGCTGTTCAATCCTCCGAGGAGCACGCCGCATTGAATCTCCATGGTGCCAAGGCATTGGTCTACGTCGGAGGGACAGGTGACGACAGGACCGGGGGCAGCTGCAGTGGTGGTTGCAGGTTCGGTAGTGGTGTCTGCATTCGACGTGGTGAAAGAAGTGAGGAAAGTAGTGGGCTTCGACTCCGTAGTGCTGGCATCGGCAGAGGTGGCGCTGGAAGCAGTAGACTCGGCCATGCTCGTTTCAGCGGTGGTATCGGCCGCAGTGCTAGAAGACTCGATGACCGTCGCTGAGGCCGAGGCGCTTAATGAGGCCGTATCACTGGAAGCAGTCTCTGCAGAAGACTTGGTAAGGCTCGTTTCCATGGTTGTATATGACAGCGTAGTAGTAGACTCGATCACGCTGACACTGGCGGAAACAGTGCTGCTTGCCACTGACACGATGGAGCTTGAATGGCTTTCAGGCTTGCATTTGCCAGCAGACGCAATGCCGACCGCAGCGGAGAGGATGATAAAGGAGCGAATGGCGACCATGGTCACTGTCAGAGAGTAAGGCGGACGGTAAAGATCGGACGTCAAAGAATTGACAATATAGGGATGAGAGAGAAAGAAATCAGGAGCAAGGAATCAATAGAGGGATTTTCTATTTATGAAATGCATGTTTTTCTGGTGGCGCTGTCTCCTGAGAGGAGTTTCATTTCTTTTTGGATCGAGAGCTGAAAATGGCTTGAGGCTATTGATGATTATAGCGACATTCGGTTACAGAATTGAATAGCGTGGGTTAGCGGCACAATAGCCTACTCACTAGCGATAATTATGATATTAAGCTTCTTTTACGGTAATAAAGTATTTTTGCGTATTTTATACTCAGCGTAACTGTTGTGCTCTTCTTTTGACTTGTACAAATCTCGACTGATGTGGTCAGGAAGCGTGGTGATTATCCCGTACTTATGGCGCGCACTGAGGTATTCTGATAAGCGCAATCGCAAGAACACCATTTGTTGGCATCAATTGATCTGACTAGCGCAGCTAATTACTCGGGTAATTAGTCTTCAACTATCAACAGATATGTGACTGAAACGTCGAGAGCGATTGAATGGCATATCGTTGAAAGCGGTGTCCTTTTTGGGTACGTCATCTACTCGGAGTCGGTGCTTACTATGTTTCCCGATGCCCGGCCCAAGAGGCTTATAAAACTGTTCCCCGCCTAAATGAAAATCCATAATTGTAAAGCCCTACACAGAGTAGATTTTCTGACGACGCTATCAACCATGACATCGGAGATATTGGAGCCGCGGGACGTCACATTCCGAAACTACACTACCGACCAAGCTTCTGACTACGCGGCGGGGAGACTCGGATACACCGACGCCCTTATCGACTTCATCCTCAACTATCACAGATCGACCAATGGCGAGACTGCGTGTGTATTGGATGTTGGTTGTGGACCAGGCACTGCAACTCAAAAGCTTGCGCCGCACTTTGATCTAGCTTACGGCGTTGATCCGGGGGAGAGTATGATTGCAACAGCTACTGAACTTGGAGGAAGGACTCGCACTGGCGATCCAATCGTATACAAATTGAGCACGGCAGAAGACATTGACAAGATCAATAACATTCCCCATACCTCTGTTGATATGATAACAGCTGCTACTGCCGTATGTATATTTTTCTGAACCCAATTGTATTACTAATAGTCTCTAGGCTCACTGGTTTGACATGCCGAGATTCTGGGCTGCAGCAGCCAAGGTGTTGAAACCAGGAGGAACTGTCGCGATATGGACTGTGTTCAGACAACCGGGTACGCAGGAATTTCTCACCAGCCTCTACACTGTGCTAATGGACATTGCATAGGTTCATTCAATAATAACACTGACCTTCAATCCCTCTTTGATGACTTTCTGGATGCTCTTGCCCCTTACTCGAGAGCAGGTACTCACCTCACTCAAAGCGGATATGTCGACCTGCCCATGCCTTGGGATGATCCTGATACCTCCGAGCTTTACGATCAGCAAGCATCTGCCCGCCATGTACTTACTGCTGAAGATGGCTTCGTTCCTAATGCAGGTAGAAAGGAAAGCGGCCAGGGTAATAGGGATGAGTCCGTGGATAAGCAAGTCCAAAGGATACAGAGATTAGTGGGAACTTTTGGTTCATTAAGTCGCTGGCAGAAAAAGAATCCCGAACTCGTCGGGACAGAAAAGGATCCCGCTCGGGTCCTAATGGGTAAAGTTCGCAAGGTGTTGGAAGAGAGTGGAAAGTCAATTGAGTTGACAGCGTTGGCGGCCAAGATGGCTGTTGCACTGATTCTGGTAAAGAAGAAGTGAAAGGCTGATCACCCTGGACAGGTCAAGTGAGTGAGGTTTCTCATGCAACTGTCAATAGTGTTTAGGCAAGGTCTATACTCTCGACAACCACTTTCTATTATGGGCTTCGGTATCAATATCAAGGCGCCCCAAGATTAGTTATTGGTCCCTCTCAGACTCCCCGATTGGTCCTGTATACCCATGTCTCCCCTTCCACAACCAGTAGATACCCAGCAGTAAGGTCGAGCCACCCCAAACCAGACAGGCATAGTTCATATTCTGAGCAGTGACGGGTAAGGAAAAGGGTAAGCAGTAAATAACAAAAGCAATCACCATATATGCGCTCGCAATCGCGTTGACCACGAGACCCAGCTTTCTACCCATTCGTATAGGTCCATAAACGACATTTCTTCGCCCTGTGAGAAGATGAGGCAGGACAGCTGCGGTGTATGCTGACGACGACATAAGTACGTAGGAACCGATAATAGCGTTAAACGCTGTCATGCTTGCCACATAGATGCATCCCATCAATGTGACGAGCACGGCAGAGGCCATGGTTGCATTGATGGGTGCATCGAACTTGAGGTTGAATTTGGAAAAGACTGACGGCCATGGCGTTGCCCCGTCGCGGCTCAATGTCCACAAGGTTCGTCCACACGTGATGTAAAGACCGATGATGGTTAGTCCAATGCATATCTGCATGAGCACCAGGAGGCAGATCGTTCCATCAGCTGATCCCGTAGCTTGCAGATAAATCTCGGCAAGTGGGAACTGGCTCGCGAAGATTCTGTCGTAGCTATGGACGGAATACATGAGAGCGATCAGATATGAGAAGCCGGTGATAAAGCCCGTAATGACCTGAAGGCCCATTGCAAGAGGCACATTCCTTTGTGGACGGGGTATCTCTTCGGCTAGATGACTTACAGCTGCAGGGCAGCCAACACTGTAAGCGCCGTTCAACATGCCGCAAAGGAACACTATAACGTTAGGGTAACCGAGGTCTGCTTGCCACTCAAGCCATACAAAGGATGAAGTTGCATGGCCGCTTCCTCCGCTTCGAAGAGGTACAGCTACAAGAACCACGATAGTTATGAGCAGACCGATCAGGAGCCAGTAGATGCCGAATTGGTTAAGAAGAGGCATTGCCCGACCGGCGAAACATACTGAGAAGCAGGCGAGCCACGTGGAGATGACAAATACCACAAAAACATGAGCTTCTTTCACGATGTAATCGGGATGCTTTAGTGCATAGATCTGGATGATGCTGTTGCTCCATATCGCAGCCATACTTGCACCAGCGCATATCCAGCCTAGATAATTCCACCATCCGGCGAAGAAGCCAACGACCCGGCCATATCGTTTGCCTGGGGTGACAGAGGCCCAATAGTATACGCCTGCGCTGGAGGGCATGGCACTAGCGAGCTCGGCGAGGGATGCGGCGACGAAGAAGTAGAAGAAGGATACAACGATGAACTCGTATAGTACGCCTGTAGCTGAATCAGTTGCCGTGAGTCGATAAGTTGGGCGACATGCAACATACCTGGGGATCCGCCATTGAAGATAGCGACTTGGATTGAACCGCCAGAAGCAGGCCAGACAACTCCTATGATGATGCCTAGGCCTGTGAGAGACAGGAGTCCGAAGCTCACTGGTACCTCTCGGGTATGCTCTGCGACGATAGAACAGCCATCGTGGTTATCTGAAGTAGTCGTGCTGTCCGCATGTTTCTCTCCCGGAGGTTTGTTCTCTTCCATTGCAATCGGTGTTTATTGAGAAGATAGACTTGATTCAGAAGGATAAGTTAGAACTTCAAGCGACAACGAGAATCTTCTCCGGGCGTCTTATGAGAAGTTTTACGGCCATTCAAAGCATGGCCTTATCTATAGCGTTATTACGACGCGCATCCACGAATCGGGCAGGGGAATAACAACAGCGATAAAGGACTCTAAGGATTACGGGCACGTATCACGGTCTAGGTCGCAGATGTCTAAGTTACCATAAAATTAAAGCTAGGTCTAGCCAGGAATTACTAGTATAGGATTGGCCTTATCTATTACCGGCCTATCGAACCATGCTCTCCCGGTGAAAGCAGCCCCGGTGCCAGGCCAGCGCGGGGAAGGTCCATGATGGTCGGTGGTTGATACGACGACCCCGAGTGTAGATCTTAGCCGCCCCGTCTTTCCCCATTAGGCTACCAACGTCGATGCTTGATCAGATTCTAGTGATAAAGGGTAGTGGATGTAGAGAACATCTGACGTAACTAAGGAGGTGTAATCATTTCTCTCCTCTCTGGCATTTCTAGAGCTTGAACACTCTCTTGGAAGCCAGTAAACGAAACGCGAAACTGACTGCTCGCTGGTCAGTAATACTTCGTCCTGAAAATGTCTGCCCAGGTCTCATCGTCAACGTTTCTTGGTCTCGAGAGCTGCCATGTGTTTGTCACGGGAGCGGCAGGAGGAGTCGGCGGAGCTGTCGTCAAAGAATTCCTTGGTAAGTTGCCAATCAGCGCGCCCAAAGTTTGTTCACTCTTGCTAATATCTGCGACTAGCCAACGGATGCCGGGTCACTTCTTTCGATCGAAACCCGCTGAACGTCGAGGCCCTATCTATTTCAGAGGAGCAGAAGACGAGGCTGCACCATATTTCGGGCGACTTGAGAACCGAATCATCCATTGCGCAGGCCTTTGAACAAGCTACCACCAAGTTTGGCCCAGTCCAAATCCTCATTGCCAATGCTGGTATCACAGACGAGAGCAGTCATCCATCGATCTGGGATATTTATACAGAGAGATGGGATGCAGTCTACTCTGTCAATGTCCGAGGAACCTTTCTCACCATCAAGCACTTCCTTCGCTCGGTAAAACAGGCGCAAGAAGTATCTGGCAGGGAACTGGACAACGTCGCTATTGTAGTCACCGGCTCCGAAACAGGTGTCTTTGGCCAGGCCGGCCACGCTGAATATGCGTCGGGCAAGGCAGGTCTCCAATATGGACTTGTGAAGACTGTCAAGAACGAGATCGTCAAGCTCAATTCTAAAGGTCGCATCAACGCTGTTGCGCCTGGATGGATCAACACTCCATTGATTGGGGATCGGCTGGATGACCCGAAGGAGAGATGGGCTGAGGCCGAAGCGACTGTCGCTCTCCGTAAGATTGCTGAGCCCAGTGACGCAGCTCGTTGCATGGCGTTTCTAGCATCTCATAGAGCCGCAGGCCACATTACCGGCCAGTGTATATCTGTTGATGGAGGTCAGGAGGGACGCTTACTATGGAGAGAGGCACAAGATGAGCTTCAAGCCAAGACCGCCAGCGATTCTTTGACGCATAGAGTGATCTTACCAGGCGCCACTAGTCTTCCTGAGAAGCGCCGAAGATTAAGAATCTGCCTCTCTGTTGACTTTGACGCGGTCTCGGGGCTGATCGGAACCGGTCATGTCCCAGAGAACAAACTCGCTGACTACTCAGCTGCCCACTTTGGTGGCAACGTCGGCGTCGATAGGTTGCTGAGGGTATTTAGCAAACACGGCATTTCCCAACATGTTTCTTGGTTCATTCCAGGTCATTCGATGGAAAGCTACCCCCGACAGACCCAAGCTATCGTTGCGAGCGGCGCGGAGATTGGCCTGCATGGATATAGCCACGAAGGTGCCTACTCGTTGTCTGAACAACAGGAACGGGACATACTTGAGAAGTGCATCGAACTAGCCACTTCTGTCTGTCAGGGCAAGAAACCTGTGGGGTACCGTGCTCCCTTGTACGATATCAGAGAGTCAACGGTTCGCCTCTTGGAGGAACACGGGTTTCTCTACGACGCTAGCCTGAATTCACATGACAGCCTGCCTTACTTTCTCCCCAAGACCTTTGCGGAGGGCAATCCGGCGATTCCTGACTACGCTCAACCTGCTAGCACATGGATGAAACCAATAGTATTCACTGCGCAACCCGAGCCCGGTTCCCAGGAGGCGGAAACGTCTGTGGTAGAGATTCCAGGTAGTTGGTACACCGAGGACGCCACGCCTCTATGCTTCTACCCGCACTCGGCAACGACCCAAGGCTATGTGAGTACAGATGTTATTGAGAAGATGTGGATGGACCGCTTTGAATGGCTATGGGAAAATGAGAGTTTTGTAGATGAAGGCACTGGCGCTGGATATGGATCTATCTTCCCTCTCATCCTACATCCGGAGTGTGCTGGGAGGTCGCATGTCATTGGCATGATTGACAAATTTGTCGCGAGGCTCAAGGCAAAGGCTGGTAGCGCTGCTGAAGGGGAAATTACTTTTGAGTGCATGACAGATGTAGCGAAGGCTTGGAAGACAAGGACAGCTAGCTTGTAGATTCGGTAATGTAGCATTGGCAATGAACCTACAATGTCATTTTCTCTATTACTGTAAGCGACTCTCTTGTGCCACTTGGCCGGAGTGCAATTTGACTTGACTAACAGACACCTGATAAGTCTTTCTAGATAGACTATTAGGCCCAGAATAGAATTATAACTCATTGTTTACAGTTATCACTAATTGTTTGTTGCAAGTTACTGGGTATAACTATACAGGTTATCATAATCACCACAAAGCATCGCCATTCTGGTTCCAGAAAAGCTTCCCGCTCTTCCCACCATTCAATTTCACATTTTGACCAGTAACTGAAGGAGACCACCTCTCACTCGCCAGTACCAGACACATCTTCGCGATGCCCTCCACATCCACCGCCTTCTTCTGAGGAACCGTCGCTTCGGACTCAATCCACCTAAGCGCACCGGAGCTGTCCTCTGCGCACTCTGCACTGAATCTCTGGGTGTCTACAGCTCCAGGTGAAATGGAGTTGACTCTCGCTGATGGGTGAACTCGAGCAGCGTCTGGAGCTAGAGATAGAACAAGACCGAATTGTACTGCAGCTTTGCTTGCTGCGTAGTCTGGGTTGCCGACGACCCCGAAATCGCCAGCCTCTGAACCGATAATTATCAATGAGATGCTGTTTGTTTTGCTGTCTGATGATATCGATGTTGTTGTATGCGAGCCATTTACGCCGTTTGGTTTCGCATCCCCCTTCTTGACCATCGTCTCAACATGTTGGAGCCATAATTTTGCCGTTATAAAAGTTCCTGTTGTGTTCTATACAAAAATTAGGGTCCCGTTTCGCAGAAGAACAATCACCTGAACGTACGATATCGAGAGTTCTGCGAAATTGGCTGGTCGACATCTTGGTAATAGATGAATGATGCTCGATGAAGCTGAGATCAACTGCAGCTGCGCAGACGCAAATCGTCGGAGTCGCATGAAACCGCTCCTCGACGCTTTTCCATGCGACAGTCATGCCCTCTTCGTCGGTGGTGTCGACCGCAACCCAGAAGAGATTGTCATGCTCCTTAACAAACTTAGACTTGTCGATATCGAAGCCGCCGACGAAGCAACCGGCGCTCAGAAAGGCTTCGACTATGACCTGGCCTATTTGACCACCTGCTCCTGTCACCACCACCACATTGCCTTGGAGGCCTAGTCCGAGATCCATTATGATTGCAGTTGGCTCTTTGCCGAGAAGATGAGGGGATGTGTGAGGTTAGCCAATTTGATAAGCGTTTGTTGGGCTGGTGCGACGTCTTTGCCACTGACACGTTCGTTTGCTGCTGGTCCAAGATACGTGTCACGCCAGGTCGAAAGGGTGCTTGGCTAGTCGGTCATGGGCATCGTCTCGCTCGTATCTGCTATCTTTTCAGCTCATCCAGATCCATTGGCTTGGCTTTCCATCAGCTCACTTGGACGTTGAGCCCGCAGACTAGCTTCGTTTTGCCAAATGGAGCAAGACTTGCAACAGGCTTCAAACGGGCCACGAAGAAGCGGGGCCTGGACCGCCTACGCCACTGGAAATGCGGGACCGCCTAGGATAGCTTAAAAGGGTAATTCTTGTGTGGATCGTTACTTGCGAATTGGTTGGCTTGCCAGTGCAACATTCTGGGCCAGAGACGCCGTCCCACGGCACTGAATGTGTCTGAAGGTTAGACTGGCTGTATTGAGAATTATAAGCTATTTTGAGTTTGGTCCAATGCTGTTATCGCTCGAGCAAGCAGTTTGCTGGAGCCTTGAAGATAATGCCTACCCTACAGCATCCCCTCTGAGAGTCGCTTCTTCGTGATTTCGATCATTTCAGAAAGGCGGAACACAATCAATGGCGATGCAATCAGGATTAAGCAGGCCGTAGAAATCTCCCTGATGAGTAAGGTATGCTTACTTACGCCATACTAAATATATGGTAAGCCAAACTCCATACTTGATCATAATTCCAGGTTCTGTCCTTTTGCAAATCGGGTCCTTTCTCAAACTTTCCCTTCGTGGTACCAATTTGTCGAGCAGACACAATCATAGCTCGTTCATAACTATAGCTCATCCTTACTAGCCTTATCTGATCTTCCTATATCCTGCAATCCTCTCTTAACCATAGATGTCAAAATCTCATAAACGACCTGTGCAGCCGCGAATGTCGTCTCTTCACCTGCTCCCTGATAGATAGGCGAGACCTCCACGACATCGGCGCCAACCAAGTTCAAACCCTCGATGCCTCTAAGGATATTTATAAACTCCCTCGTAGACCAACCACCTGGCTCTGGCGTGCCTGTTCCGGGCGCAAAAGCTGGGTCAAGGACGTCAATATCAACCGAGAGATACACCAGGTTCTCGGTGCCTAGAATCTTCATGATGCCATCGATAATACCTTGAGTGCCAATCTTGTCGATGTCATCAGCTGAGAATCGGATCCAGTTCTGCGCAGTATCGTCTTCGTGGTCTTGGATGCCTGTGAGTCGTGTTCGCAGGCCCGCGTGGACGGAAGGATGGGACGATGAGTTGGAGAGTAAGCCTTCTTGGTTGGCGAGCCAGAACATGGACCCGTGGTTGAAAGGCGTAGTTCCCCAGTAAGAGGGATATGCGTGAGGGTTCCATGTGTCAAGGTGGGCTACAGGTAAGCGTTAGCAAGGAATAATGCATATCTAGAAGTTTCTAGGAGCCTTTTCATACCATCGAAATGAAGCACTTGGATCTCACGATCTCCATACACCTTCTTCAACGCCCGAAGAGCAGGCAAAGTCAAGCTATGGTCGCCACCGAGCGTAAAAAGCTTTGGCTTAGAGGATATAGACGATACAGTTCTGCGCATTCCCAATTGCTCCAGAGCCTGCGTCATCTGCTTCTGGGCGATCTCATTATCGATAGGTGTTATAGGAATATCTCCGCAATCCACAATCTTGGCCCAGTTTTGATACGGGTTGATGTCTGCTCGAGGATTGTAGCCGCGGAGCGAGTGCTGGCGCCCTGATGCGTGACGAATGCTTCGTGGGCCGAATCGCGCTCCGGGTCGGTACGTCACAGCGGTGTCGAATGGGGCGCCAATAATAGCGATGTCGTAAGGTTCGGTTGGCTCTGTAAGGCATTTGACATGATTGAGGTGCGCGAATGTTCCAATGCCCCCGAATGCCCACTGTCTCAGTGTAAGTCACGATGTTTGGGGGAGTATGGATAAAAGACCTTACGTCGAAGCCCCATTTTGCCTCGAGTTCGGCTAACTCTTCAGCTGTCCATTTCTTATCGTCGTGCTGATGATTGCAGCCAACTGTCAACCCAGTGAGGGAAAGAATTGGGAGCACTTGGTTGATCTTCATTGTCGTTGACTAATTTCGCTTACTTAGACCTCTGTTCTCTTCCCTATATCAACAAGAGCCTTATTTATGGTCCTGGGTGAGCATTTACTCTACCCGACATCGAAAAAACCGCCCGGCTCGATAAGCGTGTGAGTTGTGACTGGGCGGCTCGTATAGCGGAGCACAACCGTAACGACCTACTAAAACAGGACATTCCAGGCTAATCACCCTCTGTCCTGGCTCGGTGCATCCACTGGAGAAAGGATCTGTGGCGTGGCAATCACATTCTGCACCGATTACAGTTAGATTAAGCGGCCGAGACATCTCTGAATTGAGGCATTTCGCATCATCGTCGCGGAAATAATGGTTGATAATTACTGTTCATCTTTCGCATTGGCCGGTCATGCCATAAAAGTCTCCCAATTATTCTGCATCATCACATCCATCCAGTACGCAGGTCGTCCCGAACTCCCAGAACGATTATCTGTCTCTGCCCAAGTAGCTTCAACAATGTCAATACAGCGCTGAATTGGGTTCTTGGGAAGAGAATGCAAAAGCAGCTGCAGTCGACCCCTCAAAAATCCTCGCGCCCGATGAACATCAGCCGCCACTAGAGCCAACGAGTTCCCCAAACCCGCCATGCTCTGGGGAGAAGCCGATACTTCGACTACAGGAATAATAAGTGCACTGCAGACTGCGACGATCAGGAATGGATGAAAGTCCTTCGTTCCGGACTCAGCAGGTATTGAGCGAAGGATCTCGACGGCCTTGAGCGTGAACTGTCTCAATCTCTCCTCCGCTTCATGCGCAGATACTGGAACGACTTCACCCCCAGCATGTGAGTTCTGCAGATTCATCCTCGATACAAGAGTATCAGGAAAAACATGATACAGCTGAATGAGACCAACGAATCGATATACTTCTGCGAGAGCTGTGAGATGCCAGGTCGGTGTTTGTGAGTCACCCGTGTGCACTATGGCGGACTCTAACGGAACTTGAAGGTTGGTGAGAAACATCTCTAGTTCCACTGCTTCGTCAACCTCGCGATGCGCCTCCAAGATACTCTCTCGAGTGAGGAACTGTTTGGACATGGCACGACGACGATTTCTTCGGACCACACGACCGACGCGCGCGAGAGTTGTATGGATCTCGTGAGCCACTCCTGTTACAGGATGAGGTATCTGGACCACGGGGAATATCGATCCAGGTTCAGGATCTGAATCTGCCGGCCTGACCGAATTAGAAACCATTCAGTCGTAATTCCCCAGTGAACTTACAATAGCGGTAGATGCTGCGAGTCGAAAACTTCGTTCTCATCTTCATCGACAACAAAGGCTAAAAACATTTCCCAGCACGCCAAAGTGTTTTCGAAAAAGGCCTGGCTATGCCCCGTCGGTGACATACGGCCTGAAGTCTTGAGACTCTGTACATGTTTCTTAAGCCGGGGAAAATACTCTGAACCAGTGTCATTGATGTCGAACCAACTGGCTGTGCCACCGATCATGAATAAAGCAATCAGCGCCTGTTCATGGATTCCAGAGTTGTCAAGGTCATCGAGAAGTCGAATGGCCTTTTGGCGGAAGTACAGTCCGGTATTTAGCAACTGAGGATAGACATTGGAGAGAAAAGACGCGGCCATGCTCTGGAGCGTACAGTAGATGAGCTCAGATGATGCCCATGCGCGAGAGACTGTTGATCGGAACGGATTCATCTCGCTGTCGTATAAGGCGAGGATAGCGGCTGTGTCTTTAAAGTAGTACTCGACGAGAATGGTGCTGTAATCGTTGAAAGGTCTATCGACAACTGTTGAAGTGTAAGGTTGAGGCGTCTCCACGACCTGCACCGATTGAGATGAGACAGTTTGCGGTCGGTTCGTATCAACTGCTAAAGATGCCATGGGTGATGCTAAGATCTCGTCCTGCTGTTGTGATGATCTCTCTGGGCTGCATTCGTCTGCCATCTGCAGGAGCTCGGGCGTTTGGATTGATGTCATGGTAGGGTTCCGTATGAGATTAAATGACATGAGTTCCGGCATCATGCCTCCAAACGCTTCGTCGATCCAGCCATCGTCGCCATAGCTAGGCGAAAAGGCAAAGTTTCCATCGACCTCCGCAGTGTTAAACACTGACGGCAACGAAAAGTCCTGGGGAGCAGCTTCTGACTGATCTGGAATGGCAGAGTGTCTGGTCGTCGATGGCTGTAGACTTTGCTTTGTTCTCTTTTGGACTCTGTTATCAGGACGTGCTTGGTGCTTTTGTGACCATCTGAGACGGATAATGGGCCCAGAGCAATTCATGTCGAGGCGAGTACATCTTCCGCAAGACGGCCAAGTTTCATCACACTTCAACTATCATGAATCTGTCAGCGTGTCTGTGCATGGCCGTCAATTGTTCCGTGACTTTATTTACCCGCTGGGACTTGCATGCGGCGCATCCGCTACGTGATCGAGCTCCGCTGGGCATTTTGAGCTTCCTAGATACGCAGCTGGAAATGGTAGTCGATTTCTTGTTAATATATTGGACACCGCTGGATTATGGCGAAAGAATCGTCATATGAGAGTATGTAGGAGCATGGTCAGAGCTGGCTTTGTGGGGAAGCACAAGCTAAATACGTCCGGATTCGAGGTGACATCGGTCCCTGACTCAAGCCATCTAGCGTGCTCAGACTTACGCTCCAGTCTCTCAGTCGCTCTAGCCCGCGCTATAATATAGCGGAGCCTGAAGCTTATCTTGCTATCAGCACGAGATAGCGAGGAGCGGATCTGATCCCATTAAACAAGTCCGCCACTAAAACAGGCACAATCTCATTTATTAATACACACAAATATCAAGTCATCTATCTACCTGAGAACCGTGGAAACAGCTAACATCCGCATCAGCGTTACCATCTTACAGCTTACACAATGGGATTAAAGGCGGTTAACCTATTCCTAGATTTCGCAAGAACAGAATAGGTAGTGGTTGAAAGAAGCCTAAGAAAGACGTAGTCAACTATGTATTGAATCGGCATAGATGACTTCGGCCCGGAAGGTAAGAAGACTTTTGATATTAAATTGAGATACTAAAAATACTTACCAAGATCTTCTAAATCTATGCCAAATTTACCTAAGTTTGCCTTGGTCTTTTTGTCACCTAGAATGGAGGTCCTAAGTTTTATTACATCTCATTACTCTGTACTTGGACATCAATAGCGCCAGCCTTATGTTTGAGACAGGGATATCTGTGCGAGCCTATCAGCTTCACCATCCTCTTGCACATTCTTGGGGGCCTCAAAAATCAGGCGGTGGCTGTGCCCTTAAGACATGCAGATTCCCAGGACCCCTCTCCCCGCCTTTTCATCTGACATCTCTTGCTCTTGCTTCGTTCTGATTACATTGCTGTCATTTCTACAACTCTATAACGCCTACATCTTCTAGCATCGTGTGCAAAGGATCTCTGTCTAGTCACACAATTAGAAATTGCTCCGGCACAGTACGCCGAGACGTTCTCAGTGCTCACCCCACTTCGGTCATGGCTTATCAGCCTCGGAAACGACGCTTGACCCTGAGGAGTGATCCAGATCATCGAGAGCACAAATCGAAGAAATTATCTCTGGCTTCCTATGAACGATATACAATCGCCTGGATATGTGCATTGCCAAAAGAAACGACCGCAGCTGAAGCTGTGTTGGACGAAGTCCATGAACGCGTGTGCAGGCCTAAGAACGATACCAATTCGTACATCCTTGGCAGCATAGGATGCCACAACATCGTTATTGCGTGTTTGCCAATCAATGGGTATGGAACCAACAATGCTGTCAACGTGTTGACTCATCTTACCCGCACCTTTACATCGATTTATCTAAGCCTCATGGTTGGAATCGGCGGCGGGGTTCCTCGCGAGAACTATGACATTCGGTTAGGCGACATAGTTGTTGGTACGCAAGTGGTGCAGCACGACCTCATGAAGATTGGCACAGATGGACAGATTCAGCATACTGCAGTCCCGAGGACTTTGTCACATCTGGTGAGCAAAGCTTTGTCAATTCTAAAAGCGTCGCATCAACCTCACAGCAGTCGGATTCCCCTCATATTACAGGAAAAGTTTTATGGACTTCCGAACTACACCCGTCCAACTACAGCAGATCGTCTCTTCTGTGCAACATATCAACACAGCTCTCAAGAGTCAAGCTGCGATGAATGCAGCCCTTTAGAACTGGTACAGAGATGCGAGCGGAGTTCAGATGATCCATACATCCATTATGGTACTATCGCCTCAGGCAATCAAGTTATCAAAGACTCAACAGTTCGCGACAAGGTCGCTCAGAAGCTCAATGCCATTTGTTTCGAAATGGAAGCGGCTGGCCTCCCTGATCTTGGTCCCTGTCTGTCAGTTCGGGGCATATGTGATTATTCCGACTCTCACAAGAGCAAGGAATGGCAGGAATATGCTGCTGCCACCGCGGCCGCATTTGCAAGGGAATTCCTCGAAAAACTTCTCCCTACAGAGAAAGTCGCTGCAAGCACACCGGAGAGTGTTCGGCAGCAGGAATACTGGCTTCAGAATGAAAAGTACAACAAATGTTTGCGCGATCTACGCGAAACCGACCCTCGTGATGACAAGAGCCGTATCGAAGAAACCAAGGGTGGTCTGTTCAAAGATGCATACCGCTGGATTCTCAAAAACGAAAATTTTCAAGAATGGTATGACGCTTCACAGAGCCAACTACTCTGGATCAAAGGTGACCCTGGCAAGGGTAAAACCATGTTGCTATGTGGACTTATCAATGAGCTCGAGAAAGAACACAGCAGTTTTCTATCCTACTTCTTTTGCCAAGCCACTGAAGCGCGGTTAAGCAACGCGACAGCCGTGCTACGCGGTCTGATCTACCTTCTTCTTGTTCAATGTCCTCCGCTTTTCTCTTACATCGAAGAAAAATATGATCATGCGGGCGAGCAGCTCTTTGAGGATGGTAACGCATGGCAAGCTCTATCTAAGATCTTTAGGGCAATGGTAGAGGACCGAAACCTGGAGGGTGTGCTCTTGATTGTTGATGCTCTAGATGAGTGCATCACGGACCAAGAGAAGCTTCTTGACTTAATAGTCAGGTCTACCAATGTCAAGTGGATCGTGACTAGCCGTAACTGGCAAGAAATCCAACAGGTGCTCGAACGTTCCACACAGAAAGTCAGGCTACATCTTGAATTGAATCAAGATTCAGTTTCTAAGGCCGTCGAGGTGTTTATCGAATGGAAGGTGGAGGAGTTGGCTAAAACGAAGCAATACGACGCAAAGCTCAAAAGCGACGTTAAGGGCTATTTAGCTGAGAATGCTGATGGCACGTTCCTATGGGTCGCTTTGGTTTGTCAAGAGCTTGCAGATGGCAAGGTGCTCCGCAAAGGTCACACCCGCAAGAGGCTGGAGGCTTTCCCCAAGGGTCTTGTCCCTCTGTATGGAAGAATGATGGAATATATCTCTTCTTTAGATGATGCAGAGATATGTAGAGAGATACTGGCTCTTGCTTCTGTTGTGTATAGACCAGTTACCTTGACTGAGTTGAAAACTCTTCTGGGGTCACAGTATAAGGATGGGGATGGTGACCTGCAAGAAGTTATCGGTTGCTGTGGTTCTTTCCTGACACTCCGGGGAAATACCATCTATTTCCTGCATCAGTCGGCCAAAGACTTCTTGGTCAATAAGGTGTTAGATCAGATTTCACCGTCAGGCCTTGCATGTCAACATAAACTGATCTTTGAGAGGTCACTAAAGGTATTATCGGAGACTCTGAGACGTGACATCTGCCAACTCGGTCATCCAGGGTTTACAATCGGTGACATCTCACCGAATATCCTGAAGCCACTGGATGCCATTCGATACTCTTGCGTTTATTGGGTAGATCATCTCTTCAACTCTGAATTCACCAGGCTCAACAGCAGTCTGAAGAACGGTGGTGATATTCATCTTTTTATTCAGAAGAAGTATCTGTACTGGCTAGAATCTCTCGGTCTTTTGGATAGCACAGTGGAAGGAGTACAGGCCATGTATAAGCTTGAAGATCTGGCTATTGTGAGTTATTCAGAGCATGTTTTGGAAGCAGTCTAACAGTTATACCCAGAGATTCAACGCACCCAGACCAGTCACGGAACTGCTTCAAGATGCGCGCCGTTTTATCCTAACCCATAGGCGAGGGATAGAGATTGCCCCATTGCAAGCCTATGCCTCAGCACTAGTATTTAGTCCAGAATGTAGCCTTATCCGAGAGCTATTCAGGCATGAGGAGCCGGACTGGATGACTCTGAAGCCAAGGATGGATGAGAACTGGGATAATTGCCTACAAACCCTTCAGGGTCATGGCCCTGGAGCAGTGTCAGTGGCTATCTCACCAAACAGCAAGCTTATTGCATCGGGCGGACGCGACAAGACAGTTAAAGTATGGATTATAGCTACAGGTGTATGTCGGCATACTCTTGAGGGCCATGATGGCGAAATCCAGTCTGTCATCTTCTTACCCGATGGACAAAGGCTCGCATCGGCTTCGAGCACTATCAAGATATGGGACACAAGAACAGGATTATGTCTACAGACGCTAGAGGGCCATTATTACCCTGTGTGCTCACTGGCTTCCTCTCCAGATGGACTGTATATGGCATCGGCACTTGTTGGTCGGTCAATTGAGATCTGGAGTTCAGAAACATGGAAACGTCTGAAGACTATTGAGGACTCTGACGGGGCTTATTCGGTAGCCTTCTCACCAGATAACCAGCGTCTTGTGTCAAGATCGACAAATATAACGATCAAGATCTGGGATACGAAATCATTCTCATGTATACAGACGCTACAGACTCACGGCATAGTAGCGTCAGTAGCCTTCTCCCCAGATAGTAAGCGCCTTGCGTCAGCCTTGGAGTTTGATGGGATCAAAATCTGGGATGCGGCGACAGGCTCTACTCTTCGGATACTGGAGAGCCCCTCTCATTCCGGGATCGCAATAGCTTACTCTGCGGATGGTAAACATCTTGCTTTGGGTACCGCAGAGTCCGTCATAAAGCTCGTGCATGCAGAAACCGGCGCAATCCTGCAAACCCTGAAGGGCTTTGATGGTCCAGTAAGGTCTTTGGCCTTCACGGATAATGGGCAGCATCTTATATCGAGTTCAGGCGATGGTTCAGTCAAGATCTGGGCTGTATCAATCGATATATGCCAGCCAACAGTTGAAGATCATGAGAAGAGCGTGAGCTCCGTCGCCATTTCGTTAGATGGCTTGCGAGCCATATCTGGGTCACGCGATACTACTGTCAAGATCTGGGATATAGAAACAGGAATTTGCATAAAAACACTCAAAGGCCATCGTGGGGCAATAAGCTTTGTGGCTTTTTCTGCGGATCGCAAGCGGTTGGCGTCATGCTCAAACGATTCTACCATCAAGGTCTGGGATACTATAGCTGGTATATGCCTCCAAACACTTGAGTTCGATAGGTCTGCACATCCAGTGGCCTTCTCAGCAGATGCTCGATATCTTGTATCAGTTTTACTCGGAAATCCATCCAAGATCTGGGATGTAGCATCGGGGAAATGCTTACATACATTTGAGTATAATGCCTTGATGACCTCAGTGGCCCTCTCAGCCGACAGTCGGTATCTCGCCGCCGGGTTGTGGGAGGGGGAGATTGCAGTTTTGAAGATCAGAGAGCATAGCTTCGAAAGGCTACAGGGACATGTTTGGAAAGTAACATCGGTAGCCTTCTCGGTAGATTCTCAGTATCTCGCATCAGCCTCGGAGGATGATGAAGTCAGGGTTTGGGATTTACAACAGTGCATCTGTCTGCAGACAATCCACGTCGGTAAAGTCCTCTATCGCCTGTCTTTCGATTTGTGGACCAACTCTCAGCTCTACACAGACATTGGTATTTTAGACTTAGAAATACCAAACCCAACCCCGGAGGTTAACGCCCAGTCATTGGGGATAACTACCTTACCACGTTCTGATCGGTCGAGTCACTCTGTCAAGATTGAGGGAGAATGGATTGCAAAACATGGCGAGAACGTACTTTGGCTACCTCCCAATTATCGTCCCAAGTACTCGGCTGTCTTCAAATCAACTGTTGCTGCCTGCTATGATTCAGGCCGCGTATTTATAATGAGATTTTCGCAGGATAGACATAGTTAGCACTGATACTAAGTAGTTGAATTGATTTTATTGTGCTACTAAGCTATAAAATAAGATTGAGATAACGATAGAACAAAAGATCCTCACGAAATGGAGCAAGCTCTAGATCGAACTTCACTCGACCTTTTTCGTCTACTCGTGCTCCATTGTGCGATACTGACAGGGGCTCTTCACTATATGTGGCTTCTAAGCTGTTGTTAATAGCACCATCCTCAGGAAGCCAGAGTTTTGGTTTCGGAAGCCATGTCTCTGGAGGCTGATAACAACTTGACCCGTACAAGGCCATGAACTCATCCTCGGCATGGTCTGGTGAAACGTCCTGCTCAAAGTCCTCAAAATCCGCTGTGCGTAAGCACCTTCCACACATACGATTTTTGACTTTATCTTGAGTGTTCCAAAAGCTCTTATTGGAAGTGGATGGCGGAAAATCCCTGAGACTTTCTGTTGAAGTCGCAACGTTTGTAGATGACCCATATTGGTCGACGCCTCTAGCCGCATTATCTTCGCCCGGGTGAAGCCTCTTAGATGCGCCGTCATGATTCAGTATGCTGAAACTATCAATGCGAGGATTGATAGCTTTTCGTAGGGACAGGTGCATGAAAAGAGTAAAAATGGCCAACAACACGAGCAGGGAAAACTGGCCCCACGCGCGATATATGAGAGACAACAGAATAAGATAGGCCTGCGCTAAATAAGGCCCCAGTAGTATATGCATTATTGCTCGAGGGTAAAACCCTCCAGTCGTATCCAGAATTTCGGTGTCATATATATGAACCAAGGTATACTTATAAACCATGTATACAAATCCGATACCCATCAGTGCAAAGGCAAGGACGAGTGGTGCAATGCAGGCATAGCTAATGGCTGCAGAAGGTTAGTGATGTCTGATACCTTTGTTGTTTGAGATACTTGCCGATAACCCCAACAGTTGTCATGACAGGATAAACACTGCCCCAATGAACTACATCGAGTTCATAAAGCCTCTCGTAAGTCGATCGAGGTGTCCCAGGACGTTTTGTTCGAGTAATGTTGAGGAACAGCTGCCATAGCTGAATGAGCTCAGTGGCACCAGCCGAGAGGCACCTAACCAAGATATATGACATATATAGATTAGAAGCCTTGGGCACATCCTCATTCAAGAAACGGAAGTCGAGGAAAGACCTAGTGGGCGTAATGGACCTAGTCCGGATCATTGGACCAAGGAAGATTTGTAGTGCTTGGAAGACGATGTATCTTTTGTGAACAAAGTGTTCGACAGCGGTTAGAGTAGGAACTCCTGCAAGCTTGGCACATAGTCTCATGAGACATGGGACGAATTCAAGTAAGATCCACATGAGGAGTGCTCGTCCCAAGCCAGATATGGCATTGACCGCTAGTTGAGGAAGCTCTGAAACACCAGGCACTCTACCTACCATTGGTGCAGATGTCACAAACTCTACAAGAGCAATTGGCATGATCCAGACGATAATACATCCGCCAATCAAGATCGTCACCACGAATTCTCGCAGAAGACGCTCCCACCATTTGATCCTCAGACAGCTCCAGACAATTTCACCTGGCTTGACTCCCATGATTTGTCGGCACATCTGAAGTGGTTGATGCTGGGGAATCGATCGAAATGCGGCCTGAGCATTAGCAAAGGAGTCTATTTCAATAAATTCTGCATTCATGTGCTTTCCCTGGCCAGCTTGGTATTGCTGGCGTAACTTATCGATTTGTTGGTTGAGTACGTGCAGATCCGATCGAGTCGACTTGACTTTACTAGTTTCAGGACTGGGCGGCTCAAAAGCTAGGTTTGAACTTTCGTGGCTCGATATTTGTACTTCGCCAGACTGAATATTGACGTCTTGTGTTTTTGTAACTGTCCTTTGGAAAAACCTAACCTTCTCCACATCAGGCTCGTTAGATCGTCTTTGTCTCATCCAGTTGAAATTGAGGAGACTGGGCCGTCGAGATAGCCTTCCACGTATCCCATCATTGATTTGGGCAACTTCTTCGTCTTGTAATTGCTGTGCCCTTTTCTCCCTCTTCTTAACTAGTTTCCTCAATCTCCGTGAGGCTCGTGGTATCCAACATTGAACGAACGAATGGCCAAACAGCTTTTGGAAGACCTTTTCATTTAGACAGTGTTCGGGAATCGAAGTAATAAGGATAGTTCTGGATGTCCTTCGCTCGTAGTAGCCTGATTGTGAGAGGAAGGAATGTCGTAAGTTGATATAATAAAGGTTTTCCCGCCAAAGAATGTATAGGATAAAGCCTGGAATCTGGTCAGGCCTGTCAGGTTCGTTATGATAAAGAACCTACCAGTAAATACCCAAGATATGACAACATGAGCGTAGAGATGATCGCGGTTCTCCAGATTCATGATAGTTAAGGAGTTGAGCAGTGGCAAGTCTGAGCCCGTCGCGTGTATCGGAAGTATGACTGGCCAAGTGAGGACAATGCCAACAAAGCAGATCAGACTTAGAACTTTCAGATATCGCAGAAACAGAAACCCATCGAAAGAGCATTTCGCAATGACGTAGGAATCTGGAGCACGAAATGAGGAGATCCAGCCAGTGGGTAGTCCAAATAAAGATGACCTATTATCGTAAGCATACCTACTTCGGGGTATTCGGTGAGTCTCTCACCTATATAATGGGTTGATGCTCTTTGGGGAGTATATTCTCGGTATACGTCGACGAAGAATAAAAAACAGAGCTAAACACCATATCGTGTAGATAATTGTAGGACCAGCAGCTATGAGGAGAGGGCCAACAGGGCTCCTTAGCAACGCGGGTAGGTCAGCCCTTAACGTTCCTCCTGGAGCTGCGCCGCTCACTCCCTCTCTGCCTTCTCCTACCCGAGTATCGTTTCCTTCGGAGGGAATCTATTAATTCATCAGTACCGAATTCAACGGACTTACTGTTTGAGCCAGCCTACCTCATACATTCTGATAGCCGTATCGGAAATTTTGTCTTGAACAATGGCAACTAAGCTACTTTAAGCAGAATGTGGCTAAGAGGATTATTATATAAAGAGGCAAGCTCCCTGGCATTTTCGGACTTGATCACATTGCCAAGCCAGCGTAAGCTTGATCCTGGTGTTCCTGAGGGTTCAGATTACTGCAAGGAGATTTGACCCCCGCATAGCTGAAAGCTGCATCGGGTGTCAGCACAGCCGCAGATCGGCGAGCCAGTAAAAGCTTGAAAGTGCCCCAATGATGCAATCGAAGCAGGGATGTTGTATATTCTTAGATAAGACATCAGGTACAATGAAACAGTGCCGTAGATGCCTGGGTAATTGTAATACGGTGTTCGCTCCCCAGAAGGCAAGTTTAAGAGATGGAATATTATCGCCGTAAGTGTTTGCCAATCGGGTGAAAGATAGTGGGTAACTCTCCATTCTAAGGCGTCATTTTGCAAATTCTGGACAATGGAGCGATCGAAGTTATGGTGGCTGTAATGTTCCACAAGGCTATGTCTGTACGAGTTATGACAGGCGACAACGTGGAGACCGCCCGAGCAGTTGCTAAGGTGAATGGTAGCTTCAGAGTAATGGCATTGTAATGGAGGGTCCAGGCTTCCGGTTTGTGGATATACATTCGCAAAAAGCCATACTACCTCGTCTTATGGTGTCGGCGCCAGCCTCTGCGGAAGACAAGAGAGTTTTCGTCAAGCTCCTCAAGCTCCTCAAGCTCCAGGGTGAAACCGTCGCGGTGGCTAGTGGCAATGCACATAATGGTCATGCATTGAAGATTTCCGACGCAGGTTTCGCGAAAGGGAGTCAACGAGAGTGATCTTGCAGTCGAGGCCTCAGATGTCATTTTCACGGATGACAATTTTGCATCTGTTGTACTTTGTATCTTCTGAAACCGTGCTGCCAAGGACAGCATCGCGAGGTTCATGCAGTTCAAACTAACTTCGATTTGTTCTACTGATTGTCGGAGGGATATGGGACTTTCTAGTTGCCAGAAAGAAAGTCTATTGTTGCAGCTTCAACAATGGCTTTAGACTGTATATCATGAACCATATCAATATATCTGCTAGAGAATGGCATCAACAACCTGTTACCCTCCAGGTATCCTTCGTCATATAGTTCCCACATGTCCTCCTGGCTCCTCCATGACTGTTGAACTAGACGAAAAGCCAATTCCCGAATCCGTTGGAGACAACCCGTTTCGACACGGACGAACGATCCATGACGACCGAATTACGTTGCCATTTATGGCCAACACACGCAGACGAACTCCATCAGGTATAGACTTATAAACAATAGGCCACTGCATCCGCGCCGTGAGCCCAGGGATGAGCGCATACACCTCATCTACATAGTATGTCCGGACCGTCTCGTCATAAGGTCCAATGAACGGATCGTCAGCAATTGATGCTGGTAGAGTAGAGATTTCTGCAAATGTGACTACTGAAAAGTTGTGTTTGAGGGTTGTAGTATATCTCTGAAGCCAGCGAATGAGGACCAGATGGCTAACAGCCTTGTGAAACCAGCCATCAACCCCCTTGGCGGTCATAGCGACACCAAAGCTTGCGGCGCCATAGCCTTCGCAAGATCTGTTTTTCCCGGTTTCGGTGCCAAACATCATCCGGAATTTCCCCGACCTTTGTGCTTCTTCTTTCAATGCCCTCTTGCTCCCCTCGTTTTTTAGGGAAAATAACGAACATGGCCCTCGAAGGTACTGGGACTGATGAATTCAATCCTGAGTCTCCTACCTGGGGCGACTTCGTGGATTCAGACGGTTAAATCGATGTTGAGGATTCTTGTGAGCCAATCGACCGATACGAGGAAGGTCTCTACTATCCCATCTGCATCGGGGAAGTTCTCGCGCGCCGGTATCGCATCGAGCACAAGCTAGGTCATGGCGGTTTCTCAACTGTGTGGATGGCCTACGACATGTCCGATGAGAAAGACGTCGCTATGAAAGTTTTAGCCGGCGATCGTGCAGGAGAACGAGAGTACCATATCCAGAACGACATCATCAGCGCTGTGCGAGATCGATCCCGCCTCCTAACTTACATTGATACTTTCGTTCTTCAAGGCGCCGCCAATTTTCGGTACAGGGTTCTCGTCTTCCCTCTTCGAGGCCCCAACCTGGAAGCTTTCGCACCATCCACTTCGACTGCCACTCGGAGAGCAGCTGCGAAGGACCTACTCGAAGCTGTCAAAGCGCTCCATGATGGGGGGTTTGTTCATCGAGGTTCGTGGGGTTTTTTCCTTTCACTCTTTACCAGATACTGACCTAGTTTGGCAGACCTCAACAGCGCAAATGTCATGTTTGGTTTAAAACCCTTCAAGAGCGGTACTGATATAACCACTAAATACGAAGCTCTCACGCGCCCTCAGAAACTATCTTTGCCAACAAACCAGACAATGTGGAAAGAAGGACAGATGGTCACGCCAATGGTACCTAAAGAAGAGTTTGTTGAGCCAAGCATAGCCCTTGGGGATTTTGGCTTAGCCATTCCATCAGGCACCCCAGTTGATTTCAAAATTCAGTCGCCAGCCATATATTGTGCCCCAGAGCGTCTCCACAACATCGACCCAAGTTTTGCCTCCGATATATGGAGTTATATGCTCATCTTTGCCGAACTCTACCTAGGATACCCTGTCTTCTGTGGTGCGAGATATGCCTTCGTGCTTGAGCTTATGGTCCGAACGCTTGGGGCGCTTCCTTCATCATGGAAAGGTTTATATGACGCTGGCGGACAGATTGATGAGAAATGGTATGACCAGAGCCTGCTACCAGAACCGGATATGTCCTTAGAGGCCAAGGTCACAAGATGTCGCGATACCATCGAGCCTGTCGAGCAACAGCTAGTGCTCTCTGTATTGCGGAAGGGTTTGTGTTATTTGCCAGAAGAACGACTGACTGCTGAGGAGCTTTTGGAAGACGAGTCATTCAAGGAGCTCATGGGCAGGTATGGACTTTAGAATTGTAAGCAGTAATCGAACGGTCATCCTCTGAACTAAATCTGAACTCATCTTCTCCTGCTTCAACTCGTTCCCCGCCACGGATTTTGCAAACTGCCGAGAGCGGCGCCGGTTGAAGCCGTACAAGCTTATCTATAAATAGCGACACGTAAAAATTGGGTCAGAGGACGGAGAATTTGCAATTGTCTCGAAAGCTTAGATTTGGCCAAGAAACCCAAAGCTTCGGGACACAAAATTGGCATGCATTCAAATTGATGAAAATCACCATGGTTACCTGTAAGAGACGAAAAGGTTGCCAGGAGCATGCCTGAATAAATGTCTATCGTTGGTGGATGGAAATTGTGATGGGATTTGGAAACTGCTAGGAGTGACATCGCAGCTCTCCTTTTCAGGGCCATTTGAATGTACCCCGCTAACGGGTTCTAACAATCTGTGTCCCACCAACTCTCTGCAAACTACCCTAGGCTAAGAATTTACACAAGAATCATTCTTGCAACATGCTCTACAGAGACCACCAGGCTATAGGGTTAAGTATGACTTTGAGTTCACTAGCGAGCTCCATACGAGCATGACGATTAGTAGTCCTGATCTGGCATGTTCGCCACGATCGATTAAACGGTGAGATATTTCATTAACCTCGCGAGGTTACAGCGTTTGGACTTCATGGTACTTTGTGCCCGTGGATGGAAGCCGGAACAAACATACCGAAGAGATAGGCACTTAAACGAATGGAATCTTATCGTCCATGTTGCATTGATATAGAGTTGGCATCATTCTCACCTATGCATAAATGAGAAGACACCGTTGCCGTTCCAGATGATGGTTTGACGATTGCGTTGAAAGGTGACATTTCATTAAAGAGCACCTGAGATCTTATGGCTATATCTATAGAATACTACTCCACGTTGCAATGTTCCTCGCCTAGCCTTCGCCTACAAACTCTCCTCATCGGTTGAACGCAATGGACTCAAGACCTCAAGTTCTAGAACGTGGATTTACCCAATCCCAGAGCAACATCCAACTGCCGATCACTACCAAATAAAAAATCAACGATATGAGACAGTTTTTAACTTTAGCATTGCGTGACCAAAAAGCAAATAACCTAAACTCTTGTTAAAACAGACCACAATTCGGCGCCGTTAATGTCCGTGGATCCGATGGCTTGAATGCCCTGTTAGTTCCATGCATAAGTGAAAACCTTCTTGTCTCCCCCTCCCATCAACACGGCTCACCCATCCTTGCAAAATGTAACCCCTGATTTTGCTTCTGCCGGGTGGTATTCGATCTGAGTGGTCGGTTGGGGAGAGCTTACGCCGCGGTTACCGGGACGTTCCATTTATCGCAATCCGTATTCCGCATCATCGCATGAGACGGGAGATACATGTCGCTTACGGTGTATGAGATCGATTGGTTCCGAAGCGAAGGAGTCGAGATTTGCGTGCTAACTTATTCAATGCTCTTGACCGACGACGTTGTTTTCTCTTAGTCAGGTTTAACATGTGCCGAATCCACAGCGCTGAAGGCTTAATTTTCCTTGACGGGCCTTTTTATACAGCTTCTAGAAGTGAACTAGACGGCTCCATAGATTAGCAATGGAATCGTAAGCTTGGACGGAATGTCTCCAGTGGAATAGACTCTGCACTGACAGGTCTACTATTCCTTGTCAGGCAGCCGCGACGGCCGCGGAAAAAAAAGCAAGGGTACGAAATCTACAGGGCTGTTAGTAATAAAGTTTAAGCAGTGTAAACTCTGATTACAGGAGGTAACATATTAATTCGTGCCTAATATATTTCTCTGGGGAGACTCGTCTCGGTTAAACACGTGAAACACAACCGACACTCGTAATAAAGTATATGCACAATGCAGTACAGACGTTCTCAACAAACAAATGACGAGAGAAGAGAAAAGGTGTTGTAATGGCCCCTGTAGCTTACATGGTACGATGAATGGAGGATGCCGAAACGCGGCTGACCTCCCTGTTACGCGGTCACGAAAGGGGCAAGGGATCGGCAGTTGGAGTCGAGACCTTTGAGGAGCCCTTGATTGGTTTCCGGACCCCAGATCGACGACGGCTGTTGATCCCGACCCCCCACCCAGCGAAGGATTTACCCATCTTGGCTCTGGGATCCCACCCAAGTCCGAAAAATCATAAGATAGCGCAGGGATCTGCCCTGAAATGAAAGAACGCCTCAACGGCTTAGAACAAAGTAAATCTCCGGGTCTGATGCCTTTGACGCAGGGGTTATATCAAAGGATGAGATCCTGTGAGCTGCCCGACCAACACTGTTGCGTGTTCTGGAGTTGACCTGTAAGTTTAATGCGGCATGAACAGAGAGGACTCGGTGGTTTCTTATCGAGTGCTGATATGCCCTGTTGAGATAAGTTGTCTCCCGAAACACATGTCTTAAACGCAGGGTCGGGGGGAAAAACAAGGGAGTGCATGCCATGGTCCCAGTCGCATCATTGCGTTAATTAGATATCAGTGAGAAGCTTTATCACCCTAATCCACCCCATTCTTCGACGCTGCTTTCATGTGTTTGATCTGTAATTCATCAATTTTTCACAAGTCGTCGAGATGCTTTTACCTCGTGAGCATGAGACGCCGTTTAACAAGGCGCCTGTTATTCGGGCACTGTCGATGATTCTCATGATTGTCACCATGTTTTCGGTATTTATTCGCGTTCTGACACGGATTGCTACGATGAGGAGATTACGGTGGTCGAGTCTGTTCAAATCGGATGATATTTTGATCTTTGTATCGATGGTGAGGAGTCAAGGTTTGATGGTTGACGATCTTTACTAATCTTTTAGATGTTTGTTATTGCGCAATCGGCGGTGGTTTACTCACAGGGCGCGAATGGGATGGGAAAGCTTGATGTGTCGTCTGGGCAAACATCGTTGATTCTGAAGGTGAGTTTGACAGCGAATGGATGCGACTGGTCTGACGGTAGCAGGACCAACTCGTGTCCGATATTCTGTTTTACCTGGCTTTAGCATTTTCGAAGATCTCAGCCACGACGACCGTTGGAAATATGTCACCACTGTCTCACAAGCGAATACTACCGATCCAAATCATCATTGTAGGCTGGGCCGTTTCTGCGATATTCGTACGAGCATTCGCATGCTCGTTACCGTCATCTTGGGACTACATCAACGGTTCATGTGTCGATCTGGTGGCATTCTGGGCTTACGTCGATGCTCTCAACATCATTACCGATCTTCTTATCACGGGTGTCACCATCGAAATTCTCGTACACCTGCAGATGCCACTTGGCACAAAAGCAATGGTGGTTGGCGTTTTCGGCTCACGTATTCTGTAAGTCATCTACGCCACGCATAACACCTAGACTAACAAAATCTCAGGATGATCCCTCCCGCCGTGTCTCACATCTACTTCTTCAAACAAGCCCTCGAATCATCCACCCCAATCTTCACAATGTGGAAGCCCACCGTCATCGTACAAGTGACCCAGTGCGTCGGTATCACCACCACCTGCATCCCCTTCTGGTGGCGCTTCCTCAAGAGTCTCGAATCAGGCCAGATGGGCGCCGGCGACATCTTCGGCGCCCTGAGCAAAAGCAACAATAGCAAAAGCGGCGGGACGACCAGAGGGACGGGGAACAAGTCTAGGTCTAACCACACGCTGACGTCGGGGTCGCAGGCTTTCGAGCTGACGAGCAGGCAGGGGGATGTGAAAAAGTTTGCGCACATTGTGACGGATCATGGCAAGGGAGGAGGTTCGTGGGATGCGGCGCGGCAGAATAGCCAGGAGGCCCTTGTTGATCCTGCTGCTGGGGTTGCTCACTGAGTGACCACTCGGATCTTAATTGCGGTAGGTACCGGTATATTTCTCTTTAGCAAATGATAATGCTACCGTTGGGCGCGGGCCGAACCCTTGTAAATAAAGTGGGATGGTTTAAATGGTGTGGCGCAATGCATGTCCCTAGCGTACCTGGTGAAGATAACAAGGATCACAGACCTCAGTCCACTCTCTCTCGTTCGTAGTTTCATCCTACGCGATATGCATGTCTCATGCAAGTTGGGAATACCTCCCCTACTCGGCTGTAGCGCCACCAGGTGGTTCTACTCGCGTTCCACCTGTACCGTTACCACGAGTGATATACCGTCCAGGGATGCGATATGCAAGTTCGCCGAACTGTTTGTCATATCTGACAGGCATGGGAGCGTTGTATTTAACTTTTTTGCTGCAGAAAGAGTTCCTTTTTAACCTTTCCCCCAACTGCTCCCCCATCTTGAGGGTCATTTATTTGCAGCGCAGACTGCATACTTTCTTTTTATCAATTCTGCCCCATTTTGACGACGATCAATATGGCTACTCAGTACGAACTCAACGACATGCCTGTGTCCAAACATCCCCGATCGACGGTCGAAGATGCCTCAGTGTCTAGTGATCAGGATCACATGGACAATGCGCAATTGGCAAAGCTTGGGAAGAAATCAGTCCTCAAGGTACACAACACCACTTCACCCTCTTGAAACGCAATTGACACAATGTAGAGAAACTTTGGAGGCTGGACAATTCTAGGCTTCAGCTGCGCCGTCCTCGTCACCTGGGAGGGAACCCTCATGAACTTCGCTCCCGGTCTCAGCAACGGAGGCAGCGCGGGTCTCATCTACGGGTACATCTTCGTCTGGATAGGCGTCCTCAGCTCCTTCGCGTGTCTCTGCGAACTCGTCTCGATCGCCCCAATGGCTGCTGGCCAGTACCACTGGGTCGCCATGCTTGCGCCCCCACGATACGCGAAATATCTTAGCTACATCACGGGATGGATGAACTTGGCTGGGTGGCAGGGAACGTCTGCTGCTGCGGGTTTCCTTACTGCTACGATGATTCAGGGTCTTGTTATCTTTACGACGCCTTCTTATGACGCGAAAACGTGGCATGGCAGTTTGATGATCTGGGCTTGTGTCCTGGTCGCTATCATCATCAACACTGTTGTCAGTGCATTGCTGCCGATCTTGGAGGGGATGATCTTGATTCTGCATCTTATCGGCTTCTTTGCTATTCTCATTACACTTCTTGTCTTTCGCGACAACGACAATGGCACTGAAGTGTTTACCGAATGGCGCAACTCGGGCAATTGGCCCACGCAAGGTCTTTCATGGTTTGTTGGACTGTTGGGCTGTGTCTTCTCATTCACTGGTAAGTCTTGATCACAGCATCAATTGCTACAATCAACTAATGCGCATCAGGTGTCGACTGCTCCTTTCACGTAAGGACTACTACTCTCAATCGGTGGTTATGTTACTGACCATGTCGCAGATGTGTGAAGAAGTCAGAAACCCCTCGCTGATCGTCCCCCGCTCCATCATGGGCAGTATTACCATCAATGGCCTTCTCGGCTTCGGTATGGTCATTGCCATGCTCTACTCCGCAACCGACATTGATGCCGCCATTGAGACCCCAACTGGCTATCCATTCATGGAGATCTTCTACCAAGCCACTGGATCAAAAGGCGGAACCGCCGGAATGGTGTCACTCATTATCGTCATGACCCTTTCTGCTACCGTTGGTGTCATCGCTTCGACATCGCGTATGCTTTGGGCGTTTGCTCGTGATAATGCTCTTCCTTTCTCGCCCATCCTCTCAAGGGTATGTTTACATACTATCGCTTTCGTAACAATATCTAACAGACTCAGATCGAGAGCCGTACCAACATGCCTGTTTGGTCCATAACCGTCACCTGTCTCATCTCCTGCATCATCGGTCTCATCAACCTCGGCTCTTCAATTGTCTACAACGCCATCATCTCAGTCGCCATCTCCGGCCTCTACGCATCATACTTCATGCCCGCCATTCTTCTTCTCTACCGTCGCTGCGATAAAAACTACCAGATCCGAAATATTCACGGCGACGGCCAAATTCTCGAATGGGGTCCTTGGCACCTCAAGGGAATGTTTGGCATCATCAACAACACCTTTGCTTGCATTTTCATCACCATCGTCTGGTTCTTCAGCTTGTGGCCTCCTCAAACTCCCGTCGATGCTAAGAGCATGAACTATGCTTCTTTGATGACTGGCGGAATTGGTGTTTTGGCTACCATTTACTATTTCCTTCGTGCTAACAAGATCTACGTGGGACCCAAGAAGGAGATTTGAGTAGACCTAGTGCATATGGAGCCTATTAATGTCTGCTCTAATTATATCATTGTTTAATAGCTCTATAGCAAAAGTTTGTCTAGACTGAGATTGATAACATACATTATTTCCAAGGCATGATTGTCAGTTCGGGCCATAACTTTATCCAACGCTGAACCTTCTTGTGATATGTCTCTTCCGTCATGATCAATTGATTCGGGCGCACTGTGAGTGTGAACATGTCCGAGAAACCCCATGGCGCAAAGATATCCCATTCTCCATCCTCTCTCAGTCGAACACCAATGAGCGCGGTGTTGGTTCCCCAGGTAGTCATAGATGCCTCGCTAGAACGATGCTGAGGGCACGGTTTGCCGAACTTCTTCTCGTACCAGAGATGCACGCGTGCTTGATTGCGGATCTCAACTTCAGTAGGAATGTCCGCAAAGATCTTCTTTCCAGCCTGAATAACAGCATCCTCAGCCTCCCATGATAGATCTGAGTCGTCGAAATAGATCAAGTCGTAGTCGTCAATGCCAAGTTCTGGGTCGCGGTTGGTGACAACGTTCCAAACGGTTTGCGTGAGTGCACCAGCGGCGAGGTACCAATTGGGGAGTTTCATTTCAGCGGCACGCGATAGAACGGTCATGAGTGTTTTGTTGCATTCTATTGCTTGACGAAAGCGAGCGGTTTGCTCATGGATTGGAAGGAGGGCGGCGTCCATTTTCTTTGTAGAGTTGAGGTTTGACGTGCTGAGAAGGATGAAAAGTTCACGCTTCATCACGGCTTAACATAAGACAACAGCACGTGACATGCATCATCCTGCATCACATTTAGGCAGCAAACTGGGGCAGCGATGAATCTTTCAGCAAATAATATCAAGCTCAAATTACAATATCTATATCTAGTGCAGTCTATTTACAGTTCTTAGCTCAAGGGAGGCCAACTAACAAGTCTCGAAGCTTAGGAAACTTGGGTGAGCCCATTCCCGAGACCGGATCCCATCCCTTGGCTGCCTTGAATCCTGCCGTGCCGCAACCAGGATTAGAGCCTTGGGTGATCTATCAACGTCAGTGAATTCTCAATGTTTAGTGGGTAATGCACTTACATCAGTGAATACTTCAGGATGCTGATACAGGATCTGGTTCAAGAACCCGATGGGCTTTTTACCGGCTAGTAACCGCTCATCATTGATTCTGTTGATCATGGCAGCAAACATGGGTGCAGCAGCGCTGGTACCTCCACTGATGGTAGTGTTGCCATCTCTCACGACAGTGACATTTGCTCCCAAAAGCGCAACATCAGGAATGGCGCGTCCAGATATGTTGTATGTTCCCTTAGGGTAGTGAGGGTTGTTAGCGGCGAGATAACTAGCAACAGCCTTGCGCTGATAGGCCGGCTGTGCATTCATGTTGCTGAAACCGCCTAGAATACGTCAGTAAAGAAATCGCCACTGTTTATGGATTATTATTGGATTGACCTCCAGAGTAAAAGTTGTGCTTGGGATCATAAACAGCAACTTCATTGGTTCTGCTGCCAGTGAAGTTGACCTGTGTCGCTCCAACAGCTGTGACGTAGGGACAGGATCCAGGAAAGAGACTGTTAAAAGCCTCTTTCTTTGCATCGTAAGGGTTCACAGTACATTGTGTAGCACCTTGGACGCCCCGATCTCCAGAAGCGACAAGAACGCTAACACCACTGAGAGCCAATTTCATCCACTCATGGCATTGTCTCTGGATATAATGCCTAGGCAGAGTCTGCTCATCAATCGCGAAGGAGATTGAAAGAACGTTTGTAATCTGGTACTTGCCACACATAGCAGGGCCCTGGAAGCCGCCACCAAAGACAGGGAACGTGGGATCAAGATCAGGATCATTGCCTCCGTCGTACTTGCAGTAGCTTGCGTCAACAGCCGCGAGGAAGTCATTCGCAAGACCTCCCTTGTTGTTATAGTCCACCTGGAACATGGTGACGGTCTGGGGGTATACGATTGGATATGACATCTCGATGTCGAGTAGCTCTTCGTTTTCGAGTGGTACACCTTCCGCCACGGCGCCGTTGATGCTGTTGACTTTGGGCTTTGTTCCCTTGGGGATGAAGGGAGCGAACTTTGCCCAGAATTTGTTGAGGTCAGTGGGCTGATACGGGTCGCCGTATCCAAAAATACCCATGGAGTTGTTCTTTGCTGCCTTGGTTCCAAGAGGAATACCATATAGCTCTATATCGCCAGTTAGTAGTGAGCAGTGAGCATGCGCTGTTGACTTACTTCGGATACAAGCTGGAGTCCAGCTTTCGCTGCAATTACGCAGATCATCTGCCACAGGAAGCATGTATGGTGGTGACACTGTATCTAGAACCGGCTTGACTGCACGGCTGCGCTTTGTCTTGCCAGTCTTTTGAGATGGAGCCAACGCAATGAACTCAACATCGTCCTCAATTGCAGATGGAACTGCATGGTCGGTGGGTTCGAGGCGAAGTTCACCAGTCGCATCGTTGTGCATAACATGAACGCCAGCTCCGAGCATCTTTCCAAGCTGCTTGACTGGAGCTGAGAACTCTAGGATAGCAGCTGCTTTCTTGAGATGCACAGAGGATAAGTCGACACCTGCATCTTCGAGCCATTGCAGGACCTTTTTCTGTGAACTGTCGCTGGGTTTGAAGAAGTCTTGCTAGAAGATCATCAGGTGGGAGAACCATTGAAGCAGATTGAGGGGAAACGTACCACTTCCCTGAGCTCAAGATACTGTCCAAACTTCTCTGACTTGGGATCCGAAATATCCATCAACAAAGCTTCAGCCTCCGCAAGCTTAGGCTGGTGGAACGCGACGGCAGCGCGAACCACTTCATCTCCAGACACGGCCTTCCATTGCGATTGAGGAAGCGCACTGACGATCTGCGCACTCAGAAGCGCGACGAGTGTCGCGTAACAGTGCATTGCTTTATGATCTTGCAGCAACACTTCTTCGCCAAGACGGGAAAGAGATTCGTAAGTTAAAGACAGGTCTTGGCAGGTTAGAAATCACGAAAGCGAAAGGGGAAACATTTTGTAGTTGGGTGAAATCGGCTAGAACGGTCGGGACCAGTTCCTGGTTTCAAAACCTCGTATTTGAGCCGGAACTAATTTTAGACGGTTCTCGTGATTGTAAAAAGCATAGCGTTGATAATAACAGACTGATTAACCTTTAGCGTCCGGATATGGAAAGATCAGTGGACTTTTGTTATCTATCGCCTCGTATTTCTACACAATCCTTACTTAAGTCAAGGTTAATACATAGATCTTTTAAAGACCAGAACAATCCTAACTAATTATAGTATTTATATATAATTAATTTATTTATTAAAAAAAAAAAGGCTAGATATAAGTATTAGGATTTTAAATAAAAAAGTTAAATTATATTTAATTTATATATATAAATTATATAAAATATTAATATAGTTAATAAGTAAGTAACCTAAATAAGTAAGTAACTTACTTTCCTTAACTTTTTTAACCTATAGCTTAAAAGCTTAAGCTATAGTTTAAAAATACTAGCTTTTACTTACTAAACTCCTTTTTAAATAACTTAAAAACTACTTAATAAATTCTTATATTATAATTACCTTTACTATATATACTATAATGCTAAATACCTAGTTTAACTAACCTTTTTTAATTACTACTTTATAATAATTTTATTACTATTTATATATTAATATTTATTTAATTAATTACTTATAATATATTCTATATAGTTATTACTTTTCCTTTTTATAATTTAATTTTTTTTACCTTATAGTACTAACTTAATATTTTATTTATATTTTAAAAATTATAAAGCTTAGCCTTTAATAAGGTAACTTTATATATAATTACCTTTATTACCTTAATAGCTAACTTTAAAGCTTTAATAATAAACTTTAAGAAATTACTATAATATTTTTTAATTTAGTTTTTAAAGTATTTAAATTAAAATTAGGCCTTTATTACTATCTTTAGGGTCTTTAAAGCTTATAATATTAATAGTTAAGTAGCCTTTTTAAAAGGTATTAAGGTATATAGCTATATATTAAGCTTTAAGATTATAGTTTTTAAGTTAAAAAAAGTAAGCTTAGTTTCTTTAAAACTCCTTTAAATATTACTTTTTATAAAAGTAGCTTAAAAAGTAATATAAAAGGCTAGGAAGAACTTAGTCTTAAAAATATAAATTATAAAGTATTTAATTAAATACTTTATTTCTTAACTATAAGCCTTTTTTAATACTATAAAGTACTTAATATTAAGAAATTAAAGTAAATAGAATATATAAGTAAGTATATAAAGTATAATAACCCTAGTTTAAACTACTACTTCTTTATTAATATTACTTTATCTGTTCTCAGACGCAAGGTCAGTTGGTCACGTGCTTCGGCACGTGCATTTAATTAATAGAGAGTTAACCTAATTCCTTTACGCTAGATTCTGACTTTGATAGAACCTTTACAGAACCCCGCTATTACCCCGCGTTTATCTAACTCTGTTTGTAAATACGCTGTCCTTTTGCTCTTATAATCTTAGACTATAACTAGCCTATTATTAATTTAAAAGTATTACCCCTACTATATTAATAACCCTTTTAGATATATTAAAAAGCTACTTTTTATATATAATTAAGTTACTTATTAAAGTAACTAGGAAAGTAGCCTAGTATAATTAAAAAGAATTACTTTCTTTTAAGTCTTTTTTTAATTTCTTAAGACTTAATAGCTTTTTATTAACCTAGATTAGGTTAATTATATAGATAAGGCTTTATTAGCCTATATAATAAATTAACTTAATTAGAATATAGTTAAAGATAGCTATTTTAATAAGGCTAGATTAGTATTTTAATAAAAAGTTCTTTTTAATAGTAATTACTATTATATAAATCTTTTTATATTTTTTACTATTAGTTACTTCTTAGGCTAGCCTAATACCTTAATTAAGGTTATAGCTAGTTATATAGTAGCCTTAATTATATAGCTATAGGCTTTTTTATATAGTAGGTATCTTATTAGTAGCTAGGATTAATATTAGTAACTATAACTAATAGTTAGGTTAAGGAATATACTTAAGTATAATAGATATACTAGCTGTGTTTTTTAGGTAAGATAAAGGAAGGGACTTAATATAGCTACTAAGGGGCAGTATTTATATTACTTAATTAAGGCAGTAATTATACTATTAAGGTAAATAAACCTTTACTAATATTAAGTTTTAAGATACTAGCCTGCTATAAGGGCCTTACTATTTAAGCCTTTATATAAAAGTTAAAAGCTTAATAGCCTTATAAAGCTAATAAAAAAAAAATAAAATAAAGTATAATAATTTTATAATTTTAATAATATTTTTTAAACTTAATAAAATAGTAACTTTTATAACTATTAAAAATTAAAAAGTAATAAATACTAACTAATTATATAATTATAAATTAATTAAAGTACTTTAGTTACTTAAAACTTAATTTATTATTTATCTATTTATTTTAGCTTATTATAATAACTTAGTTAGGTAAAAAGTTACTTTTTTAGTACTAATTAGTAAGGTAATACTAGCTTAAATTAATAATAAATAGTAAAATTAATTAACCCTTTATATTAATTACTATAATTACTATAATTTATTTTTAATTTCTAAGCTATATTAATTTTAGTTTTTTTTACCTTTTTAAGCCTATAATTACTATCCTAGCTATTATAAGGCTTATTATAAAGCTAGTTTTATTAAAGTTCTAAATATTATTTAATTAAATACTATACTTTATAATTATATTTTATATAAGCCTAAACTAGTTATAAATAATAGTTAAATCTTTATATTTAGCTTTTTAATAGTTATACCTTTAAAATAAATATATTATAACGGTTAAGATAAGCAGCCTAGGGTAAGAGGTCTAGCCTTGTAGGTGGGGTCAGAAGGATGTCTATATTGATAGATATAAAGGGACAGAATCCCCTTAGGACCTTAGCTTCTTTATGCTTTTTTAGACTAAATTTTATACTTTTTATCCTTATATCTAATATTATTAAACTAATTACTTAATTTCCTATCTAATAATAAAGACCTTATCCTAATTAAACCTCTATAGCTATTTACACTTAGCTTACAATTAAAACTATTAAAAATTATTATCTTTTATAGTCTTTTCCTTATTATTATTCTTTACCTTTAAATTAATTCCTAAAACCTAAATAATTTACTTTATTAATAGTTACTAGCTAAAGGGACTTTAGAACTAACTAATTACTTAAATTAAAGGGCTTTTTTATACTGCTTAAAAGCTATAAATACTATTAAAGGAAAAGATATTAAAATAAAAAAATAAAAGGCAGAAGGCTATAATAATAATAATAATAATAATTTACTTATAGAAATAGTAAATAGTAATAAATCCCTTAGTTACTAAGCTAGGAGTAATAAAATTAAATACCTCTTAAGTATAAAAAGTAATACTATAGTTACTAAGCTAAGATTATCTTATACCTACTTCCTATATTAAGAAAGCATTACCTTTTAATAATTATAATTTTAGTAACTTTTATTTTAATAACTTAATATAAATAGCCTTAACTTAGCAATACTATAATAATACTATACTATACCTCTAGATTACTTACTTAGTTAAGGATAAGACTAATTAAAATCCTTATCCTAAGGCTAAGACTTAAGAAAAACTTTTCCTTAAAATAGCTAAGATAGCTAATATTAGTAATACTTTAAAATTCTAGTATAATATCCCTTAGAATTAACTTATTAAATAGGTCTTTAAGGTATTACTATAAAATATTCTTATATTAATAATATTCTAGGCCCTTATAAAAAACCTAGTAGTTATAATAATAGCTAGTATAATAGTCTTATAAAGGATAGATATAAGGAATACCTCTAAAAGATTATATAAAATATAGAAAGATAAAATAACTATACTAAAATAAAGTAAATTAACTAATTACTTAATATTTACTATAATAGACTTTACTAATACCTTTTCTTAGTTTAATAAAATAAATACTCCCTTTATAAAGGTAAGATCTTAACTAGTTATAATAGCTCCTGCTATAACTATTACCTAGCTTTAAGCTATTATTATAGCTATTAAAGATAATTATAAACTATATACTATAGTTAGTAATATTACCCTATATACTAAGAAGTTTAATAGTAAAAATATTACTAATTACCTTTATTACTTTAAATACTATATAAATAACTTTAATATACTTAAGAAAAAGTATATAATAACCTTAAAGGCTTTTATAGTCCTTTCCCTTATTAATAATATATACTAAGCCTATAAAGGCTATAGTTAGGAAAAGGTAAAGAGGAACCTTAAAGAGATATTTATAACTAAAGATAATACTACTTTTAATAGCCTTAAGGCTAAGCTTAAAAAGCTAAACCTAAAGTAGCTTTTAAATAACTACCTTTAAATAATTAAATAGTTAATATACTATTAATTTAAGTTTAAAAAACTAGAACTTAATTATAAAGATATAATAAACTAGTCTAAAAATATACTAAATATTATATACTAAGAGGTCCTTAATAAGGTTTTACTTTAATTTAAAAAAAGCTAGGATAAGATAAAAGCTATACCTTATAGTAATCTTATCTATATAATTAGATAGATAGCTAATAATAAGATCTTTAAGGCTAAGAACTACTATTATCTTAAGGATATTAAAGATATCCTAGTATTTCTATAAGCTATTAAAGTTAAATCTATAAAGATAATTCCTAAGCCTATCCTTAAGAAAGAATAGAAAATAGTTATAGAAGTTACTATAAATAACCTTACTAGCTTTATAAAAAAAATATATATTAATACTATAAGTAAACTTAAAGGCTCTTTTTAAAATATAATATAAGATATAATTAATAAGTAAATAGATAAAAAGGCTATAAACTAGATAATAGCTTAGCTATAGTATACTATAATCTAGACTTACTTTATAGCTATTAAATAGAATAATTTATTAAAGGAAAAATATAATATAAGGATTAATATAAACTATATTAATTAAGGGTAATAATTCCTATATTAGTACTATATTAGGAAAGGATACTTCCTTAAAGGCTACTATAATCTAGAGTATAATAAGAAAAATAGCCTAGTAAACTATAATATAATAAGTAATATAGCCTAAATAGGGTACTATAAAATACCTATTTTACCTTACTTAGTATATAAAGTAAAGGGTAATTTTAGTATTAAGAAGCTAGTCTATACCTAGGTCTTTTACTTTCCTAAGTCCTATTTTATTATAAATACTAAAAAGATAATAGCCTATAATAACACTAAGATTAGCTAGAATATATAGGGCAAGGTTATAAGTATTATCTAGAAATATTTAAATAAGTAGCTAAACCTTAAACTATATACCTTTCTATATACTTACCTTAAGGATAATACTTATTTACCTATAAATATTACTAATAGGTTATATAACTAAACCTAGCTTAAAGCTTTAAAATTAACCTAAATAAATTTTATTATATTTAATAATAGTTTAAATATAAACCTAAAGGATTAAATACTTTTACTACCTATTAAAGTATAAGTCTTTAGTATTAGTATTAATATAAATATAAAGAAGTATATATATATTAAGGATAAAGAGGAAGTTAAAGCTACTAAAGTCCTAGAATAAAGAACTTTATTAAAAGACTTAAGGAGTCCTAGTCTTTCTAGGCAGGGAAAAAAGTTTAAAGGATTAAATAAACTTAAAGCTTACTAAAAGTAAGTTTACTATAAAATTAAATTAAACTTCTATACTAAAAAAATAGGAATTACTATCTAAGATATAATAATACTTAACCCTTAACTTAATAAAGAAATTATAAAGGAACTTAGAGATATAGTTAATAGTATTATTAAAATCTTATACTAAATAGTAAAGAATATAAAAGTAAGCTAAGATAATATAACTTTTATAAATATAATTTAGTTTACTAAATAGGATTATAATAATAGTTACTAGAAATAAATAAATATAATAGCTAAAATCTATACTATTTATTTTAAGACTAGTAGTAAGGAATAAACTAATTAGTTAAATAAGCTTTTATAGAATTATAAAAAACCTAATTTAAAAAGAGAAAAGTATATAGTTATTAAGAATAAAGGCACTTCTTATAAAACTAGGAAAGTTATCTAGACTATAGGCTAATATATTATACCTTAACTATCTAACCTATAAAAGGTATTTAAAGCCCCTTATTAAGATAAGATAGTCTTTTATAATAAAAGCCTAAGGGATATAATAATTAATAACCTTAATATAGACCTTTATAACTAAAGTAGGGATAAAGCGTTAGTATAAAGGCAAGAGCTATTAAAAATTATAGTTAGACTTAAAAACCTTAATAGGAAAGTTATAAAAGCTATAGTAAATACTAGGTTTAAAGGGAATATTATCTTAAAGAAAATTATAAAAAACTATAAGCTAAAAATTATTAAGGCTAAAGCTATAATAATATCTTATATAGGGAATAAACTTAAAATAGTAAGATAAGCTAAAGCTAAGGTATACTTAGTAAATACTTAGGTCTTATAGTATTTTTTTATTGCTTTATAAGAAGTTATAGTTCCCTTTATTTTTAAAATACCTTTTATAAGATTAACCTACTTAATATTTAATTATTTACTAAAAGATAAATTAATATTACTAATCTGCTACCTAGGTAATATAAAGTTTATTACCTTAGCTATAAGATTAGTTAAATAGGAGCTAGTATAAACTAAAACTAAGGAATTAGTTAATTTAAAATAAATATTAACTTCTATATTAAGCTAGGAGTTAAGGATATAGTAGGCTTAGAAAAAGATAATATCTTATCTTTAGTTAAAGTAATAAGCTAAAAATCTAGGGAAAAGGTTATTAAGCTAATTACTAAGGAAAGTATAAAGTAATATAAAGAGGTCCTTAAGGCTATATCCTAAGAGATTAGATAGTATATAAATATAGCTAGCTAAATAAAAAAGAGGTTAGGAAAAAGTATAGGTATAGGAATAATAGATATTAAAGTTAATATAATATATAAGTATAAAGGAGTTAAAATTTACTTTATAGATAATATACCTTTAAATAGATTAGTCCTAGATAGAGATTCCTTTTAAAAGAAAAAGAAATAGGCTAAAATTAAAGATATACTAAATACTATAGTAAAGTATTTTAAGTAAATTACTCCTAAGTTCTTTAAAATTAAGTAAAGTAGTAGGCTAAAGGAAAAAAGGCTATTAATACTAAAGGATTAGGTAAGTAGTATATTAATAAAAGCTAAGCTAGATATATTCCTTAAAGTAATATATAATTAAAAGGCAGTACTAGTATAGGACTTTATAGAGTATAAATAGCTAGACCTGATTATAGCTTTTTTATAGGTCCTAAAAGTTATACTTTATAAAGCGTAGCAGGCTAGAGATATTCCTATCTTAAAGGGGTATAAAGCGGCAGTTATTTAGCTATTAAAGGAGTAACTTACTTAAGGGGTATTAAAGGAATTATATAATACTTATTAGAACCTATAGTTTTTAATTATAAAAAAAAATAAAAACTTCTATTTAATTAATTTAATAACTTTAATAAATAAAGTAATTATAAAGAATAGCCTATTTTTATTATATATAAATAAGTTTTTAGTAGATTTTACTATATATAAGGTTATATTACTACTAGACTTCTTTTTAAAATATAATTAGTTTTTTCTTAATAAGAAAAGTTAAGATATAACTATATTTAATATACTAATAGAATTATTAAAAATATATAATTTACCTTAAGGTATAATAAACTTAGTAATATAGTTTATAAGAAATATTATTTATATTTTTAAAGATTTTATTTTTAAAGTCTATAAAGCTTTTTTTAATAATATTTATATTAAAGGACTAACTACTACTTATAATAAGAAAGAAGTAGCTTTAGGGATTAAAAGGTATATACTTAAATACTTTATTAATATTAATAAGGTCTTTCTTAATATTAAACTATTAGGCTATATTATAGTAGGAAAAAAGAGCTAGTTTTACTAAAAAATAATAGTTATAGTAAGGTATTTTTATAGAATATATAAAAAAGCTTTTAATAATACTAAGGTAATTAAGATTATAAAATAAAAGAAGTATACTAATATAAAAGAAATATAGTTATTTCTTAAAATTACTAAATATTATAAGTAATAAATTTATTACTTTACTTAAATTACTAAGCCTTTTATAAAGCTACTTTAAAAGGATATTAAGTTTTATTAAAACTAGCTAGAATAAAAGGTAATAAATACTTTAAAAGCTAGGATTATATAGCTACTTTTTTTAATTACTTTTAACTATACTAAAAAGGCAGGAGAGGTTATTTTTATAATTAATATAAACTTAACTAGCTAGGGAGTAGTATTAATATAAGTTATTAAAGGGAAATATTATTTAGTATAGTTTAAATTAGGTCTTTAGAATAAGGCAGAGTTAATATATAATATAATAAAAAGAAAGTATTAAGTAGCTTTATATATATTTAGGAAGCTTAAAGGAATAATATATAGTATTAAGTTTACCTTAAAGACTAATATATAAGTCTTAGTATATTAGCTAAATAGTAAGGTAAATAATATACCTAGGTTACTAATCCTTTAATAGATTAGCTACTTACTACTTTTTAACTTTAAGGTTAAATATATACTAGGTCTAAAGAATAAAGTTATTAATAGACTATTACATAAGCTAGCAAGACTATCTAATTAGTTAAATATAAAGGTTAAGGAGGATATAAAGGACTTTATTAACCTTTACCTTAATATAATTAAGGTTAATAGTTTCCTTAAGGTCCTAAATAGAAACTATATACTTAAGTTAAAATACCTAGCTTAATACTTATTAATATTATAAAGGCTATTAAGAATAATAGATTCTTAATACTATACTCTTTAAAAATAAAGCAAGGTATTCTTTATATAAGGCTACTAACTTTAAAAGTACCTATAATAATAATAAAAGTAGTTAATACTAGTTAAAAAGGACTTAGTAATTTAAAAGTAAGTAATTAGATAATACTATAAGGCTAGTAGCTATAAAGGGCATAATATTATAGTAAACCTTATTAAAAAAAGGTACTATTAAAAGAACCTTTAGGAAGATATAGTAGCTATAGTTAAATCTTATAAGACTTATTAGAAATACTATTTACAGTGCCTTAAAAAGGAAGTCTAATATATAGTACTAGGTAATCCTTTTATTAAGATTTATTTTAATACTTAGTATATATTAAATAACTAGGGATATAAGTATTTACTTAAAGTATATTATAATCTAATTAGTTAGATAGAGATTAAGCTATTAAAAGTATTATTAGTAAAGGTAATAGTATATTTTATTAAAGGCCTTATTTTATATTATAAGATAATTATAATTATAGTAGTAAATAGGGGTCTTAAGATAAAGAAAAAGCTACTAAAAGTTCTTTAGTAATATAGTATAAGAACTATTAAGACCTTACTATATAACCCTAAGGTAAATAGCCTAAATAAATATAAGTATTATATTCTTAAGAAGGTTTTAAAAAAGCTAAAGTATAAAGAAAAGTATACTTAGGTAAATAACCTTAAGTATACCTTATTTACTAAATAGATAGTACTAAAAAAGTTTTATAGGTTCTTTCCTTTTTATTTAATATATAGCTAAGAGCCTATATACCTATTAGAGGTTAAGTACTTTATATAGTAATTAATTAATTAAAATAAGGTTTATATACTAAAGAAAAGACTTAAGATATAAATTTATATTCTTAAAATAAAGAAAGTAAATATAAAGAAGGTAAAGGTAAAGGTTACTAAATACTAGAAATAAGCTATAGCTTAATATAATAAAAAGCTTAAGTATAAAATATAGTAATAGCCTTTAAGAGTTAAGGACCTTATTTTTAAATATAATATTTTAAGAATAAATAATATATTAGTTAGGTATAAAATAACTAAAAAATAAAATAGCCCTTTTTATATTATTAAGTACTACCTTAAAGCTAACTTTTACTTACTTTAAGAGCTAGGTATAGTAAGGCCTTTAAATAAGTTAGTTTATAAGGACTAGCTTTAAAAGTTTATTAAAGATAAGGATAGGTAGTAAACCTATAAAAAGGACCTAGAGCTAAATAAGGAAAAGGAAGGCACTATGCCTTTATATAGCCTTATTCCTAGCACTAAAAATATTAAACTATTTAATTAACTAAAACTAAAAGTAACTTAATTAATACTATAAGCTAAAGTAATTTTTAACTTTAAAAATAAGACTAATAATAATAAGGATAAGAAGGAGGACTTAGGTATATTAAACCCTATACTAAATCTAAGTTATAGTTTAAAGATATACTTTAAGGTATAATTAAAAGGGCTTTTAAAAAGTAAAAAGGATACCTATAAACTAATTAATTAATCTTAGATTAATTAATAAAAATCTTAAAAGCCTTAGCTTTAAGGTAACTAAAATATAGATTTTAAAGTTATTAATACTAAAAGTATTTTATAGTATTTTACTTTAGGTAAGAAAGAAAAAAGTAAGTAGTAATATAAAAAAAAAAGACTTATAATACTATAATATAAAGAAAAAAGGGCTTAAGGAAAAGAATATTATTAAAAAAAGAAAGTTTATAATTTCTAAAGGAATTACTTTATATAAAAAAAGAGAGAATAAATAGTATAAAAAACCTAAGTTAAAAGAGAAATATAAACTAAAAAAGGACTAAAGAAAAGATACTTAAAAAGTATAAATATAAAATACTAAATAAGGCTTTAAAAGTAAAAAATTACTTAAAATAAAAGGAAAATAGCTTTAAAAAATTAATATTTTACTAAGATAAAAAGAGTAAAGTCTAGATAAAAGAAAGATAAGTTAGCTTAAATATACCTTAAGAACTTTAAATTTAAACTAAATACTACTTAGATACCTAAATAATATATTAAATATACTAAAGATATACTTTTAATATCTTAGATAGGTATTAAATATATCCTAGATTTTTTAAATATAGTACTAAAATTATAGATTTTTAGAATATAAACCTTAAAAAGTTTAAATAAAGTAAGATCTATTATAAAAAGAATATAGTCTTAAAAGCTAGGGTACTAACTAATTACTTAGTTCTGTAAATTCTATACTAAAAACCTAGTCTTTATTACTTAAAAATACTTTATTTTTTACTTACTAGCTAGTTAACTATAAATTTAGTACTTTTAATTATTACTATATTATTTAATTTATTATCCTATAGTATTATAAGCTACTAGCTAGTAATTCTTAAAAAAGACTAAAGGTTTAATTAATTTATAAAAATTTAGTAAATCTTTTTAGCCTATAAAAAAAAGCCTACTTTAGTAATACTATCTTTTCCTAGTAATAAAGCCTTAAGGAAATTAAATAGGAAATTATTAGCTTAGTAAATAAAAAAAGAATACTAGTTATAGTTAGCCTTTATATTTTAAATATAGTTAAAATATTAGCTACTTTAAAAACCTTTAATTAAAGTATAATAATAAAAAGGCTAAAGAAAATACTTATTATTTTAGCTAGTAGTAAAAAGGTAAGAATTAATACAGTTTTAGTATATTTTAGGATTATAAAGGCTAAAAAAACTAATTAAAAGGGCTTTAAGATAAGGTTTACTTTTAATAAGCTTAAAAAAGAACTAGCCCTAATAGTAAGCAAACTTAGCTAGGATATATATAGGTTAGAGCTATTAATAAGTATATTTAGTAAGCTATTTAGTAAAAGTAATATTACTCTAGCTAGTATATATAAGTATATTTTCCTAAAAGGTAAAGGCTAACTTAATAGTTAGTATTAAGGAATTAAGAAAAGGAGAATATAAAAGCTTAATATATAAGGGATAGTATATATAGTTAAAAGCTATACTAGTATAGATCTAAACGTTAAAGGAGTTAAAGACCTAAGGGATTAGTTAGTATAATAAATAATAGAAAGGATAATAATATATATAAGTATAAAAAGAATAGAATTTTTAAAGTTTTTTATATTAATCTAAATACTACTATATAACTACTAGTAATAATTAACTCTATAAAGGAACTTAGACTTATAAATATAGTAATTAGTAATTATAATAAGATTTAAAAGAGCTTTTTTTTCTTTTTTTAAGAAGTTAAGGCTATTAAGAACTTTAGTAAATATAATAGTAAGTATTAGTATTAAGAAGTTAAAAGTAAAAGAAGAGATTAGTTAAATAAGAAGAGTTAAGGTAAAGGTTAAAGGAATTAAAGAAAAGGAAACTAGGTAAAAGGTAAAAAAAAAGGGAAAGATTTTAAGTTTAAGATAAGAGCTTTAAATATAAGTTATAATAAATTACTAATATAGCTATATAAAGGGTTTTTTTAGGTATAAAAAGCTTTTTTTTTTTTTTTTTAATTCCTTTTTTTTTTTTTTTTTTTATTATATTATATATTTTTTACTTTATTAGCTAACTTACTTTCTTACCTTTATACTTTAAGAATACTTAAAGCTATTCCTAACTTACCTTAACTTATACTCTTATTACTATAAATTTTATATTTATATATATATTTCCCTTATTATATTAAGTTTAAAAGCGTTTAATTAGTTAGTTTTTATACCTTTTAAGTTTAATAAAAGCCTTATCTTTTCCCTACTACTTATAATAATATTTAATAATAGTTACTAAACTAGTAAGTCCTTATATATATATATTAAAATCCCTAACTAAAAACTCTTGCTTATACTTAAAGGAGATAATAAGTATTATCTTTATTACTTTATTAGCCTAACTATATAATACTTAATTATTTATAGAAGGTATTATATTAAGAACAGTAAAGGAGACTTTTATAATATTAAAGAATATAATAATACTAATAACCTCTATTTTAATATAACTTTTATAATATAGCTTGCTATAGTTTACTTATAAAAAAACTAGAAAAACTTTAAATTATTTAATTCCTTAATATATAATATTATATATTCCTTTTAGTAGTATAAAGTAGTTATTAAGAAAGTACTAGTATTAAATAGCTTTAAAGTATAGCTAAAAAATAGTAAAACTAATATAACTTAGGCTAGTTACTATTCCTTACTAGTTTAATTACTTAAATAAATAAAGTAAAACTAATATACTAATAATAAGACCTTAATATAGCTTTTAATAATAATCTTATATAGGATAACTAATATTTATTATATTTATAAGCAGGCCTTTACTATTATAAGTAATAAAAGCTTTACTAACCTTTTTTTATTAACTAATACTAGATAATTAATTAGCTAGTACTATAAAAAGAAGCTTTTAGATAAAGTATTAAAAGTTAAGATAAACTTTAGCTTTTATATTTTTTTTACTAATTAGAAACTAGTAGTTACTAAAAGAAGGTTTATTAGCTTAATAGTTTACTTTAATAATACTAAATACTAGGTCTTTATCCTATAGGACTAGGCAAAGGGTTAACTTTATATCTTTAATACTTATAAAAAAAGCTAATATTTTTATATTAAAGCTATAGTTTTAGCTTAAAGAGAATAGTTAGTAATATATAGTATTTTATATAACTTTAACTACTTTATACCTCTATTAATATATTAGCTTAATTTTAATAGTTATAAACTGCTATCTATTTAATTACTTAGTCTAGCTATATAATCTTATATTAGTCCTTTATATATAACTATAAGAAGCTTTAAACTACCTTTTATACTAGATATTAATAGTAAGAAAAAGCCTTTTTAATATAATGCCTGCTTTTAGTATAGTAATTAGGTACTAATCTTTTAGGAAGTTATAAGACCTAACCTTATTAAATGCTAAAGAGATCTAGCTTATACCTTAATTAGGGTAGCTATTATTAAGGAACTTAAGGTACTATTTAGGAAGTACTTTTACTAAAAGAGAAAAAAGGATAGTAAGCTAACTAAAGCTATATATTAAAAAAAAGCACTTAAGTAAGTTAAATTCCTAAAATAGGTTTAAGGTATCCCTTAAAACCTAGATAAGTTATAACTATTTAGTTACCTTAAGGAATATAACTATATTTATATTAAGAAGCTAAGTTTAAAGATAAAGTTAAATTAAAGTAAATATAAGCTTTAATAAACTAGGTTTAAGTTCTATAGTAAGGTATCTATTTAGAAAAAAGAAGAGTTTTATAAGCCTATCCTTAAAATAAGGCTAATTTAAGTAATAAGCCTTTAAGCTACTAGGCTTATAAAACTTAAAATAAGTATTTATAGTATTATACTAGATTTTAATAGTTTTCCTTACTAATTAGGGCCTTAATAAGTAATTAATCTATTTAATTAGTTAAACTTTTTTTTATAAAGGTTATTACTAATCCCTATATATAGTTAGAACTGTAGCTTAGTATTACTAATATATATAACTTTTTTACCTTTAAAGGCTTTAATTTACCTAGCTTATATAACTACTATAGGACTAGCCTTAAAGTCCCTTATAATACTAAACCTACCTTACTAAGCTATATAGGGACCTATTTAGTATCTTTAAATTACTTTTTACTTAATTAATAAAATACCTATTTAGTATCCTTAGACTTTAAAGAATATAGTTACTAGCTAAAAGTTTATTAAAATTACCTTAATAAAGCAGTTAATACTTATAAGTCTTACTTTAATACTAGGACTAAAGGATTATATAGGTTATAAGTTACTTATAGGTTTACTAAGATATTAAAACTTTAGTTCTTTTTTTTCTTTACTTTTATTACTAGGATATTAAAGCCTTAATCCTTTCCTTTCTTTACTTTTATTACCTAGTATTAAGTATACCTTTAAGTAAATTATATAGCTAAATTTACAGTCTAAGGGCTAGGAACTAGTAGCCTATTTAAGCCTAATACTAAATTAAGCTACTATTATAGCTATAATTAATAAGCCTATATTTATTAAAAATACTATATATATTACTTACTATAAAATAATAAGTAAAAATAAAAAAGCTACTAAAAGGATAATTTAAGACTTAGGGGTTTACTTTTATAAAATAATTAAAAAACTAAAAACTTAAGCTTTATCTATTTAAAAAAAACCTAAATATTCTTATTTCCTAACTTTAAAGACTTAGGCTACCTTTATATCTATAGGGCTAATAAGTCCTAATTAGTAAGATAATATCTAGAATATTATAGTAAATACTTTCTATCCTTAAGCTTAGCTAGGTTAATTATATAAAGAATAAATAGTAGTAAGGAACTAGGGTTAAAAGGAAGGAATTAGTTAGTTTATTAGGATATTAATTAATTAATTAGTTAGTTATAAAGGAAATACTAAGAAGAAAGGCCTATTATATATATATAATTACTTTTAGTAGATTGCTTACTTAATATAGTTTCTTAAGTATAAAGGTATATATTAAAACTATATAAGGACCTGTATAATAGTTAAAATAAGTAGCCTAGGGTAAGAGGTCTAGCCTTATAGGTAGGGTTAGAAGGATATTTATATTAATAAATATAAAGGGATAAAATCCCCTTAAAACCTTAGCTTCTTTATGCTTTTTTAGACTAAATTTTATACTTTTTATCCTTATATCTAATATTATTAAACTAATTACTTAATTTCCTATTTAATAATAAAGACCTTATCCTAATTAAACCTTTATAGCTATTTACACTTAGCTTATAATTAAGACTATTAGAAATTATTATTTTTTATAGTCTTTTCCTTATTATTATTCTTTACCTTTAAAATATCTTTAGCTTTAGTTATTACTTTATAAAGTTATAAGCCTAGCGCTTACTAATAGGTAATATATTATAGTTAGCTAGTAAAAAATTAGCTATTTTCTCTATAAAATATAGTTATAAGGAAAATCTTTATAAATTTAAATTAAAAATAAATTAAACTATTATTTATTCCTTTAAATTAAATAGTTTTTATAAATTTAAAATAGAATTATATTATAATTAAATACTATTTTAATAGTATTATAAGGTATAGTAATAAACCTTATATCTAGTTACTGCTTATTATATACTTAATTTTAGGTTATTTTAAAGGGCTTAAAAAGCAAGAAGGATTTTAGCTTTATTTAATTATTATAGTATATTTAGTAGTTAAGAAGTATTTAATTAAATAAAAATATTATAAGGTAAGGGATTTTTAGGTTACTTGCTTATCTAGGTTACTTACTTATTAACTATATTATACTAAATATATTAGTAAAATATAAAAAAAATAGTTATAAAAAAGAAAAAGAATAAATAAATATATAAGTAGTATTATATTAAGTAGTAAATAAAATAAAGATTTAAATATAATTAATTAAGATATAGTAAAAAAAAAATAAAAAAAAAAAAAAAAAGTATTAATAAAAAAAAAAAGTTTAAAAATTTAAAAAAAAAAAAAAAAAATAAAAAAAATAAAAAATTAAAATTAAAATTAAAAATAAAATTAATAAAAAATATAATATTTTAAAAAAAAATAAATAAATAATAAAAAAAAAAATTATAAAAAAAAAAAAAAATAAAAAAATATAAAAAAAATAATATATTAAAAAAAAAATAAAAAAAAAAATAAAATATAATTTTTTAAAATATAGTAAAAAAAAAAAAAAAAAAAAAAAAAAAAGTATTAATAAAAGAAATAAGTTTTAAAGTTTAAAAAGAAAAATAAAAAATAGTAAGTATAAATACTTAAACTTAAGATTAAGATATAAATTAATAAAAGGTCTAGAGTTTTAAAGGTATATAAATACATAACTCTAGGTTTAAGTAAGTTTACTATATAAAAATAGTAAATTTACTAGCAGGCTTATAAGACTTTTAAGATCTATAAGTAAAAGACTTTAAATATTTAATACTTATTACCCTAACCTAGTTACTTTAGGGTTATTTTTATACTATAATTACAAGTAATAAGCTAACCTAGTTTAAGGCTAATACTATTTTTAAGTAAGTAACGGGCCAGTCTATGTCTATTAGACCTTATGTAATTATAAATATAATTAAGATAGTACTAAGGGATACTACAGGTAATATGTTTTATTAGTTTGGAGAGGATGGCTATAGTAATAATGTTAAGGAGAGCTGTTAAATGTATCTAGGTATTAAGAATTTCTAAAATTAGATTAAGGAGAACAAGGGAAAGTAAACAAAGTAACTAAAGGATTAAATATATTTTTACTAAGTAGCTATTATTATTCTAAATAAGGATACTATAGTATGCTACTTAGTGTTTTTATCCTGAAGATTGGTTTATGGGGATCCTTAGACAGGTTTAAAAATAAATAATTACTATAAGATAGATACTAATTAGAGTATGGACTCTCTGGAAGTATGGCAAGGATAAAGCGTGTAAATTCTTATAATAAAATATTTATATACTTATGTTAAGGTCTTGGCAGGTGCCTTGCCGTATTCTAATAAGATAATATATCTAGAAATTGTCTTAAAGATGATACCTAAACTCAGTACCGCCTTGACTTATTTCTGTATCCTTGGGCAATAAGTTTCATGTTTCTCTAGAGCACAAACTCCTGAAGCGATCCAGATGCAGCCCCTTTGTATTGGTTCCCACCCACCAGTCCGCCAGAAACATTTCCCGCGAATTGCCCAACAGTCAGAGTCTCGCTAGCAGGAAACCAAAACGTGGTCTGCGAGAAGTCAAGAGCGAACTGCCAGTGTTCGTCCGTCTCTGGGGACACCAAGTCGATGAGGTACCCCGTGTGGCGCGACTTGGGCAATGGGGACTTGGTACCAGGGGCGGATGATAGATGGACAGGGCCATTCTTGGTTAACGTGACGCTACCGTAGGTCTCGGAGCATACACGCTCCTGATTGGTAGTGCGGAAGATGACCTTGTCGCTTTTCATCAGAGTAGCGCTGAAGTATGGGCGGCCGTCAATAGCTGATGTGTAGTTCCAAAGCATAAGGCCGTACGGTCCAGCAATAGCCCGAGCCATGTCCCAGTTCCCACTGATGACGGCCCAGGGTCGGGAGTTCCAGTTCTTGTCCCGTCCTCCAACACCATACAAGTCGAAGGGTGTACCACGAATGCTGAGGTGCACCTCGGCGTCGGCGACCGGGAACTGCTCCTGCCAGTACATTTCTGGGCCAAGCAGCACGCTGGCCCTGGCATCGGGGTACACTAGTCCACCAGGATAGATTGGAGGCCCTCGAGACTTGAGCTTGAATGTACCGTTGATGGTGGGAGACTTGATGGTAGCAACAGACTCCTTGAAATCTTTGGACGCGGAGAAGCCCCAGTTTATGTTTCCAGCGTCGTCAGTCCAAGTTCCAGTGGTCGTCTTTAGGCAGGTCGTCAAGGTTGATGTATCGACAAAAGCATTCTCCATGTATCGTGTTCCGTTGGCCCACGCGATGGAAATCAGGCCACGCTGGGCAGCGATGTTGCTGGCAACTGTGCCTCGGGTGAGATAGAGGACGATACTAGCCTTTCCGTCATGAGAGGCAGCGTCGAAGGACCAGTTTTCGCTGACGGTTTCATTGAACACAGAGACCATTGGGGAATCAAAGTGAACGAGGGGATCTGCGCTCATTTTGGCAGGTCCATCAATGAAGTCACCGGCTCGAGCCCGGTGCTGGACGCAGTTTCTGCCTTGGGGGGCTGTTGAAACGGACAGTCTAGCCAAGGCGGCCAGAAGGGTGGAAATATAAGCAAGATGCATGCTTGAGGGTTCTGTGATTCTGATTTGTGTGCTGGATGATGTTAGTGTTGTAATTGATTGCCGAAGTGCAGAGAGTGGTTATTGTCTTGCTTATTTATACTCCTCCAGCCGTTCACTCGAGGGCTCTGGGAGAAAATTCTAGATGAAGCGAGTGAGGCTCAGAAGAACATGACGCAGGCCATTCCATCATCATGACTTGGTGTTTCGCAAGGACCCTTCGAATCAAGCCTGATGCGTGCAGTACTGATGGTTCTGCAATTCGTTCCCGTGCCGTAATCGCTAGTATCCTCTGAAACGGGCTTAGCAATCTATAAACAGGGATCCTGTCGCTGAGTCCGGGGAACTAACCCGAGTTTGGGGTTCCCTTGCGACAGTCTTTTTATTGGACGAACAAACAAGGCTAAATGGATCTCCAAACCCATGCCGAATGTTTCTCTTCTCAGATCAGTCAAAAACCTTTCGACGCATCTTCGTCTCTTATCTTTCAAGCCTCGCTGCCCATGAAATGGTCTATAACGGTCCAAGCAAGGGGTGTCGGATGTGCCGAGACAGGAAGGTCAAGGTGAGTCGCAACATTGTCTTGATCTAGCCCGAGCTGAGCCGTGAATCTCCAGTGTGATCGAAGAACACCAGCCTGTGGAAATTGCCTTGGCAGAGGAAGCTCGTGCCCAGGCTACGGTGATGTTTTCGACAAGGCGCATCGGGACGAAAGCGTCAAGACTAGAACGCGACATTCGCACAGGAGCCACACGACCTCCACGGCCGCACCGGAGCTCAGGCTAACGCAGCTATCAACACGAATGCCTCCGGGCCCGCCATCAAACGATGAACTCGACGCCTTGGGTTTCTTCTTCTTTCACTACGGCCGCTGCTATGATGGTCAAGCTACCTGCAGTATCTTCGGCATCCTCCCAAGCATGTACGCAAAGTGCAGCTTGAACTCCCCGTTGGTCAAGGCCACCACGGCGCTCGCTCTTGAGGTAGCCTACTTGCACCGGTCGGCTGGAGGGTATTCAGTCTTGGGCCATAGCACATACATTGAGGCGGTGATCCGAACCAAAGAAGCCCTCACTGCATCGGCGCAGAGCAAATCGAACGAGCTTCTTATGACGACTCTTGTGCTAGAAGCATACGAAAATGCCCACGCCACATTTGGGAAGACGAATCATGGCATATCGCCGTCTCATGCACATATCCTTGGCTCCATCGCTCTATTGAAACACCGTGGGTCCCTGGACTACAAGGACGAACTATCGTGGCGCCTGGTCGTTGCCACACGAAACAGGCTACTTCAACACACTTGGCACGACTTGGATGGACTAGGAGGCTTTGAAACTCTCCGAGATGTATGGAATTGCGACACCGGAGCTCATATGTACAGCCCGGCAGTGAAGGCCGACACACTGGCATTCAGGCTGTCTAGGGTCAAACTCCAAGCGAGGACAGCGGTGAGTTTACACGAGATTCTCAACCGCACCATCAACCTCGCCAGCGAGTGTAGTCTCTGGCAGAATGCCCTTCCATCAGCTTGGAAGGTACTATCCGTTCCGGCCTGTACTCTCCCCCCATCAATACAGGCTGCTGGTGCGTACAGCCACGTAGATCCCGCCGTCTACGCAAGTATTTCCATAGCAAACTCGTACAATCGGCATCGAGTCACTGAGTTATGCTCCCTTTCGCTCATCAGCGATTGTCTTGTGAGCCTATCATCCCCAGAGCAGGACTATAGACTGCGCGTGCTTCCACCTGCACTCCTATGCAGAGCCCAGGTTCTCGTCGACGAAATATGCGCCAGTGTGCCGTTCCTTACCGGTGATGCGGCAGCAGGTGGCCTAAGAGCAATGGCTGTGCTTGTACCATCTGTGGTGCAGCCGTCTCATGACGGGAATAACGCGACCGAAATGTTTCCTTGGAATGAAGTCCAGCACGCGCAGCAGGTGGTAGCGTCTGGCCTATTCATGATGTATTGCACCTTGAAAAAGGTTCTTGAGATTTTTGGGGATAAAGTTATGGGGAATATCATTCGTGATGGACAGATTGAATGGGTAAGACGACAGTCCCAGAGACTAAGCCGAATTCTTTATAGAAATTAAGAAAAAAAGTAACGTCTTTTTAAAACCCTATGAAACATAACAATAAGATTACAGATTGTTTATGTTTTTTCTATAGGTACAGACAGAATATCAATCGGATCTAGTCACAGGCATAAAGCTAACTTAAGAGCCATTACTGCAATGTAGCACCGGACTGACCTTACGACCTCTTTCTGGGCTCGCATGGCGATCTGTAAACGGTTTTAATTTACGCTCGGCCCTTTCTATGCCGAGACTCCCAGAATGCTTCTTTAATGCCCCCAACAGACAAGGTTATACGCGGGGAAGCTGGTCTTTCTTTTAGCCTAATATACGGATATAGTATATTCATTTCAAACCCTATTGTCGATTTGCCACACGTCGTTCAATAAACCTCCAAGTAGCTATTCTGAGTCCAATCAATGCTAGGTAATAGTTCTGACAGCAGCCAATTGTTCCGCAACCTTCTTAGCTAAGATTTGGTGTAACGCTTGTGTTGGATGAGCGCCGTCGATATACATGTACTCCGACGCGTTGTATTCACAATTATTAGACTTGAAGTCTGGCGTAATAGTACCGCTATTATTTCTTAGCCTGGATCTTCGCAAATGGACTAGTAGCATGTCTTACCTCTTGTAGTCTGCACAGAATCCCGTACTCTTGTACACCGTGGTCTCTGGAAACTGACTTGGATCTTCGGTAACGGCAGTGATTAACGGCACAATGTCAAACAAGAAAAAGGTGCTGTGAGACAACTTGTGGTCGAGCTCCTTCAAGAGTTTGCGGAGCTTCTTGTTCCAGTTTTCAGATGCTGCCTTGAGCGTTGGAGCGATGGGCTTTGGAACGTTGTTTGGGAAAAGAGACTGCGGCGGCGTTGAGATGAAGAGGAACTGCCGAGCACCGTGGCCGTGTAGGTCAGTTGTAAGCTGGTCTAGGCGCTCCATGATCTGGGTGACCGTCTCATTCTGGTCAGCGTCATTGATGGTGCGGTATATGTCGTTAATACCGATAAATACTGTATACAGTGTATGTTTTGGCTGAAAGAAGTTTGGGCCTAGTTGTTGCAAATAGGCGTCGAACCTGTTGACCTGAGAAACAACATCATTTGGTCCAGTCTTGACAATGTTGACATCAGTGACAGCACCACCGACAGCCATGTTATATAGTAACACGGACGACTGATTATACTGCGTGGTCAAGTACATTGGCCACATTTTGCCATTGGAGCTTGTCTTGCCGGTATTTCCGAATGGGTTGGAGATGGAAGGCTGAGCTCCAGAGGTATTGAACCGAGTGTCCGTCCATGAATCACCGCTAATTGCATAGTCAGACTTAAAATAACTACCAGCAGGGAATTGTGAATCAACTTACAAAGACACGATTTTGTTGATCTTGGCAAAGTTAAACTTCTTTTGAGAATGTTTGTCCGCTAAAGGTGCCGCTACTGCTGCGTGTAGCGAACTAGCAAGGGAGATCAAGATAAACAGCTTCATTTTGGAACAGAGGTTTCGAACAGTAATAAAGCAAAACAAAATGTATAGAGAAAATCGAAGGGCCAAAGCAAATCTGGGGCTTACGAGGACTTAAAATAGGAAGCCATTTATTATATCTCGGTGGCCGATCCCCCGAAGACCAGATTGGAATATTTCCAGAATGCGGAACATTTTGGGGGTGACTGGTGCTAACCCTATGTGCCGGCTGCGGGCGGGTATAAAATGAGATAAATACCGATCGATCAGGTACCATGTGTGCGGGTTTTTCTATGATAAGAATATTTGTATCCAAGCCTAGCGGCTAATAGTTTATATTCGCCTTATAGAAGTACCCAACGAACATCCAAGACCAACAGTTCAAGGCGCCTGGGACACTCTCCTGGCTATCAAATCAGGTACCCTGAGTCCCCTGACTAAGGTAATGGTTAGTGGGAAATTTAGTTGGAGTAGGTGGAGTCTAGCGGGGAGCATGCCGGGCCAAAGGAATCTACAGTGAAGCCTGCTATCTCAACTCAATCGCAGGTTTAGCTCAGCGTCATGACATCCGTCTCCAAAATAAACAGAGATTAGATAGCGCCCATCTTGGAGACCCACGAAAACCAACGGTTACACGATCATCATGTCTCTGATATCTCGCTCCGATAGGCTCCAACGATAACGGTTATCAGCCCCGCCAACGCTGATAAGCCGTCACAAGACACTCTCGGTGGTAGAGTGCGGGGTAATTGTCGGTCTGTCCCGAACGGAGGCGACCGCCCTTTGCTCCTATATCGGGAAGGTTTCCGCCTCACTATATCATCCTATCCCTTCTTTGTTTCTTTCATCTACCAACAACATCTATCCCAAAATGCCTTCAACCTCAATCTACCAGTCTGTTATTTATCCCGGCAACCACGAAAAGCTGGACAAGCCCAAGGACACACAGAACTTCATTGACAACAAACTCGTCTCTTCAAAGACGTCGTCATGGATCGAAGTTCATGACCCTGCGACCAACAATGTCATCACGCGTGTTCCTGAGAGTACCAACGATGAACTTCAAGAAGCAGTCAAGTCAGCTAAGGCTGCGTTTCCGGGATGGAAGAGGACGAGCATTATTAAGCGTCAGCAAATAATGTTTAAGCTGACGCATTTGATCCGCGAGCATATGGATAACCTTGCGACAAGCATTGTCACGGAGCAAGGAAAGACTTTTGCTGATGCCAAGGGCGATGTTCTTCGGGGTCTGCAAGTTTGCGAGACAGCTTGCGGAATCACTACTCAGCTCGGCGGTGAAGTCCTCGAGGTAGCCAAGGACATGGAAACTCGGTCCTACCGAAACCCATTGGGTGTTGTTGCAGCTATCTGCCCTTTCAACTTCCCTGCTATGATTCCATTGTGGTCTCTTCCTGTAGCGACTGTCACAGGCAACTGCATAATCGTCAAGCCTTCGGAACGCGATCCGGGCGCTGCCATGATGATTGCCGAGCTCTGCAGAGAAGCCGGCTTTCCACCAGGCGTCGTCAACATCGTCCATGGGTCAAAGGATACAGTCAACTTCCTTCTTGACGAGCCTGAGATTCAAGCTATTTCCTTCGTGGGATCCAACAAGGCTGGAGAGTATATCTACCAACGAGGATCAGCAAACGGAAAACGCGTGCAAGCGAACCTTGGAGCAAAGAACCATGCGCTTCTGAGCCCAGACGCTAACAAAGACCACGCTCTTGATTCAATTGCAGGAGCTGCCTTTGGTGCTGCTGGACAACGATGCATGGCTTTGAGCGTGTTGGTTACTCTTGGAGACGCGAAGCAATGGTTGCCGGATCTTGTCGCTAAGGCAAAGAACCATATCGCTGGCAGTGGCTTTGACTCAAAGTCGGACTTCGGACCTTTGATCACTCCTCAAAGTTGTGATCGCTGCAATGCCCTCATCACAAGCGCCGAGAAGGAGGGTGCCAAGATTCTACTGGACGGTCGAGGATATAAGCCTGAGGGTTTCCCCGATGGCAACTGGGTAAGACATTTCTGATTAATAGACGATTGGGTTACTAATATAATACAGGTCGGTCCTACAGTCATCTCCGGCGTCCGCCCCGACATGGAATGCTACAAGGAAGAAATCTTCGGCCCCGTCCTCCTCTGCATGGAAGAAGAAACCCTCAAAGACGGCATCGATCTCATCAACTCCAACGCCTGGGGTAACGGAGCCGTCATCTTCACAAACTCAGGCGCCAAGGCTTCTCTCTTCCAACAAGAAATCGATGCTGGACAGGTTGGCATCAACGTGCCGATCCCCGTTCCTCTGCCTATGTTTTCTTTCACGGGAAACAAGCGCAGCGTGGCTGGAACTGGTCTTGCCAACTTTTATGGAAAGGATGGATTGAGATTTTATACACAGTGGAAGACTGTTACTTCGCTTTGGAGGGCGGATGAAGCGAGCACGGGAGAGAAGTTGACGAGCATGCCTACCAACTCTTAGATATACTTGTGGTTTTCTGGGAAAACTATGATTAGATAGACTTTAATCAACTATGTCCCTGCAAACTCATGGTCACTTTTTGCGGAGGTTCAAAGTCAGCAGCGAACGCTGGGGAGCCTGAAAAGCTGAAAATACCATGGTCCGTGGCTGCACTCTCATAGCGAAGCATTGGCTTACAGCGTCCGTGACTCTGGGTATTAATCGAGGCCATTCGGCCAGCGAGCACAATCTTCTCAAAGCATTTCCTCCCCTTCCTTTCACACCAATCAGGCTATTGAACTTGACTCATCGGACATTCTACCTCGCTTCTCTCGCGTCAACACTATGGTTCGAAGAACACGCCTGAGAGAGCCGATGAAGAATTTGTGCGCGCTAGCCAACGGGAGCTTTAAACTGGTTAAAAGCAAGAATGGTAGATTGGGTGCAGAGAACATGATGTGCTAAAATGATTACAGTTATTCATAGACCACTTCTACATACATGCTAATCCACACACTACCCTTATGCTCTCGGCGTGACTGTCCAACTCTGAGCCTCGAATACTAAATCGCCACTCTTCCTCAAAGCCTCTAGGTCTATGAATACCCTCAAGCCAACTTGGCCTGACTCTAAGCCGTGTACCCGGAAAAGGATATAGACCTTCCGGCGTTGTGTATCAGTATTCAAGCTTTTGCCAAATGACTGCATCTACGAGCTTGTTAGTGGGAACACATAGATACAAGGAGCTGGAAATATTACCCGTGCGTACTGATGTTTACTCATGTAGAACGGCGTGTCGAGACGTGCCGATGTAGTGGTCTTGACTTCGATATAGTACTCCGGTCGCTCTTTACGCCAACTGTCCTCAAGATATCCCTTTTCGATCAAGTAGCTGGTGAATGTTCCTTTCACATCATCAAAGAAGAGGTCCCCTTGCTCTGTCCCGTACCAGCTACCAAGAGAGTTGTAGTCCGGATGTATGCTGGCATGGTGTCTGACAGTACTTTGCCAGTTGTCTCGAGACCATCCAGGCAGTGCATGGGGTAAGGTTGAAAGCAACTCAAAGACCTATTTCGTTTTTAGTGACAAATGACCATTTCATGAGATGAGCGCACTTACATATAACTCACCAGCGGCACCGACCATTCGCTGCCACTCTGTCTGGTCTCCGACATAGAACCTGAACAGCCCAGATCGAGCTGTACTCTCCGCAAGGCTTTGTGAGATCGCAGTCATATCAAAGACTGAATTCTTGTGAGGAAACGTTGAGATGCGCGCAACATTGACAGTTTGAACAAGCAAAGCCTGGTATGGAGTAGTTGCGTCGCGGATTACCTGAGCTGCGCTTACAGCGGGTACAGGGGATCTGATAACTGAATGCGGTGATGGAGAAGGCGAGGGAGCTGCGTTGTCTCGTCGCCTCTCAGGTGTACGTGGTGGTTCCGGTGTATACTCTGGCAATGCACCCGCCTCGGATATCCCGTAATGCTGGAGGATTCGTCCAATGTTGGAGAGCTTAGCTCGAAGGACACTGGCGACAATCACAACCGCCTCAGAGTTGACATCACGCGCTGTACACTCTAGGAGCTGAGCAGCGAGCATCCGCGGAAACTCAGTGGTCATGCAGAAATCGGCGTCTTGGTCGTCTTTCGGAATGTAGTACTTCCATTTGGAGAATAGAGCCACATGAAAGTGCATCCCACTCCTCGGCAGCGGTGCTGTAGTAGAACTGAATCCATGATACCAAGTTATACTGGTCTTGATGTCTGGATGGCGGAACACTTGTACCTTGCGTATCGTCTCCTGCAGGTTGTAACTCCGTACCGTAGGTTGGCCATTTCTGAAGTGAGCAGCAATCCTGTTTGTTTCATTAGCTTGTACAGGGGCTGAAAGAGTAAGGTGGTTAGACGAACATGGCAAGTGCATCGGCTTTACCAGCGATATCCCGCGTGAGAACCTTGTCCTCCACTCCTTGTGATTCGTCAACAGATGTCTTCTCTGTTACTGTCACTGACTTGGAGAGGTAACGATCAGTCAGGCCCAGCCACTCGATAACAGGCTTAAGACGATGCACTTCCTCGACAGAAAAGTCGAGAATGTTAGCCTTGCCCTTCATTACAGCCGCGTATATAGGTCGGTCATTTATGTAGAAACTTCCCAAAGCAGACGCGGGTTGGACTTCGCCAGATAGTCCCTTTACAGGGAAGACTCGGCATGCCCTTATCTTGTCCGCATAGACACTTGATGGTCCTCGGTTGGTAGTCAAGCTATCGAGCAGGGACCAAATGAGCTTCTTGATTTCTGGAATAGGTTGGGTAGTGTTTCCGATGTTCAGGATATGTTGATAGACAAGTGAAGCACTTATCTTGGGAACATCGAGAAAAGATACGAAAAGAGTTGAAAGGTCCGCGTAGAGTGGTTCCAGGCTGATTTCATCTTGACTGGCACCTTCGCTAGACCATATACACTCTGAGAGCTTGTACCACTTCCTATTCGCTTGATGAGAGACATAAATGAGAGGGGAGTCTCGAAAGGCTTGCCTAAAAATGCGTCAGGTATTGCTCTGGGGATAGAAGCGGGTAACATCTACTAGCGCTTACTTAATGATGAGTGTGTTAATCTCATTGAGGTTGTCCGTCTGCGTCTGGAGAATCGTATAAAGCTCCTTCGTTACCATGGAGTAGTCCTTATTTTGATCCAGCGCCCGAGATAGGGAACCAAGCTCACTGACAACGTCATGTTGGGTTATGTCTCGAATGGCAAGTGTGTTGCTAAAGAAGTGCTCCAGCTTCTCGCGATCTCCAGTGTCCATTTGTTCGAGTACAGAGGACCAGAACGACCGCAGAGGGTTGTAGACTTGAATACCCTGAGGTGCATTCCATAGGCATGCGGGCTGGTTAACCCAGCGAGCAGGTTTCTTTACATCCGAGGATGCGAGCGGTGTGCAGAGGATGTATTTGTTGTCGGTAATGGATTTTCTGTTATAGTTAGTCTGCGTCCTAGCCGAGAATGTGAGATTTAACTCGCCTGATCTGTGTTTGTATTGCGAAAGCAGCACTCAAGGATCCATTAGGAACCTGAGATTCAAGCTTAAGATACAAACCAGTCACAGCCTTTGAAACATCGCTTGTAATCTCCTTGGTGGTCTTGGAGATAGAGCTTAGTATCGCCAGAGTGAATTTAGTGTCGTCTTTAGTCCCGATACCACAATGCTCTGCCAAGTCGAGCCATGCCGGAATATCATCGTCTTTCACAGGCTCATCAAGCTTAAGGAACGGCATGCTATCCACTGATGCAAAACTTTTCTCACAGCTCTCTAGCAGTTTTGGCAGCGGAAGTATAGTCTCCTCCAAAGGATGTCTTACACCATCCGTGCAGAGAAACTCCATTCTTCGCATAAGAGCAGTACCCTTCTTATCATCGATCCACTGCTTCTTAACTTCTGGTTTTTGAAAGTTTAGCATGAGTCTGTGAAGCGTGAGTCCTGGGTAGGCTTTGACGAGGAATTCATACTCTGGTGAGTAAGTCTTGTCGGCTTCTGCAGGCGGATCTCGAACAGAGAAAAGTTGGATCTTTTCTTCGCAGTAGATAATGTGATATAGCCATTGGGTCCATGGTTTCTCATTGCCGGCCGATGGGGTCGGCGGATCTTCAAGATAGGCTGGATGTAGAAGGGACACATCTGGTGGCTCGAGTCCCTCCGGGAATGGAGGGTTGAGGACTTTCCCTGGGGCCACTGGTCCTTCGCCAGGAAGATAGACATACTCATGTTTTGGACGCTTGATGCGTAGTTTGTGGTCAAAAACAACCATGACTTCTTGTTCCTCTTTATTGATGAAGTCTTTTGGCTCGATCCTGTAGAGAAACACAAGATGATCCCTTGACTTAGCCAGGTCGAGCTTCGCCACTTGGGCAGGATCTTTATAAATGTTTATGATCTTTTCTCGGACTTGCTGAACAGCAAGTTTCTTCGGGCCGAATAACTCATAAAGCTTCCGACAATCCGGATTCGCTGTGGCGGCCGGTAGAAGCACAGGGAAATCCAGATCTCCGGGGATGGAGATGCCTTCGATCATGTTGTCGTAAAATTCTTCGTTCTTTCCGCCCTTGGTGGCACTCTTCAAGTCTCCTGAAGCAAGCGGAATGAGATTCAAGCAGCGAATGGCCTGCTTCCCGTTGGATTTCATGTCATTCCACATCTTGAAGACAAGACGCGCCAGTCTAGCATGCCAATCTTCATCTCGATCCTCAAAGGTTTTCGTCCTCCAATCGTCACTCTTGGTGAAAACCTCTAGCCGTCTCAGGATTTCTGTGTTCGGCATGTAGGTTAATCCATAATGACTAAGAATATCGAGGTCCTGGGGTTCGTATCCCGAAGAAAGGTACAACTCTTGTTCCAGATCAAGCAAAAGCGGCGCGCCATGTTGGTCCAATTCATCCGCAGAAAGGCGCTTGAGATCGGCTATCTTGGAGAGACTGCCAAACTTCTGGCTTCTTGGGCGCAAAAGTGGTATTTCGGAGAGTTTATACAGCAAAGTGTTATCCAACAGGATCCAGAACGGGTCTGTACTCTTTCGACTGACGTGGGGAAGAAAACGCATCCATTTGTGGTCTGTGCCAGGCCTTTTACAGAGACCCTCGACTGTCTTTACGACTGCATCCTCAACTGCCTGTTTGATACGCAGGTTCCTGTCTGAAAAGGTAATAAGCTTTTGCCTCGTGGAATCGGTGACAAAGTCGGAGTGGATAAGAAACTAGACATGCTGATTAGCTGGGTATCGAAGCCGTATGAACGCATATACTGACGCTCAATCCGGTCTCAGAAACCGGCATGAAGGCAAATATTTTTTGATTCTCGATAATTGGCTCGCCTTTCTCATCAACGGGGAACGCTAGTATAACTTCTGCGCTGGAAGCATCTGCTGACGATTCCGAGGCAGGTCTTCGGTTCGGGTTGGCAGGCAACCCTGTTGCTGTTGATCTGTAGACGAGATAACGATTCCATATCTTGAGCTTCGATGGGCCGAGCTCTTTCGTCGTTGAAATTCGACTTTGAGGACCGAATAAGTCTCTATCCAGGAGTACATCTTTCGAACGCTGAACTTTGTTGTCCTCACCAAGTACCGTGATTTTCAGCGACCGTAGGTTCTTCATGAAGAGTAACACGCTGTCAGGCGTGTCCCAGAGCTGGTTGACAAAGCTATTCCGCAGATTCTCTCTGTTCTGCTCCTTCAGAAACAAGATGATTCTGGTCCGGTTTCCAAACAGACCGCCATATGCTTCACGGTCCTTCACATGGTCGGGAAGAACTGGTGGCTCTGTCCAGTGAGGTCTAACCATTCCGATGCCAGGATCTCCGTCCTCGTGATGTAGATAAAATGAGTATGGGCCAGATTCTATTTGAGCCTTGGAAGCGATGGTGAATACAGACTTGAAGCCTACGTCTGGCTGTCCGATGTAGCCTGCCGTGCCAGCCTTGGTTGACTTTCCGAAATCACATAGAGCTTTGACATTACTCTCGGTGAAGCCGTCTTCGTTGCTGCCAATAATGACCATATCTGGAGTAACGATGAACTGAACACCTGGGTTCGCGCAAGCGGCTTTTGCGCGAGTATATTGATTGTCGTCTGCATTCTGAAGCAGTTCAAACGCGACGTTGATGTTCCCCGCAACTAGCCTCCCTACGAGCCTAACGACAGGTTAGATGCGGGCAAGATCTGAAGTCGACAACTTACTCTGTAGCGGTGGCATGAGATTTAGAATTACTCTTCAGGGCCTCTTCTACTACCCGCCGTATATCGACCGGCATCGCATCCAGCTTTGCCGCCTCGATGTAGCCATGGCCGACGGCGATCTTCTCTATAAGCTGTTGCGCTTCGTCACGGGCTTGAGACCCGAAAATGGCGCTCATGGTGATTCCATGCGTTTTCCGAGTGATACTCAAGATAAAGTGGTGGAAGAAAGTCAAGGCTGTGGAGTGCGGGAACTAATCCTTAGTTTGGTGGTTCACGCCACGGCGCATGGACATCCCAATCAGACCATTTCCCGTCTACCTTGACAGCTCTCAGGCAACTTCGTAGCCTAGGGCCGGGTGAAGTGACAGCCGCTGTGATTGCCTATCGAGGCGCAGTGGTGTATTATTCCAGATGGGTTAGTGTAAAGCAGGGATGTTTTCAGCTCTCGCTCAATTCCCAGGGTCTGTAACAGCCACTTTCTGCAGGAGTCTGGTCTAGCCTCTGGACAACGAGTTTACACTGGTTAAAATCGAGGATCGGCATTATCTGGTGTCCCGTTGAGCGCGTAACTAGCTCATTTCATTGGCGCTGATTCCGAGAATAATTCATCGTTATCCACCAACTTCGGGCCGTGACCGTGGAATTTCATGGGATTAAAGATTCTCCACTTGCCGACGCAGCTTCCAAGCAGCAAGACAAGGGCCCCGACTGGGCCAAATTGTTCCAATAGCGTCAGTTCAATCCCGTACTGCTGCAGCGGCGCAGGCGTAAAGTCTACCAAACTATACTGGTGACATACGGTCTGGCATTTCAGCAAGATAAACAATGGATTCATGCTGGTATTAGATGTGTCGTATATTACATAGAAAATTGGAGAGACTTCGAATTCGCATGTAGTTTAAAACTCAAGACACTATCGAAAGAAGCATAGATATCATCCCTATCAAATATATAAATATTAAATGATAGAGGTTAATTCTCAACTTCAACCCAGCTTGACTCCACAAGCGCAAGTGTCAAGACGCAGGTTTTCTTCCCCAAAGAAAATGAACAGGGAGATAAAGGTGGATCGAAGGATCCTTGATCTCATTCTTGACCTTTGCCATGAAAACCTGTATTTCCTCCTGCGACCATCCAAGCACGGCCGAAAAGATCTGTGGTGTGTATGATTCAATGGCTTTAGCCTCTTGAATTGATTGATATTTGCCGATTTCCTTGAGCTTCGGGTCCTTGGGCCATGACCCAAGTGGCATCTATTGGAATGTTAGCTATTGGCAGAATGGTAGTTGAGCCTCGTGTATACCTTGCGTATCTCTTCCCGTACGTTCTCAAAGCCAGCAGCTATCAGCTTATCCTTCCACAAAGGAGCACAATCAATTGGTTTGCCGAACTTAGCAGATCCCTCACACAGGGTCTTTAACCATAGCTGGGCATTGACGGCCTTCTCGTCCGTACCATCATCTGATAGAAACGGTGCCGCTACTGCCTGCATTTCGATATAGCCGCCAGGAGCCAGATGTTGCAAGGCTTGCTGGAAGAACCGGTTGTCATCGCTAATACAGCCTTCCAGCTCCCGTGCGTGGATGAAGTCAAAGGGTGTGTGATAAAGCCATTCAGCCTCGAAATCGTCTACTTCAAATCGACAATTTGGTGGCGTCCTATGATTCCGTTAGCCAGTATCTAACTATAGACACTAGGATAGTTCCCATACCACTGTGGTTGGATAGGGCTCAGGTCAGTCCCGAGGACATCAGCCGAGGGAAAGTCACTGAAAAGCAAAGTCAGCAAGAATAAAACATGCGAAAGAGTTTCTGCCATGTAATAATTGACTCACTCTGCGAAGTCCATCGCCCAGATACCAGTGCCAGTTCCCAGATCTAGAACGCGTTGAGGATGGTCACCAATAGGCGCCAAGAATAAAGCACCGTCTAGCATCAGAGAGTAAATGTGGTGTACCAAGTCCATCCGCGTTTGCTCTTCTTCATCGTTGGGCTGGGAGAAGTATTATCAGCATTTCATCTCAATGATACTTAGTTGTCAAAGTTCTGCGTACCACGAAGTAGGCACCTTCTCGAAAAGCATGATACCGTCGGCCGTTCTGGGTCATCTATTAGTAAATGGGATGGTTGGGTCATCAGATGAACACTACCATGTATCTGTAGTTGAGAATGCTGGAGTTGATTGACGACGTCTGGCTGGCTGATCCCTCCCTTTGCGATATTATGTTAGTCAGAGCGAGAGCCATTAGTGTTGGCTGATGACTCACGACAGATTGTATGTGGAATCATTATCTTGTGTTTCCTCTTCCTAGGCTTAGTTAGCACGATGCTCAACAGAAATAGTCCATGGGAAACACACGTCAACTTCCAAAGGGTCTTCTCTTGGCGGAGACTGAGTTTCAGCTACAGGGCTCTGGTCCGGGCTCGGACTCTTTTCATCTGCCATGGCTACAATAAAGTTGAGTGAAAATGTAACATTTACGGGGTTTTTGCAGCCGGCCTTTCGGTCTGCATTCATGGCCCGCTCCATTCGTTACATATTATCGGGAAATCCACAGGTCAGATCCACCTGACCGTACGTATCTTAGCTTAGTTTCCCTTATTTAATATAAGGCTAATATAAATTAGCCTTAACTTAACTAATTTAACTTAACCTTTTTAAGGTCTCTTAAACCTTATTTATTTACTTACTTTAGTATAAATTAGCTAGTTATTATAATTATAAGCCTAAGTAAAAAGTTATTTTAGTAACTTTTACTATACTTATTTTATATTTATTTTATTTTATTTATTATAACTATTATATTATTACTCTTTTTTCTAGTATAGTAAGGCTATATAAGAAAAATTTTTACCCTTTTTTATTACTTTATACTACTATTTTATTTACTATTATTATATATTTAAAATAATAATATTAGTACTAACTAATACTAATTTAGTAAATTTAATTATATTAAATTTCCTAAAGAAATAGCTATAATAAATTTAAATTCTTAAAATATAAACTAAAACTATTAGTATTTAAAAGCTTATTAATCCTAAGCTTCTAGATACTAATAATAATATTTTTATAGTACTTAAATCTAAGTAATTTAAGGATTTTAAAGCTATAAAGCTTAAAAAATATAAAGTTACTTAAAGAAAAATTATAGTAAAATACATAAGATATAAGGATAATAAATTTATACTAGTAGTTTTATAATTACTTTTAAATACTTTTATTAATAATTAACTTTATAAGTAATTTAAGCTATACTAGGTATATATATAATAAAAAAGTAAAGTAATTAAAATATATATAAATTAGCTTTAAACTATAATAATATATATTTTAAAAATAATTAATTTAAGTATAGTAACTATAGTAAAAATATAGTTATAAAATAATTAAAAAAGCTATTACTTTATTTAATAGCTTTTTTATAATATAAAAAAAAGCTATAGCTTATTAAGTATTAAAAATATAATAAAGGTAATTATTAAGTATATTAAGATCCTAAGTAAGGCTAAAAAAGTAAGGGTTAATCCTTAAGATTAGCTTAATTATTAGTATTTTATTTTTATATATATAAAGTTATATAAAATTAGTAAAGTCTAGGGATTACTTATAATAATTAACTTTATAAATACTATTAGTATAAAAATAGCTTTTAGTTAAGCTACTTATATAAAACTTATTACTAATACTAATTAAGTAAATAAGAAGTTATATTAAAATATAGCTAATATAGTATAGTAATTTAAAGTATAGCTTTATAAGAACTATTATATAAAAGCTTTAATAATTAATATAACTTTTATAAAAAAAAGTAATTATAGTAAGCCTTAAGAATACTTATAATTAGGTAATTAAGGAAAGTTTAAAACTTACCTATATAAATAGAAAGAATACTATTAAAACCTTAAAAGCTATAGCTATATTAAGGTTACCTTAAGTAAAGCTTATAAAAGCTAAACCTTAAAGATAACTAAAATAGAAATTATAATAATTTAAGCTAAACTAAAGAAACCTATATAAAATAAACTTAAATAAAAGTTTATAGTAAAAGGCTTATTCTTTAAGTTTAGAAATAAAAATAGAAAAAGAAGCTTTAACTAAGATCTAGATAGCTTTAATATAATAAAAATTAACCTAGACTTAATTACTAAGACTAAATACTTTTTTATAATATATACTAGTAATAAACTAAAGCACTTTCTAGCTAACTTAACTTTATTTAATAATTATAAGGTAAGCTATTTAGTAAATAATATAGGCTTTCTAAAAAAGGGATCCTTTATAAAAGCTTATAATAAATAGGTTAAAGTAAGTAATACTTACTTTCTTATTATAGGCTATAAAAAAAGAATTATTAAAAACCTTTTAAATAGATTAAAAAGGAAAAAAATATACTTACTTATACTAAATAAAATAGTAGTTATTTATAGTTTTTATATAAATATTATATTAAAAGTACTTTTTATAAATATAAAGATTTAATATACTAGTTATAATTATACTCTTTACTATAAAGAACCTAAGTAAAGTATTATTATTACTTAAATAAAATATTACTATAACCTTATTTTTCTTTAATATAAGCTAATTTCTTATTACTTTAAATACTTAATTTTAATAATTTAAGGCATAGTCCTAATTTCCTTACTTATAATATAGTTTATAATAATCTCCTTAAGAAGCTTTAGTATATAATATTACCTTTCTTATAATAAGCTATATAAAAGGCTAGATTTAAAGTAGCTATAGTATTTAAAAGTAAAATATCTTAAAAGTTAAGGGGTAAGAAAGCTTATAAAAAAGGTATAAGGAATAAAAGTAAATAAAATAAAGTAAATTAAGTATTTAATTTATATATAAATATATATATATAATATAGTTAGTAAAAGACTATTTAAATACTATGCCCCTTGCCTATTTTAAAGGATTTACTAGGATCTTTAAAACTATAAAAAAGGCTATAATAATATAAAGTAGCTACTAGTAATTAAAAATAAATTTATAAAACTTTTATATATTAAACTACTTTTTAATAAAACTAAAGATATAATTTTTAATATAATATATTAATATAATAAATAAGTAAAATAATAATTTACTTTTATTATATATAAGATTTAAAGTAATAATAAATATACTATAATTTATAAGTTAGGAAATATATTATATTAAATTTATTATTATAATAAAGGCATTAAGATTAAGATATTCTTAGTAAATATATATAAACTAAATAAAGTAAGTAAATAAGTAAATAAAAAAGTAATAAAAAAGTTAAATATAATACTAAATAGAGTATACTTATTAAAGGACTTATAGCTTAAGTTTACTTAGGTAGCTATTTACTTACTAAATAAAAGCCTAAAAAAGGGGTTTTTAAGTATATCCTTACTAAAAATACTTAACTTATAGTTTTAAAATAATATACTATTATAAATTTATAAGTATAATATAGACCTATAACCTAACTAGTTTAGTATTTATATATATAAGTACTAAGCTTATTTTCTAAAGGGTAAATAGAAGTAATAGTAATAGTAAAAAGTATTTAAAATAAGCCTTAAAGTATATATTAATTACTTAGTAAGCTATATAGCTAAAAACCTTTACTAAATATAAGTACTTTAGCTAAAAAAAGTAATTATTATATAGAATATCTAGTTTAATAAAAGGACTTTTTATAAACTAGTATTTAATAGTAAGTCTATATAGGAAATTAATATTTTAAATAACTAAATCTTAAAGTATTAGACTATAAAGTAAAGTATTAATAAAATACTATTTTTAATTTAATTTATCTTAATAGGTTTAAACTTAAGAATAGAGATAATATACTTAAATAAATTAGTTACTAAATAGAAAGTACTAGTAAGTATATTAAATATAAGTAATATAGAAAATAATATATTTAATAATAATTTATAAACTAATTATTTACTAATTAAACTTTAAATACTAAGTAAAACTTTAAAGCCTAGTATATAGCTTAGAAATACTAGTATAGCTTTTCTAAGTATACTATAAAAACCTTTTTAAAATAAACCCTTATTAAGAATTAACTCTTTTAATACTTATAGTTTAGTACTACTTAAGGCTTTATAAAAGTATAATAACTTACTAGTAAATATACTAAAATAAACCTTTAATATAAGTAATATTTATAAATTAACTTTAACTAAGCTAGGTTTAGTATTAAGTAATAAAAACTAAAAAAAAACTAAAAAGATTCTCTTAATAATTATAGTAAATATAAGTTAAAGTAATAATACTTAAAAAAAGTTTTTTAATATAAACTAAAACTATAATAAAAATATCCTTAAAAAGACTAGTAATAATAAATCTAATAATTTAGATCCTAAGGATAGGGATAATTCTAAGAATATTAAGTCCTTAGAAAACCCTAGTTTTATAACTAGCCTTTTTATAGAACCTTAGGCTATAGTAAAGTCCTATATAATAATACTATTAACCCTATCTAGATAAGAGCTAAGATATAGCTAGATACTAAATAAAATATATAGTAAGATATATATAAGATATATATAATAATAAAAAACTTTTCTATAAGTAACTTTTAAAAAGATAAGTAGCTTAATACTTAGTAAATAATAAAAATACTTTACTATAAAAGCTTATAATAAAGCTATATAGTTAATAAGATTAAGTATATAAATATAGTATTTAAATAAATAAAACTTAAAAGAAATAACTAAAAGTAAATTACCTAGTTTTTTTAATTTCCTCTTAAAGCCTAATTAATATAAAATAAATTATAAAAAATAAAATAAACTTATTATAGTGTTTTTTATAATATTAAAAGTAATAAATAAAAAAACCTATATAAAGGGTAAATTTACTAATTTAAACTTACTAAACTTAGGTATTAGTATTAGCTTAAGTTAAAAAAGAAGGATTTATAGAAATAACCTAAAAGTATTACTAATATTATAAAACTATATATTAAAATACTTATATAAAGTAGGTTTTTTTAAAGCTATATACTTTAAAGTAAGCTTACTATATATAATATATATATAAAAAGAAATATTATAATTAAAAATAACTAAAAAGCTATTACTAGTTAAATAGATCTTTATATATAAGTTTAATAAGAAAAGTTACTTAATTAAGTATAAAGTATATATTATAATATATAGTAACTTTTAAGAAAATACTTTAAAAAGTATATATATAATAACTCTTACTATAAGGTCTTTCTAAATTATAATAACTTTAGTAGCTAAGTTTAACCTTAAAATTATATAAATTAATATTAAAAATGCTTTTATTAATATACTAAAAGGTAAAAATAATAAACTAGTTATATATAAATTTCCTTTAAAGTTTAATATTATAAAAAAAGTACTTTTATTATAATATACTTTATATAGCCTTTATAACTTACCTAAGCTTTAGTTTAAGACCTTTATAGTAAAATTAAAAAAGCTAGGTCTTAAGCTAAGTATAGAAAAACCTTACCTTTTTTACTTAAAAAAAAGAAATATATATTTAGTCTTTTTTATTAATAATATTTTAATTTTTTACTACTAAAATAACTTACTTATAGTATAGTATTTAATTACTAGCTTATAAAATTACTTTAAACTTACTTAATAAAATAAAGTAAAGTAGTTTCTTAGTATTTAAATTATTTATAACTAAATTAAATAAATAATAAGTTTATATTATAACTCTTATATTAAAAAGGTTATAATAAAATTTAATTAAACAGTAAAAAATACCTTTTTAGTAATTTTAATTTTATTACTAAAATATAAAAAATATAAAGATTAAGTAATAAAAAAAAAGATAAAGCTTTACTAAGAAAAAATAGGTTTAATTCTATATATTATAATTATAATTAGGCCTAATATAGTATATACTATAAGCTACTTTTTAAGATTCCTTACTAACTTAAGTAAATAGTATTATCTTATAGTAAATTAAGTTATTTATTACCTATATCTTATATACTTTTACTATATTAAATATAAAAAGTATAATAAAACTTAAGTAATAATAATTATATTAAATACCTTTTTTACTAATAATTTAAAAATAAAAAAGTTATTATAAGGATATTTAATTAATTTATTTAAAGGACTAGTTATTTAAAAAGCCTTAAGGTAAGTAATAGTAATAACTTTAACTATAAAAGCTAAACTCCTTACTTTTAAATAAGCTATTAAAAAGATAATAAAAATAAAATACCTTTTTAAGGACTTTTAATTTAACCCTAAGACTTTATAGGATATTTACTATAATAATTAGTAAATAATTTATTTAGTAATAAGTAATATAAGAATTACTACTTATTTATAATATATAGATATATATAATATATAGCTTAAGTAGGAGTTTAAAAAAAAGTTATTTAATATAATATACTTTAAAACTAATAAAATACCTACTAATAGGCTTATTAAAGTACTTATAAAATAGTAGTTTAAATACTTTTAATTACTATTAAATATATTATAATAAATTACTAATAAAAAAAAGATAGTTTAAAAATATAATTATATTAAAGTTATAATTAATTTTATTTAATTAAATTTACTTACTAGTAGTAAATAGCTTAGATATTTATATTTATTTAAGACCCTTAAAGTAAATTACTAAATTAGCTTAATATAAAGTAACTATATAAAGTTATACCTAACTAATAACCTAAAGTAACTAATTACTTATTCTTTTTTTTATTATTATTTAAAATAATAGTTTAATCCTTAACCTAAGATATAAAAGCCTATTTTTTTATAGCCTTATAAGCCTTTTTATACTTAAGCTTAACCTAAGTAAAGTTTATAGTAAAAGGGCTAGGCTAAGAAATAGCTAAGCTTATTTATTTATATAATTTTTAAAAAGTAAAGTAAAGAAGCTAAGGTATAAAACTAAAAATATATTCTATATATAAAAGGGCTAAAAAAGTAAAGTAATAAAGGCCTTTAAAATATCTAGCCTTAGTATATAAAGTATTAATTAATTCCTTAACTATATACTTAGTATAGTAAAGCTTTTATTATAATAAAAAGTTAGCTATAAAGGTATAATTAAATTAAAATATATATAGTCTTAAGGTACTTTATCTTCTTATTACTAAAGGTCTTTTCCTTAAGCTTAACTTTAATAGTAAGATTAACTATATAATTAACTATTAAAAGAGCTTTATTATAACTATATATTAATTAGCTAATTAAAGTAAAAAGGGTAGTAAAGAAATAAATATATACTTACTTATAAAAGTACTTAAGGATTTAATATTTCTTATACTTATTAAAATTATAGTAAGTTAAGTATTACTTTAAAAAGCTTTTTTTTATAAGGAAACTTAATATATATTCTTTATAAAAAAAGTAAAAGTATTTAATAAACTTTTAATTAAAAAAAAAGTTTTTTATAATATAATAAATATTATTACTATTATATAACTTAAAAGTTAAAGCCTTTAATATATAGTAAGAAGTATTTAAAATATTATTTAAAGTAAAGGATACTTTAATATAAAAAAGGATTTTATAATAAGGTATAGAAATTATAGTAATTTAATTATTATTAAAGAATTTAATTTTCTCTTTTTTTTTAAAGGAAAACTCTTTAAAGGAGTTAAAAAAAAAGGTTATAATATTTTTATTATTATTATTATTATTATTATTATTATTATTACTAGTAAGGAAATAACTTAAAACTACTTTTACTATATAAGCTATAGTAATATATACTTAATAAGTAGTTTTAGTATTTTAAAGTAAAAAATAAGATATTAAAAGTATATTTAATTAAATAAAGGTAAGAAAAAATATATAAAATAATAAGAGTTACCTTATAAACTATAAAAATATAAAAAGTATAAAGAATATAAAAATTAATATCCTTAGGTATATAACTAAGGCTTATAGTATAATAAGTAAAAGAAAACTAAATTAAAGTATTAGTATATAGAAATAAATAGTTAAAGCTAATAATAGCTTTAATTAAAAAAAAAAGTAAAGTATAAAGCTAGTAAGTAAAACTAATTATTATAATTATATTATAATATATAAAAAAAGAAAAAAGGAAAAGAAATAGATTTTATAAAAAGATATAATAAATAGTAATTATAGCCTAAGTACCTTAAGTTTAAAATCTACCTTATAAAGCAATTTATAGTAATTCCTTTTATTTTTATATATATTATAGTTTCCTTTATATAGTAAATATAACTTTTTATTTATTAGCTATATAAAATTAAGTTTTAAACTAAAAAAGTTAAAATAATAATTTCTAAGTAATTACTTATTTAATACTTAATTATAATTAATTAAAAATTATTTAAGGAGTATATTAAAAAATTTATAGGTTAAATCTACTTAATTATATATATCTTAGCTTAGTTTCCCTTATTTAATATAAAGCTAATATAAATTAGCCTTAACTTAACTAATTTAACTTAACCTTTTTAAGGTCTTTTAAACCTTATTTATTTGCTTACTTTGGCGCGAATTAGCTAGTTATTATATATATTATATTCTATATCACCATCCCTGCCAGCAGCAGCCAACCGAGAGAACCCAGCCCGCGCTACCGGGTTACTGGACAGATGGCGGTCAGCATGTGGATCTAATTGAAGTTGGATATCCAGCCATTCGGAACAGGAATTGAAACTGGCATCAATTTTGTTTCATTTTCCCTGGACTTCTGTGACCTCATTTAAATCATCTGAACCATCATGTCTCGCTCCCCTGTCAAAAGGATCCTTCTTACCGGTGCAACAGGCTATGTCGGTGGTACAGTTCTCGACCACCTCGTAAAAGCCCAAGATGCGGTTCTAAAAGCCCTCACCATCGACCTCCTCATCCGAAGTGATGACGCTGCCGCGAAACTTCGCTCCGCTTACGGCGACCGCGTGAATCCCATTCAATGGGCTGGCCTCCATGACGTTGACAGCATCAGAGACATCGCATCCAATTACGACCTTATCATCAACACTGGCTCGGGTTTTATTCCAGACGGAGCCGAAGCTTTTGTACGGGGCCTCGCTCGTCGCGTTGAACCAGGTGTTCCCCCGCCTTGGCTACTGCACATTTCAGGTTGTAGCAATTTAGCTGATCGGCCACTTACTCAAAAAGCGTATCCGGATAGAGAATGGAATGATACGGACGGAAATTCTGTTTACGAGTTCTTGAAGTCGGAAGACGCGAGAGAACCTTATCCTCAGAGAACTACCGAGGTTCGTGTCTTGACTACAGCTGAAGAGACGGGTGTGCAAGCTGTCAGTCTCAATACGCCAGTGATCTTTGGGGCTGGTAAAGGACTTTTCAACCAACAGGGCATCATTATACCAATTATCATGCGATACGTTATTCAGCACGGACATGGGTTCAAGTTGAATGAGACTGCGAACTGGGACTGGGTTCATGTTGAGGATCTTGCTGACGCCTTTGTGCTCCTCACTCGAACGATTCTGGAGCGGGAAGATCGTGGTATAGGCCACGTTCCAACCGGGAAGAACGGCATTCTATTTCCAGCTGTGGGGAGAGCTCTTCAGACCGAGATCATGCAAAGGTGTCTCGATGCCGCGTTCGATGAAGGAATCTTACCTCGTGAGGATACGCCTCCGTCAAAGGAGATTCGGGATGTTACTCTACAAGAACTGGCGGATGAGATCACAGCTGGCCTTGTTGATATGGCAGAACGGGGATGGGCGGGCACAAAGTCGATGAAAGGTTCTGAGCTGAAACGACTGGTTGGTTGGAATCCTAGTCGTTTGGAAGATGCCTGGAAACAGGATTTCAAGGATGAGCTTGAGGCATTGAAGACCGGGAAGAGGCCATGGACACTGGAAAGCTGCATTGGCAAGGCTGGTTAGGTCAACGAAGTACTGCTTTGGTGTGCTTGAGATCAGCTACTGGATATAACATGAGTTGGTCCGTATGATCCTATTCGTATCACTCTTATAGCCTAATACGTCATGCTCTAACGCATAAATCTCTTCGCATACTAGTGAAATGACCTTTCCTTCTTGGAAGATATTACAACTGTGTCGGGCACCCAGACGTGTTGCCCACCTGGATGGGATTGACTTGCTCTAATAGTTTCAGTCTAGCCCCGTGCTACGGCAACAGCTACAGGTCCAGACTACTCCAATATTCCGCATCCGTGATAGTGCTTCACTTTGCATTTTATGGCTTTGCCTGGCCAATCAATAATAAATACAGCGGTCTTAGGTTCTCCAGTTTCCTGTAATAACACGTGCTATCATCGACCTTCTTAGCTTGTTCTCTTCCCTTTCCTAAATAAATTAGAGACACTGTTTCACTGATACTTCACCCCGCATTGCCCTTACGCACTCCGAATATCTCTTAATTAATGTTTTTAAAATAATGGCGTCGATAGACCCCCGCGTAATACGACTCGCCAAAGAAGTTGCGGATTGTCAGGCCTCCGGTATTGATTTGTGTTCCTCCGACCCAATTGATTTAACTCGTCTCAATGCTTCTCTGCCAATTCCTGCAGATACACCCTACTTCGGAGGCACTTACACTATCAATATATTGGTCCCGGAAAATTATCCTTTTGCGAAGCCATCAATGAAGTTCAGTCAAATGATATATCATCCGAATGTCTTTCGTGAAACGGTACGATATGGTATAAAGCAGCGTGTATAATGCAGAACTGACGATGCTAGGGTGAGATTGCAACAGGCGCTCTCGACTCATGGGACCCAACTCATACTATCAAAATAAGCTTGGACACCGTAGTCCAGCTACTTCAGCATCCTAACCCAAGTTTTCCTGTCAATGAAGAAGCAAACACGCTGTTTTTGAGCAACAATCCTGCCTTCAGAGAAAGGGCTCAGGACTGGGCCGTGAAGTATGCAGGTGCCCCAGCTGCGGAAATAGATAGGTTCGTGTCTCTTATATGCCCTAACAATCCCTTATCGGTAACAGAACCACTAACGGTCAGTAGTGCTAGTTATGGAGGGTACAATCGGAAGTTGATCGATCCATACATTGATGCGGGATATGAAAAAGACGCAGTCGTCGAGGCATTCGAGTACTGTGGAATTGGTCGCAATAATGGCCAAGACTATACTCTAGAGGAAGCTTATGAGGGCGATATGCTGGCAAGACTCTCCGATGCCGAATAGTGGCTTTGTGTGTCCATTCTGAAGAAGCAACTGGAGCCGGGGCAACGGCATCGAGCTGCGGGTTGTAGTTTCACTGGTGGTCAGTTTCCATATAGTTTATCGCGAACTCTAGGAATGTAGGATATAGATATACCCCCAATAAACAGAGTCAAAATGTTAGCTTCATCCCAGGCTTATGATTATTAAGTTCATATTAACTATTTCCAAATATGAGTAACTATAATGCACCAATTTACGCACGATTGAACCTGGCTGAGCTTAATCGAGCACCGGAATGCTGCAGTCTAGACGCCAGCGGAACTCCCAGGATGTGCCGTATGTCATTCAGTCGATCATTCATCTATCTATTGGCTGAGCCTTAATCTAGATGCATTGTATGTTCAAAATCGTCGGCCAGCCGGCATTCTCCAACTCGACGCAAGAACAGTTTTGTCACGATGAAATTTCCCGCGCTACACTAGGCATGTGTTTATCGCAAGCCTGCACAGCGACAAAAGCCCTAGCTACGTATTACCTCTGTGAATGGTCTGTCTTGTAAAACCCTAATCTTCACTTACGCTGTAGGGACAGTAGACATCTCCGCGATCAAGTGCGGCTTACCGCTACGAAATGATAGTGCGGCACTACAAATATCAAGCTGCATAATATCTAGTCTCGCCATGGTATTTACAGCTCTTATATTAATATAGAAATGCTTCGAAAGGTCCCATTGTAGACTAGATAATACTTCATGCTCCTCTCAGCTACGAGTGCCGTTTTCAATGTTAACGGCGAAGAAGCTAGGAATCGGGTCATTCCTTCAGGGAACCCTGTCAAATACATTCTCGGTCAGGCCTAACTTTCGCAGAGAGTTACGCTCTCAAGGCACTAATATGGGCTTGTAGCGAGCCCTGCGTAGACCCCACAGCTGATGCTTATATCACACGCTTCACACGCGCAGGCGTCATAGTAGGGAGCCAATACCTGTACCGGCCCCGGTATACCTAGTGCTACGTAACCTCTATACCGGGTCCCCCTAAATCTATAAGTATATAAGGAAGTAAGACTATTTATAGTAATATTTTCTATTAATTAAAGCTATTATATATTATTTTAAATACTTAATCTTTTTATTAATAATATATTATCTTATTAATAATTTACTATTATATTTAGCTAAGTATTATAGTTAAGCTACTATATAACTAAGCTAGTATAGTAATATAATAACTTATAAAGTTATTTATAATCTTTAAGTATATATAACTTTATATATAGCTAGTATTTTATAAGTAAATTAAATACTATTAAGAAGTATATATAGCTATAATTTACCTTTTTAAGGCTTTTTTTTTTATTTTTCTTTATATTTATTTTAATCTTAAGCTTAAGTTTAATATTATTTTAATTTTAATATTATCTTAATTTTAATAACTTATATAATAATTATTATAAATAATAATAGTTAGATTATTCCTTTTTATATAATAGTAATTCTAGCTATTTTTTTAGCTCTTATAGTAAAGGGATTTAGTATTTATATTAACCTTACTATTATAATATAACTTACTCCTTAAAATCTATTAAACTAAGCTATTTAAAGTAATATTCTAGCTAATACTATAAATAATCCTAGCTATTAGCCTTACCTTTAACTTACTAACTAGTCTTTTTTAATAATAAATTACTATTAGTAATAGTATACTATACTTAAGGACTTAAGGACTATTTAATAACTTTAATAGTAAAACCTAGTTACTTATTAAGCTATTATATATATATCTTATTACCTATAAAAAGATCTTATTACTATATATAAAAGCCTTATAAAAGTTTATATATAGAAAAAGTAATATATTAGGTATTTTTAGTATATATATACTTAATAGTTAGGAAAACTAAACCTTAATATTAATCCCTTTTAATCTTAAAATATACTTATTATAGCTAATAATAAGTATTAGGCTAAGAACTATATAGTTCTTAGTATATAATATCTTATACTTATAGTAAAAATAAATATATTTTAGCTAATAATTATATTTATATAGTAAGGAGGCTTTTAAGTATATAATATTAATTAATATAATTATATTTAGTAAATTTAGTTAGGAAATTAGTAAGGGTAAAGGTATTAATATTATAATACTTTATAGATTAATTATATAGTAAAATTAAAAAATACCTTTTAGCTTACTATTAGATATAAAGAATAGCTATTAATTAATATACTTATTAAATTTATTAAATTAGTATTAACTATTCCTTAATATATTAGCTTAATAGCTTACTATAAAATCCTTAGTATTATATATAGGCTTACTAAGGCTAGGGTAAGTTAATTACTTAAAGTTAAATATAATTAATTACTTTTTTAAAATATTATTAAATTTAATTAATATAATATATATAATATATTAAAAAATATATTTTTTTTTACTTATAATAATAATATATTATTTACTTAAATTAAACTAAAAATTCTTTATCTTTAGGGGTTTTACTATTACTTATATAACTTTTAATAATTTTACTAATCCTAATAAATTTAACTTTATCTTTACTATAAATAAACTTACTAAGTTAAATTATATTAATTATAATAAAAATCCTTAATACTTTACTTATTATTTTATTATTTCTTTTCCTTTTTATTATTAATTTAAATATTTATCTTTTTTATAGTCTATAACCTCCTTATACCTTTTTTAATATAATACCTTTCTAGCTTATACTGCCTAAAAGCCTACTAATATTAGGCTTTCTTATATACTAAGGGTAACCTTATTACTTAATAGTATTACTTATTAGTTCCTTTAATACCTTAAGGTAATATACTATACTACTTATTTTAATTTTATTAATATTATAAATAAATAGCTTAAGGATCTTTATAAAAAAAGGGTTAAGGCTTAAAAGCTAGCTATAAAGATAGTATTTTTAGTAATTTAAAAGCAGCTTTATTAGTAATATTTACTATATTTATTTTTTTAATTTCCTTTTTATATTTATTAAACTATAAAAGGTAACTCTTTAACTTTATATTATAACTAATTACTTTATAGGCTAAGTACTTTAATAGTCTCTTTACCTTTAGCTATAGTAATTTATTAATAGCCTTTATAAAAAAAGGCTTATACTATATACTTAAGGAAAGCAGTAAAGATTTTTTATATACTAAGTTAAAGTAATACTAAGGCTTAATAATAATTATAGGCTACTTAAGGTACTTAAGATACTAATATAAATATATTTAAAATAGCTAAATATAAAGCTTTTTCTATAGATATAGCTAAATTATATATATATAAGGGAGGTATATTATATAAGTAAATACTTCTATATAAGGTAAAAGCTCTCCTTAACCTTATAAGTATTTAAACTACTTTTTAATTAAAAAGAAGGCTTTATATAATATCTAGCCTTAAATTATACTAAAAATAACCCTTAAAGTCCTAATACTTAAAAGATTTCCTAATTAATAAGACTATTATACTTAAAGCTTTAATTATTAATTATTTAGTACTAGTATAATAATATTAAAGCTTTTAAAGAGATTAATAAGTAAGTAATTTATATATAATTTAATAAATCTATAAATACCTTTAGCTTTTAAGGTAACTATAATATTAAAGTAAAGATATTAATCTATTTAAGCTTTTATAAATTATTTTTTATAAAAAGTAAGCTAATTCTTAATATAGTAATTAACTTTATTAAGGTATATAGGTATATATTTTACCTTAAACTTTATAAGCCTTTTTTTATAAATATTTTTAGTAAGTAATTATATAATATTACTTTAAAAGTTAAGGAATTTTTTTTATTTTTTTTTATTCTTAAGATTATTATTATTATAGAAAAATAAGAGCTTATAGTAAACTATTATTATATTAATAATATACTAATTATATAATATTATATATAATTTAAAAAAATAGTCTTTAAAGCTTAATATATTAATATAAGTAAAGTAATAATTAGTTAGGATTATATTAAAAAGATTAACTCTATAAAGATTATATATTCCTTATAGCTATAAAAGTATTTAGCTAAAGTTATTTTTATCTTTACTACTAAAAAAAGTAAATATAATATAAAAGGTATAATTAAAAGTATTAATACTAATAATATTAAAAAGTAATATTTTATACTTATTAGTCTTATATATATAGTTAAGAAGTATTACTTTAAAATAGCTTTTAATATACTTAAAGAAATTTAAGTATATAAAAATAACTACTATAACTTTATTATTAGTATTAGTATAGACCTTACTTTAAAAGCCTTTTATATTAAGCTTACTTATAAAAGTAGCTATATTACTTTAGCCCTTAGTAAGGTCTTTTTTACCCTTTATAACTATATTCTATATATTATATTATATAATAAGTAGCTAAGTTATTATATAAAGGTAAGCCTATATATTCTTAGGCTATATACTAGCCTTACTTATATTTTATATCTATATTTTATTTTAAAGGTTAATTTAGTAATAAGAAGGATATATAATAATACTAAAGCTAAGGAGATAATTATATTTATAATACTTTTTATTAAGTTAATACCTTATAAAAAAAAAGCCCTTTTTATCTTTTTTTTTTTATATTTATAAAAAAAAGGTATTTTATATAATAGCTTATTCTTTCTTACCTTCCTAATAGCTTATAAATAAGTCCTGCTTAATTATATATAAATATAATATCTTTTCTTTTCTTAAAGGTCTAGGACTATAAGGTTATAAAGGTATACTTTCTTAATATAGCTTATATATTAATATTTATATATAATACCTTTAGTAAGTTATATATATACTTAGGCAGGATTATATTATTTAAAAAGGAAATAAAAAGTATAAATATATTTATTAAGGTTAAATTAATATATATTATAAAGATTATAATTAAAAAGGCATTAAAATAGTTAATTAAAAGGTTATTATATTTTATTATTACCTTATAAGAATATAGGGTATTAGTATTATAACAGGGACTGGTATAGAGGTTATGTAGTACTAGGTATACCGGGGCCGGTATAGGTATTGGCTCCTGTTATAGTGGGCTGTTCCCCTAATATCTGCCAGTTTGTACGAAGGGTTCGAAGCTCTGTCGTTGGCTATTCTAATTGTTTTAAATTGCAATACTAATTATCTCCGGGTATCTTTAAAAGTTATTTACTAGAGATTATATCCGACCGCACTACTGCAGTTAAATCTGAGAGATCAAGGGGTAAAAGCTATTTTGTTTATTAGTGTTAGTAACACATAATAGCCTATGAATATCTTTTAATTAGCCTTTACCTGCAATTCGGACTTTATCTGTCGGATATTAAAGCCTGGCGAAGCACAATATCCAGTTCCAAAGAAATTAGGACTAACAGTAATTAAAACTTTTAACTCGTGTCCGGTTACATCGGAAAACTAAATTAATTACTTTTTTACCGCCGTGGTAAAAGTAACTTTCTTGGCTAAGAATATACTTTATATTAGGAGCCTACAGTGGGGACAGAAAGCTGTGTCCTTAATATCTTCCCTATCTTATACTGAAATTAGCAGTATAGGCCACGAATACAGAAGCTAGTGCCTATGAACTCAATTAACACAACTGTAAAAGCTTTCGAAGTTCTACATTGCCGATACGCCGATACAAACTCTTACTACGGCATTCTGTGCCCAGCTGCCCGGGCTGCTCACCGCACCGCAGACATCAAAGGGATTAAATATCAATCGGCGTCAAGTTGCTGTTTACTTATTAGCTTTAAAGTATATTCTACTTACAGGTGGGTCTATTAAGAAGCTGACGATTACTAAATTAAGCTTGGTAGCTTCCTTCTCGTATTGGTGGATTAGACAAGGCTCACCATTACTAGGTTGATGAAACCGCCGATATATCCAGATGGCCGATGCGGAAAGTGGGCAAATTCTGTTAACTGCCGTGAACTTTAAATCGGACAAACACGAGGCGGTCTAGACGATAGGAGCTTTGATCAACTATTTCTCTTATATAAACTCAAGAAGTGGTTCTCATCGAAGTGGCCCTTTTCACCATTCATCCTAATCCTTCGACATCCGTCAGCATCATGAAATTCACCTCTTCTCTCTTCCTCATTGCCCACATGGCTAGTGGAGCTCTTGCTCTCAGCGGAGATGGCGCCGCGTGTCAGTTGAACATCGAATGTCTCAGCGGCTACTGCATGCCTCATACAGGTTCCGACAAATACGTATGCTGGGGCGAGCGTCGCAAGGGAGGTCAGTATCATCTTAGCATCTTCTGTCAACTTCATAATAGGAAGTTACTAACACGAATCGCTTTTCTAGACTGGTGCAACGTCAACTATACCGGAACGGTGTGCAACAACGGACTGACGTGTAAATCTTATCAGGGTAGGTTGCGTTTATGGGCTATAGCCGTCCTGCCATACAAGTATATGCTAATTCTATTCTAGGAAGCTACTTCCTTGGCAAGTGCACCTAAAGGCAGCTAGAAGGGCCTATATAAATAGACTGGTAGTAATACTATATATGCTTATCTCTCTTAAGAATATTATGCCTCTGCGGGGTTGCGTTTGGTGGCGCAATCACATTTGCAGTGTCGCGCAGGTGATGTGCCTCCAGCTCTACACGTCTCGCCTGATGATGATGATTGCATTTGAACTTTATTTGGCATACCTCATCTCCATTGGCAAACATAAAAATAAACAAATAAATATTGTAACTGGGTGATGCCTAATTGTGTCACGCCAACACGTGACCCCGGCAACGCGATTTGAGTCTCGAAAACAGAGCCGAAACTCTCTTTCGTGTCCCCTCAGTATGGTCAATCATCGTTGCAATACTCTCACTCTGTACGAACTGTGGCCGTCGCGTACGTGACGATGGTGTCGCAGAACCTGTATCTCTCTTACAAGAGGGACACAAAATACTTGTTGTATTGGATGATCAACGTGTCCAATCGCCTACTCAGATCCACTGATGGAGAAGCTCAATCCACCGACTGTGTCAATACGACAGGTCAGACGACAGTGAATGGCCTGATTTCCATGTCGACACTCATTTCCCAGCACAAGGAACCTGTACCCAATGTCATCTACCGGCTTTTCGGTTCCATCATTCAGGCGAGATCTCTCGTTAGCACTACGTTTCAGGAGCTTATGGGGCCTGATTCGGACGAGGAACTCAAGCGAAGTAACGAAAGTCACCGACATTTCATAAACACTCTTCGCAGCGCCTTCAAGATTCTCGGCGGCGAAGAATGGGAAAAGACGAGCGCGACGACCAGCGATGATACCGAGGACGTTGAGCAGATCCTGTTCGCCAACAAATTCCATGAATTGAGTGTCGACAAGGGAGAGTCGAGCGATGAAGAGGATGATGTCGCTCAGCCTCAATCACCAGTCGCTGCACGAAAAGTCGCACGAAAGCCAAAGGGCAAGGGCAAAAAGGCGAGGAAGTACAAGAAGCCGAAGAAGGGCAAGAAACAAGACACGAAAGATCCCGCGACCGATGAAATACCAATCGAGAGCATTCGCATCATCGAGGATAGTGGCGAGGTCGGTCTTATCACAGACTATCTACTCGCTGTCTATTCGACTGTCAAAGAATGGGCCGACCTGCGCGCTTATACCCAGCGTCTCTGGAAAGAGGTTGCATACGAAGGCCTCAACAGCGCTGTCGCAGGAGCTGTAAGCAACTTGACAATCTCCATGGTCAAACGCACCAACGCAGCTATCTTTGTTGACTTTCCAGGCCACGATACTTACGAAACCATCATGAACACCATCACTCGAGGAAACATGGATAGCGCACAGGGAAAGTTTAGACTTGCTCTTTTCGCGCTGGGCCCAGATGGTGAAGAGCACAATCACAAGGAGACAGCCGTCGATATCAAGGAGCAGTTCCTCATCCACGCGTATCAGGATCTGAGGGATTTTGTTATTGACTTTCAGGCCAATCGTACTGGCAAGCCCACAAAGGCCATGCAGGCAAAACTTGTGAAATGGGAACCAAACTTCAACTTGGAGCGGGCTACGAATGAGGAGCGAGTCAACTGGCGGCGCTGCTACACCATAAAATGGCTCTACGATCTTATCAACGTGTTCTCATCTGTCGTCGTTCAGAGAAACACGGTCAGAGGAGAGAAGCATGTCTACGAAGACGTGGACTGGTCTGCCAACGGTCCCTGGGGCGTCCACCGACTCCTCTTCGGCCTGAATGAATTCGCAGGCGATATCACCAACATGGCTATGAAGAAGCCTGGCACCGATATCACCAAGATGATTTACCCGCATCACGTTTTCCAGATGCAGTGCATCGTCGACTCATTCACTGTTTCTCGCGGTTGGTCATTGAGTGCCCTGCACGGCCATATGCTTCAAGCGCCAGCGAAGAAAGGCCGTGCCAGACGAGACGTCGACCTCTTTCTCGATCGACAGAACAAGCGCGTGTTTGCCGGTTACTGTCAGACTGTCGATCTACTTAAGCAGATTCTGGAGAAAGATGGCAAGATGGAGCAGCACAAAGACTTTTTCGAGATCATCAAGATCGCTCAGCTTGATTTCGTCGACTTTCTTGGGGAGCACAAGTACACGACTGGCTTGGATACCATACCACCCTCACGCTTTGCAGACCACAACTCGAACGGCCTGCATGAGTACTCGCCGTTCCTTTGCGGAGTTGGTCTTGAGGAAGGTCTTGAGATCGCTTACAGACTTGGGATGTTCCTTTGGGAGCGCATGCCTGAGCCAACGCTGATGATCCATCTCCACAATGCTGTTGTGCAGAAGGGTTACCTCTCTCGACCTATTGGGCTCTGCGCTACACTAGAAGATCTCTTCAAGCATACCTTCTTCGCACAGGGTCGCAAGCCGCAATCGGATTTCGTGGATGCTCTGCTTGCGTCTGTAGGACAGCCGGGATCAAGACAAGCGCAAGCGCGGATGCAGGCTATTCGGTACAGAAGAAGATGTGCCGACAACATTCATCAGCTTTTTGACTTGGAAATCAACCATATCTTCAAGAGAAACTCCATGCTCACCACTTGTCATCGGGCGGGTTGGAACCTTGAGGCCATTCCCGATGAGGAGCTTCAATTTTGCAGCATGCTGTTCTTTGAGCGACTCAGTCGAGCAAAGCACGTGAGCGAAGACGAGCTCGAAAACACTGTGCTTGTTCGGAAGGCGAGAGCAGTTGGAATGACCGATAAGGAGATTATCGACGCAACAAGCAAACTCTCTTCAATTGCGAACAACACGCTCGAAGTACCAGACGAACTCGTGAACAAGTATGCAGCAGAAGGCTATCATTTACCTCCGAAAGCTGGATCAGAAGTCCTTGACGGCCGCGATGTTCTCGACCTGGCTAAATTTGACATTCTCTCCGACGTAGCAGGAATCGCACCAATTTCAAGCCTTAACTATCTCGGCGTCACCTGCTGGCTCCTCATCACTTTTGGGCGTATAGAGGAACGTCTGAAGGAAGCTGGAAATCCTGTGTATTTTGAGGCTTACGAAGGGTCAGGGCCCTGGAAGCTGGAGAAGCGAGTTGCTTTCGCGTTGCTTGCCCTAAAGGGGGATGATGAGGAGTGTTTGAGGATTGTTGCTGATACTTTGAATGAAGCTCGTTCTGGATTCATGGATTTCATCTACTGGGAGGATTTGGAGACGGAGCCTCACTCGAGAGAATCTCATCATGTGGATCCTAGTGTTGAGGGTGAGTGCACTGTAATGTAAGGGTTTTGGGTCTGTGAGGGTCAAAGAGTGATGATTTGGTCTCGCAAGCTAGACTAGAGGTTTTTTAGAAGGAAAAACAAAAGGCAAATTCCTAGGCCAAAGAATAACACCCGCTGATCAACGCTGTTGACTTTCCCATTAGGCTTCTGTCTGGATACACTATAAAACCTTTTATACAGCCGCGGTCCATGGAACCATCCAGCCAAGGCGCCTGACTTGCAAATGCAATCAAGCCGAGATCGCGATATCAGCACAAGTCAAGTAAACCTGTGGAGTCTGGAACGCGTTCCACTTGAACGACAAAAGGGTATGGTTCGAGACATAGTCTGGGATCTTGATCTTGCCAGACACAGTGTAACCGCCAGCAATGGAAGTGTAGCACGAGTTAATCGGCGCATTGTCAACACCACGACATCCCTTACCATCCGAGTTACCATCGAAAGACTTGCAAGTGAACCAATCGTTGCGATGACATGGCTGGTCAGCAGAACAGTCAGGACTGTATCCGCACTCCTGGCCATCAACATCAGTGCAGGGAAGAAGACCTTCTTCGAAGCAATCCTCAGCAGCTTGCTTCTCAGCTTCGGTGGGAATGTAGTCTGGATCAAGAAATTTGTCGACGATGTCTTGGTCTTGACAGATACGGTAAGCGTACATGCCTCCATGGTCGCCGTTGTTATCAACGCACCACTGGACATCGACAACTTGACCAGGTTTGTAGGTGGCGATGGGTTCTTTGCCCCAGTTGGCGCCGGGCTGGTTGTAGTCGACGCTGACTCGGGCGTTGTAACCGCATGGTCCAGATCGGCCGACTTTGGCGGCGTCGAGGTCTGGCCAGGCGGTGACGGGCTCGAGTATGGTGCACTCGGGGCATGTATCTGGGCCGGCCTGTCGCTTGTTAGATAGAGTCATAGAGAAGGAATGGGGTTAATTACTTCAGCGTTGAGACCGGTTCGGCTCATGGGTTTACTGAGGTAGCCGTGTCCGTAGACAATGGTGCACATGGAGGCAAGTTGAAGAACTTGAAGGGTGAACATGGCGATGGTTGTTAGATATTGTAATCTTGAACAAAGTGGCTTGTTTGAAGTTGTCAAAATAGTGAACTTGTCGAGGCCATCTGTGCTTCTTATACAAGTTTTGCCCCTCTTCTCTCACAAACCCTTCGTCGCTTCTAAAGAAGATCATTTCCATTTTCTCTCGCTCCGAAAATTTTGCCTGATCATAGGACTCATATCAGGTTCTTGAAGCTATCTCGATCACTGCCATCACCCTCGGCCATTAAACGGAGCATTCACTTGTACGAGGAGGGTTGTTCCACCTATGATGCTTCTCCAAGCCCTGCCAACTGATGTCAAGGGAAACTCTCTAGCTTCGGATTATAGCAAGTATTAATTACCCTTCGGCGCTTCTTCGCAGCCCTAGGCTAGAAAAAAGGCGCAACGTGACAAGTTTGGCACAAAGTCATTCTTGAAAACTAAGTCAAATGTTCACTGCGCAGAACAAAAAGGGTAGCATCGATCGGCCACGGCCCGAATGTATGCATACTAAGGGCAAACGCCAAGACTTGCTCGCATTGACTCTTCGGCTGTGACCGTTTTGGGGTCGTCGAACCTGAACATCAGGCGGAGACTCCGCCTAAACCTGGGGATTCCGGAGACTTTCCGTTACCCCAGTATGATCTGCATGCGGTATGATCAGACTTCAGGGAGTTCTCAATGCGACCATTTTTGATGGTAATCAACGCTGATGGACGGCCAATGAGCTAGCCGTGTTTGAAACAACCGACAATGGACGCCTCGCTCAAGAAGCGTGCTGCTGCCAACGGGCTGCTGCAGTGTCACAACGAAACAAACGTAGAAAGATCATAAGGCCTCCTAGGGCTAAAGGCGACAAGACACAGTGTAGGACAAATTCAATCGTTGGTTGATAGATACGTTTTGTGGGAGAGGGCCTTAGAAGAAATCAGAGGAATTTATTTAGGGATCTTCCTTGGAATACCTTGAGGAAAATTGCTACGTCGAGCGATACAATCGACGTGTAAGGCGCGTGCTGTAAGCACCAGTGGCGGTTTCTATCAACTCAAAATAACACTCTTATCAAATCAGTTCAGGCAGTATACCGGCTGCTTAACACAATTGCCCAAGATAAGCTTTTCAGCCTATCTGATGATCACGTCTGACGCATAAGATACAATCGACACCATCCTACAAAGAGGGATAAGTTCATTCTGAGCTGTATAAGTACAATTGCATAGCTTTCGGTTTCTATGGTGTAATTAAGTAACGTTAGAAATATCACTTCACGTTTTTGGAATCTGATCTCTGAGTGGCAAACCCGACTGGTCATCTCCAAACCGCATGTCCGATTCGTAGCCATCTCCGACTCCGAGTGGCAACTCCCGATTCCTGACTAACTCCGATACACAAACTCAATTCCATATCATCTCCGTGCTGATAAATTTCGATCTCAACGTGCTATATAAACAAGGGAACCAGTATATCAGACATGTAAATATCCTTACGACATTATGCTTTCAAAACAACATGGCTACCACTCAAGATATCTCTGAGAATGCTCCATCGTTGACTGTACTAGACCCGGTCGTTATTAGACTGGTCCACGATGATATTGATGAGCTTCCTCGACCAACTGAGACCGAAATCGGGCTTCACACATTTTCAGATAAACCGGCCGAACCAGGACCAGGCGTTGGATTCATAGAGAGAGTCCCTAGCATCTGGGACCCTATGAATAAGATGCGTCTATTTGCCGTTTGTCTTGCTAGCTTTGGCAACGGTTTTAATGACGCCGCGGCTGGCGCAGTAATCCCTTACGTGGAAACGTAAACTCCCCCGTCCTCTCTATGATCTAAGTCAATTTCAGAACTAACATCTTTTCAGGCACTACAGCATTGGATATGCTATGGTTTCGCTCATTTTCGTTGGGCAAGCTCTTGGCTTCATGTTTGCGGCTATGTTTCTAGATGACCTCCGAGCCATCCTCGGCCGGGCTAAGGTTTTTGGACTAGCAAATATTGTCCTCGTTTGTGGATATATCCCAATTGTTACCACCGCGCCTTTTCCATTGATTCCAATTGCTTTCTGCCTAGTTGGTTTTGGCGCTGCGGTTAATATTGCTTTGGGTAACCTCTTTTGTGGTGGCTTGCAGAATGGCACTGTCATACTAGGCCTCCTTCACGGATGTTACGGCTTCGGTGGTACAATCAGTCCGCTTATCGCAACCGCTATCGTATCTGCCAATGGCACGGTATGGAGCCGTTTCTACTTCATCAACCTATGTTTCGCGGTTCTTGTATTCTCTTTAACTGTATGGTCATTCTGGGGCTACGAGAAGGAACTCAGCGCAGCTATAAGAGAGTCAGAAAAGCCAAAAGAGCAGTCTACACTACATGCAGTACTTCTAACATTGCGTATGAAGATTGTACTTCTCGGAGCTATTTTTATCTTTGCCTATCAAGGCGCTGAGGTTTCGATCTCTGGCTGGGTCATCTCCTTCCTTATCGATACCCGAGGTGGTTCTCCTAAGAGCATTGGATACGTGACAGCAGGCTTCTGGGGTGGAATCACTATTGGTCGATTCGTGCTATCAGGATTCGGCCAACGTTGGGGCGAGAAACCTTTTGTCTATGGGTTCACCGTCGTCGCATTCGCCTTTCAGCTTTCGATTTGGCTTGTACCAAATATCATCGGCAGTTCAATTGCGACAGCAATTGTTGGTCTCGTGCTTGGGCCAATTTACCCGTACGGAGCTGCTCTGTTTATGCGCAGTATGACCAAAAGGGAGTCTCTTAGGGGGATGGTAACTATCACTGCCTTTGGCAGTTTGGGAGGTGCTGTAGCCCCTTTCGTCACTGGCCTACTTGCACAGTCTATCGGCACGTTTATTCTACACCCTATTTGTATTTTTCTTTATGTTATTATGCTAGCTTGCTGGTACAGTATCCCTCCAGGGTCAAAAAGGCAGGAATAGAAATGAGAGACAGTCAAGAAGGTTTCCAGGTCTATGCACCACAGGCTCCACAGCTCCTACCGAATACCCCGCATTCTGTGTCGATCACTACGGGGGCGGCGACATGTCGGTCACTCTTCGATGTTCGGCCCTCAGTCGGTGATCTAACCATATATGTTCATCTGAAGTTGTCTGATGCACCGAAATAGTAAATCTCTGAAACGGCTACCAGATACCATTCCGGTAGGACCATTTGTACTTGCATACTGCCCAAGGACATATAGTAGCTATCCTCGGGGTGGCGACTTTCGTCAGATCATATGAAGAACTAATATAACGATATGTAAAGTTTCCTCTCTCTTAAGACATTTCAAAAAATCGCAGGCACATTCTTCAAATATTTACTCCCGGGCCCTACACGCCCTTTTGTTGTCTTGGACAAGTACAGTTCCTCAGTGCATTGTGTTCTTCCAATACCTCACCAACTGCACCTAGACCATAACCAGAATCTTATTAACTCGGCTACCGTTCTCATCCTGTCTTAGGTGTAGGCAGAACCTTTTACTTCCTTGGTCTGCTAGATGCCCCCAAACCCGTACTCTCATAAGAACTAAGTTAGCCACTTAGCCCTCCTGTTGCCAGGCAGATGAAAAACATTTGAAACATATTGTATTATAATTTATAGGGCTATGAGTATCCCAGATTCCTCTCAGTCATTGTCTGATAGGGTTCGTCTGCCTTTATTCATGCTTCTCGTCGATAACTCGCCAGAAGTACCGGACGGGCGCATCTGTCGGACGGCAATGTAGCAGAACTACAGGATGTTATCTGCCCATAACTTTCCATATACTCTCTATTGAATTAGTCGCAGAACAAGCACCAATGGGCCCGTCGTTCATATGGTAGTCGCGGTTCAAATAGACTTTCAGCAAGTATCTCACCTCCTCGAAAACACGGAAGGAGCGTTGCGAAACCCACGTGTCGTCACCAAATCAGGTAATTGTCCCAAAGCGGTAAGTTTTTCACGAGGCTCGAGTTTCTATGCTCTGAGATATCAAGCGGTGAGCCAATTATGTCAATATCCAGTTACTGAGAGTCTTTGACGCTGCCAAGTCTTGGTGTTGAGGCAGGGTTTAACTTGGCAGACTTATGACATCATCGACAAGGCTCAGACCATCGCCACTTTGCCCAGCCAAAAGACGAGCGACACGTACAAAAGAAAAGTAGCTATTCCAAGGAACCCCCTGAAGTTCTGAAACGCTTGCTAGAACCTTAAAAGATATGTTTCAAACCTGATTTTCCAGCTGTCAATCGCGTATTAAAGCGCTCTCATTTGGACGAGGGTGTCACTGCATACCAGACTCTCTTCCCAAAATGCGCCAATCAAATTTGTACCCATTTTTATGCCTCTGGGGGCTTGCTGAGAGCATTGACCTCTCGTCAAAACGCGGCCTTGCATACCATGGAGATGACCACAAATCAGATAATGAGCTCCTCATCTCAAATAATTCTGAGATCGCGTGGTATTACACCTGGTCGCTTTGGCCAAACGGTCAAATCGGCAATTCCTTACCTTTCGTGCCATTGATTCATGGTCTCGACGATGCATCAGATTCTGAGCTCGAGTCGCGCCTAAATGGCCTTCCCGAATCATCTACGCATCTCCTCACCTTCAACGAGCCAGATGGCGAAACAGACACCGGTGGAAGCGCGATATCTGCCAAAGATGCAGCTCGCGCTTACATGGAGCACATCGTCCCCCTCAGAAAAGCAAAGCGCAAGTGGTCAATCAGCCATCCCAGCGTTACCGGCTCACCACGGGGTCTTGAATGGCTACGCGACTTTAATGAATCCTGCTACGATATCGACGACGATGGGTGTCCGACAGATTTCGTCGCTGTGCATTGGTACGGCGACGCAGGCGGTCTCAAGAATTGGCTGGGAAGTTTGCGCGAATTTTACAACGAGACAGCGCCTGACGCACGGTTCTGGATTACTGAGATGGCGCTACCGAAAGAGGATGACGATGCGACGCTGGCTATGATGAATGAGAGTCTGCCGTATCTTGATGATAGTGATGATGTTCAAGCCTATGCATGGTTTGGAGCATTTAGAAAAGATGATGCGAATGAGTGGACCGGAGACAGCGTGTCGCTGTTTGATGATGATGGGGGTTTGACGAAGCTGGGTGCGGAGTATTTGGGTGGTGAAGAGAAGGGATTTGAGGAGGGAATGTCGGGGGATTCGGCGGGAAGCTTAAAATCACCTTCGATGGGTATCATGCTGGCCATGGCCCTGATTTCGCTAGTTCATTTGTGGTAAAGTTAGACGATTATATGATAGACAATAGATAGTGATACCATTCATGAAATTGCATTGAGTATGATGAGAAGCTGTATCGGTCACAATTCCACTTGCAGTTTACTCTTTCAATTCGGATGCAGATGTGGATTCGGTATCGCCCAGAACAGTAGAGATCGGAGCGTGAAGCAGCTCCGAGTGGTGGAGCCATAGATCCCTTCTCCACAGTTTTGTCTGAATTAGAGGAAATATTCAGTTCGAGGACTTCTTGGTTCTGTGCACTCAACCTTCAAGTCACTATTGACGGATTCTCTGTCTTACGAGATAACCTAGCATGCCAGGGCGGAATTGATCATTTAGCTGTTAGGACATCTTCGCACGAGGCAAAGCTCGCGGCGATGCTATATCAACTTTAGAAGTAGTCAAGTTCATCCAACTCCTGTGAAAAACTTCTCTCATTACCTGTTTCTCAGACTCACCATGATAAGAGCTACCCTGTATTGTCTTCTACGTAAATCAACCGATGTGAGACAAATGGAGACCTTTGAGCTCTCCCATGCATCGAGGTTCGTCCCAATAGTATGGAACCCAATCATTCAACACCGTCTTCCATCCGATGGTCCCAGAGCCACGTTTTCATGCCCTCTTGGAGTCACTAAGCCTTGGTTCCTGAACTTGTGCGGCCGTGCCCTTCCAGACGATCTTACTTTGCATGTCTCACAGTTCACGGGTGATCATCATGAGCTCACACGTAGCATTACGAAATGTAACTGGAATTCTGCACGTTCGACTCTAGGGTATCATTGCGAGAGACAATGACGTCAGACCTCTCATAAGTTCCAAGACCCCTGCAATAATATTTCCCCAACCTCGTTTAGCTCCCCGACTTTTCAGATTCATAATCTTTACAAACACGCTTCAATTGAATCGATTCAGCCTGTAAAGCATGGCCTGGTCGGTTATTCTATCACATAAATTACATCTCTTGAGCTTCAAACTAGCTTGTGAACTTGATTGGAGGGGCTGTGAAGCTGTCACCCGTCGCATAACTACCGCTCACCATCAGCCGTGTCTCGGCCAATCCCTCGGCGGGATACGGCTATTGAACCTGTAGAAACCCCATGAACGTGCGAACAGCCTGAAGTTCCCCCGCACGACGATCCCAATCCAGACTCGCACAACCATGTCAAGACAGAGTTCGCTAAGATTACCCGACGCAGGCGCACCAATTACACTCGCGCGGAAAACCTGGGGAAGCTTCTTAGCTCCAAAACTACCCTAGGATCGCGGATCAATGGCAAGTTCCTGGATGACGATGACAGCCGCTCCAGTCATTGAACTTGAAAGCTCATCAGACGATCACCGAAGGAGACCCTGAAATCCTTCAATTGGAGAGGGGTTTCGTTGGTGGAAGTTGACCCGCGAGAAAACAGAGATCGTCGGATTTTCTATAAAGCTTGGGGGTTTTCGCTCTTTTTTGCTGGGCCAGTCTCCACCTTGATCATCCGCAATCATGTTCTTCAAGGCTGTCGTTGCTGCTCTCATCCCACTGGCCCTTGCGACCAAAGGCAAGGGTCCTGATAAGGATGGCAAATACTGGATCAAGGGAGATGGCATCCAAGCCGCTTTCATTCCCTATGGCGCCTCCATCACCAATCTTCTGATCGACGACCAGTACGGTATTACCCGAGATATCGTCGCTGGCTTCGATAATGCTACCCACTATAGCATTGACGAGTCTCACCCCCATCTTGGAGGTATTCCCGGAAGATACGCCAACCGTATTCGCAACAGCACGTTCGAGATTGACGGCAAGAAGTATCACGTCACGCCCAACGACAACCCTACGCCCGAGTCCCCCAAGGGCGCTGATACTCTCCACGGCGGACCCGATGGCTGGGACTGGCGCAACTTTACTGTTGTGTCGTACACCGACTCCAGCATCACCTTCTCCATCGTTGACCCTGATGGCAAGGAGGGTTTCCCCGGAGAGGTTGTCTCCTACGTCACCTACACCCTGACCGGCATGGACTGGGACTTCAAGATTATTGCTCTCGCAACTACCAAGAAGACCCCCATCATGCTTACCAGCCATACCTACTGGAACCTCGACGGCTTCTCCAACAACGAGACAAACACCATTTCCAACCATTCTATGTATATGCCCTACGGTGGCCAGCGTGTTGCGACCGATAACATCCTTATCCCTACTGGTGATATCATTCCCAACAAGAAGGGATCTGTGAATGATTTCTGGAGCAAGCCCAAGATGATTGGTGACCAAGCCAACAACAAGGGTTTGGAGAACAACTGCGGTTTCAACTGCACAGGATATGGTTAGTATTTCATTTCGCACGATATACAACACCGCTAACCAATCTCAGACACCTGCTACAGCGTCAACCGCGGACAGCTCGGCAACTTTGACTGGCGAACTGAGGGCCCCGTGGCCACTATCGCTTCCGCCTGGTCTGGCATCCAGCTCGACATCTACACTGATCAGGACGCCTTCCAATTCTACAGCTGCACTCAGCAGAAGGGTACCATGCCTCTCAAGAAGACCCAGGGTCTCAAGGATAACAAGGAGTTCCCCCGAATCATCCCCAAGTACGGATGCATGGTTGTCGAGGTTCAGGACTACATTGACGGCATCAACAACCCTGAGTGGCAGAGGCTCGAGAAGCAGCTCTATGAGCCTGGTGGTAACCCTTATGTTCTTCAGGCTAAGTACCGCTTCAGTCTCAAGGGTAAGGAGTAGCTTATAGATGTAGGGCCGGGTAGTTGAAGTAATTGATAATGTTTGAACGTCTTGCTGTTTTTAGAATGAAGCGACAATGGAAGCTTGACTGTGATGTAATATTGTACTTAATATTTCTAAGGACATTGGTGTAAGCCCGTTCCTCAGTGGTGGGCTTGTAACGAATGGCCAGGCGAACAAGCCTAATACTGTCTCCCAGCTCGTCAAAGAGGGTCATATTAGCAGAACACAAATACCCATATGCTCCATCGATTGCCTTGCACTCCAAGCTCTACTCGGATCTCGCCGTCGTTGCTTCCACGCGTTTTGCATCACACTATAAACCGTACCACAATTCGTAAACCCCGCCTCAGCATGATTCATGAGCTTTGTCAATAGACCGTCAAAGTACTGCTCATTGGGAGGAAGTGCCATAGACCCGGCAACGCACAGAGGCCATGGTGTTGCTCGTAGCGATATATGTGGAGGTAGGTTGTCCAATACGTCGACGACTCGTGACACTGCGCTGTGAGGATCTGGCGAAGTGATGTTGTGTTCTGAAGCAAGAGTGTAAAGCTGCACGAGTGCTGCGGTTGCGAAGAGGTGAGTTACCGAGCGGTTTGTTGGTGTCAACTGATGGGGCTAATTAGCAAACATTCCCTTACAATCTTGTGAAATGATACAGACCGTTGATCCATCATCTAATGCCGCCTCTATTCCGTTATGTATGCGTTCTTCCAAGTCATCAATGGCGACTCGCAAAGCCTCCTTATCCAATGTTATAGCCTCTGAATCCAGGGCCATCATGTCACCGATCGCGATCATGATGCAGTTTGAGCAACCCATAACTCTCGACATATCAATCTTTCCAGCGTTTAGCCAATCGTGATAAGGTAGCCTTGGCGCAGTCCCCGTAGCCAGAGGCGCCAGTATATCGATCCAGACGAGGTTCGACAGTATAAACTTTTGCGCAGTATTCATACCTCGCTGGAAGTCGAAATCTGGGCTTGTAGGATTCGAGGTGTCAAAGTCGAAGTCGGAGGATGTAAGGTTCTGGATGACGGATACGAGGGCGTTGAAGTGGGCTTGCCAGTTGTTTGTGCCGCCTTGGAAAACCTTGAGCAAGTCAGATGACAGAGATTGAAATTATGTGCTAGTCTTTGGGTATTACCTCAAAAGAGATCAAGAACATACCGCCAGCAAGGAACTTGAGCCATTCCTCGATGTTGTCGGCAGAAGCACCAACATCTCGATGTCGGACGACATGCCGAAGTTCCTGAAGTGCTTTGGTATGGTATTGCAACAGTTCGTCTTCTTGATTTTCGGTATGATATGGTGAGAAGGTATGTTGATGGAAGGCAGAGAGGGTCAGAGCTGCATTTCGAAGGGGTGCATCTGTTTAGTGGTCAGAGTGAACAACTGGAGTACGGGGAGTCTCTCACTTCGTTCTAGAAGGAAGAAGAGCCATCCTCTGCCTCCCTGATCTGGTGCATCAACGTAGAAAGCATATTGAATGGGAAAGATGTAGTCGAGGTAGTGAACAAGATATTGCGCCTCTCGGAAGATGGTGTTTGTAGTTGATGAACCGGCTTGTGTCGGATTGTCTGTTATTTCGCTTTGCGGTCGAGAAGTCGCTTTGGCACGCGAAACTTGTGCTGCTTGAGCTGTCGACCGAGCAAGCTGGCGATTCTGAATGGTCTTGACGCGTCGGAAGTTCTCCTTGACGGCCACTTTGATTCGCCGCAGCTCCTCTTGCAGTAACTGATCATTGCTCATCCATGCTGGCGGGTCGAGATCATATCCATGGCAGGTAATGTTCCGCGTACTGCACTCTTTACATTCGGGGGATGACTCGTCACATCTTCTGTGTCGGATGCGACATGTCCAACAGCCTCTGCGTCCTCGGGGCATGATCTGCTGATGTGGATTGTGTCAAGCTCGGAATTGAACATGCAAGGTGGGAAATCAAGCGAGGGCAGAAGAAGTGGACCGAGGGCGCTTTAATGATCTTTTCAGTGGATTGACTAAACCACTTCAGGGCTTTGGTTGTACCGAAGCGCTAAATCTAGTGCTGTTCATGGGGACAGCGACGAAAGATACTGGGCTGGACCTTTCGTAACGAATGACGACGCTCTTTGCAATAACTACTCAAGCCTATTCCTGAAGACGGATAGCGATTTATCGCCGGCGACTGTATTCTCTGTGCAATAGCCCAACAGAGTTCCGATCGCGGAGGCTAGTGACTCCAGTTGGTCTAGATGCTGCACTTAGAAGTTAGGCCTGAAAGACTTAAGATCCGGTGGAAGGATGCATATGGCTCCTTTCTCATAGAAGTGAGCCAGCGAGGTTTATTTGTTGACTATAGTACGTTGTCTGTTATAGAATGGACCCATGTATCAATGTCCGTACCAAAGAGTTCGAATTAAGCCACATTGCAGGAGAAAGGCCTGCCAACACTGCCTCCTCGGAATTTGGCAATCTGTAGTCACATGAGTTAGCATGAAATGCAAAACATTGTTCGGCACACTTACAATCTGGTCAATGCTAGCATATGTGCCGGCAATAAACACAAAGAAACCAACGACAAAGACAATGCAATTGCAGACAGCACGCTTGACATTGTGCTTATCATACCAGTTGCCCTCCTTGAGAAGGAAGAGCCACATAATGGGAGGGATCCAGAACGAAAAGCCTGAAATGAAGAGGGCAGCACAGATGCCCAGAAGCTCGGAGAAAAATGGGATGGCTTCTGCAATGACCCACGAAAGGAAGATCACAAAGGCAACGACGGCCAACCAAGTGACCCAGCCCTTGCGAGTATTGATAAAACGTGTAATAGTGTTCTTGTAAAGTCGACCGTGGATAAATCTGCAAGCGACCGTAGCGTTGATAGAACCTGAAATGTAGATGACGGGCAAGGCAATGCCGAATGCGACTTTCGACACTAACGGGCTGGCGGATAACAAGGCTGGGGACTGAACTTCCTGGCCGACGAAGGCATAGATGACTGATCCTGTGATTGTATACAGAACGATTTCTGTAAGACCTAGAGTGACGATAGATTTTGTGAAATCGGCTGGGGTATGCATCTCGGACATGAAGGAGAATTGGGCTGCAGCGAATGCATACGAGAAGACGATATTGGAGACCGCTGTGAGTGCCTGGGTGAAGCTGAGATCATCCTGCGGCCACGCTGACCAAGTCGAAGATGAGAAGCCACCCGGGGCGTCTGACCGCTGAATGCCAGTGGCGATCATGGTGACACCGATCGCAAGGATGATAGAGATAAAGTCGATGTAACCGAGAATCGCAATCTCAGTAAACGAAGGTGGAATAGCGAGCACCATAAGGATGACAGCAGAGATGACCCCAAAGGCGAGGGTACACACGCTGCTTCCCGTGATCTTGACGAGGGCAATTGTACCGGTCAAGCAGTGGGAGCCAGTAGCCAAGATCAACAGCCCCAAGAAAACAACAGCGAAGAGCTTATCTCCAAAGCCTCCCATCAAAAGCCGACCAGCATCGACATAATGATCAATATCAGGATATTTCAGCTTGACAAGACCAACCATGTAGCTAGCATACATAGCAATCAAGCCGATTACAATGCACGATATAACGCCAGCGACCATTCCGAGGGTAGCGAAAGCTCCAGGGAGACTTAGACTACCCAGGGCAATGGCTTGAACGATGAGGACGACGGTAAGGCGCTTCCAACCTAGGCGGTGGAAGTGGGCAGTGCCTTGGATGGTCTTTTGTTTTTCAAGGTCGGTTTGGAACATCTGGGCTGTAGCTTCGCTGAAGGATGCTTGACGGTGGATGCCATCTTGTTTTTCGCCCGCAACGATAACGTCGGAGTCGTTCGTAGTCTTGAGATGACTCATTATGAAAGAATCAAGGGGACTTGTTTGATGGGAAAGAGAAGGTTGAAGAAGTGGACTGACATGGGGAGGATTAAGTCTATATATCCTCGACAAAGCAAGCTCGTACTGGGTATTCAATCCCTTGGACCGATAACCCCGTGGGGAAGAGCGTCAACGAGCATGAGCTCCACGCGATAAGAGTTTTCCGATCATATTGTCAGCTACAATTGGGAATTACCAAGCGCGATGATTGGTTGACGAATTCCCAGTTTGTGTAATTCCGAGTTTGAGTGGGTTATCGGCCGACCAATTCTGGGCCCTTAAGCCATTGCTTTCCGACCCAGTGCTTAGCGAGTTATGATATGAAGGGCGGGATGGTTAGTGGGTGCTTGTAGCTGTAGGGCGCGGTTTGAACGAATATCGGACATGATGGATGAAGAGAGGTGTTGACTCTCTCTGCCTTGTATGTGAGACGCATTGTATACTTAACAAGATAGACACGAATTTGTCAATGCATTCGTGCACCGGACAAGACTAGTCTGTCTTCTCCACCTGCTATCAACTCCCTGATATCCTGCATAAAAATGAGATCCACCCTCTCCGTATTGAGGAACCTGTTACTAATAATCTGCAACTTTAAGTTCCGCGTTGAGATCAGATTCGCTCGGAAATGGGAAACTGGGGATCATTCGCATCCACTGGTTCATGCCATCCATCTCCAGCCATTTGAGAGCTACAGTAGCAGCAGAAGTAGAAAGGCAATGCCCATTGTAACAGATATATCTTGTGGGCTTCTTTTCGCCGTGCGGGGCCCCGCGATGACACTTGCCACACAATGCGGATCCAGCGTGGTTGGTAGACTTGCACTGATACCTGATTTGGTGGATGACTCGCCGTTGACGTTGGTCAATGGAGATGAGTTGCATACCCAGTCGTAGACGAATGATGCTTACCCAGTCTTGTTAGCTGTTTTAGCTGATAAATGTTAGGATATGAAGTGACTCCCATAAGTTTCGTTAACGACAGTTGACAACTGATGAAAACAAAATGCATTCGCTATTGACAACCTTGATGATGATGATGACCATGATGATGAGCCTATAGCACGCTAATCAATCTGATTCAAACAGAGCTTCTAGAACAACTAATAAGTCAGCTAGCTACCAGTGCACTCCGTTGATGTTTCGGGGAGGACGGATATTCCTACGATTATTTCCAGTTGGCCTTGTGACTTGGCCAATAAGAGCATCGCGACATGGGATTTTCCTTCACAATTCCAACGCATGTTCCTCATATTCTTTTGCGCCGTTAGATAGATTTCTCCCTCTTTTGTTTCATTTCTACCCAATCAACTACGTATTTCTTTCAACGGCTTCAAGCCACTTGATCTGCCAAGATGCGATTTTCTACGTTGGCGCTGTCCATCTTTCTTGGTGCTGTTTCAGCGGGTCCTTGCCGACCCTCTAGCGTCGAGAGCACTGGACTTATTGGTGTGACGACGCTCGAATCGCTCTCCTCTCCTTTCGCAGAGACTGTATCAACTGAGCTAGGCGACACGACAACGGCTGCTATCACATCTATCGTCGAGACTACGACAGATTCAAGCGCGTTTGCTGCTAGCACTACTGCTGCTGTTAGTAAATGCATTGCACCAGCCGCCCTGACATGCTGCCAAACTGTTGGAACTACATCCAATCCCGTTGTCAGCCTTCTCTTGGGGTTGCTTGGTATTGTGGTTCAAAATCCCAACACTGTCCTCGGAGCAACATGTATGTGTTCACTCGCTGCTTTTTGGTTTTTGTGGTCTAATATTTCATTTCAGGCTCGTCTATTTCTGATCCCGCCGCTTGTCAAGCCATAGCGGGTTGTTGTACTGATAACAGCTATATAAGCATTTTCTTGATCCTAATGTATACTGAATGATGTTAACTTGTGTTACTATAAGGCGGTCTTATTTCTATCGGTTGTATAAACTAAGGTCTATTTGATAAATGTTTAAATTAATTCATTGTGTAAGAGAGCTATCTTTCTTATTACTTAATTAGCCCTTTGCAATAGCTAGATAGTAGATAGTATCTAGCACTGTAAAGGTAGTATTGATATATAGAGATAAACTAATGCGTTACAAGATATTATTAATATATTATAGGGCCTTTATATAAGAATGGCCTGGATAGATATCCGGAGTGAACCTCTAATTTTAAATTATCAAGGTTATAACGACACCTGACGCAAGCAAGAAACCACATTATGTAGGTAGGCCGAGTAAGCCAGGTGAATCATAGCTAGGACTAGCAATATGTAGCCTGTCCAGCCGTCGCCACGCAACATTATCAATTACAACTTCCCTTGCGTGTATATTGTCTCCCACTCCCTCTTACTTAAGTACTTTCATCACTAGTGGCTATGATGGGTCGCTCTTGGTTGACAATATAGCTGTGTTGAGGAACCTGCTGCTAATAATCTGCGACTTTAATTCCGCATCCAGAGGATAAGATCAGACGCTCGGAAATGGGGAATGCTGAAGATTTATTTTGGAGCCTGAGAGGGGGGAACTAATAGCCGAGCCGAAGTAGTGTGAGAATGCGAAGGAAATTAGTTATCTTCTCATTTCAGTCTAGTATATTCAAATCTTACAATTCACTATGAGGCTTGGTCGAGATCGAGGATAAGGTTTTACAGAGCAATGTAAATCAGATCTGATGGCCTCGGGCGGAACACGGCTAGTATGAACTTGCAAGCTTAGTATCACACGAGTACCAAAGGAGCTACTGTCCATGCCGTAAGTAAGTTCTTACTCGGTGCGGCCCCTGGATTTCCCCGGTGTTGGTCTAGCTTCTCGGCTTCGCTCCGGCTAGCGTGTCACTTGTTTCTCTTTAGCTTAAGTGGCTTGATCGCTTCCGTACTGTGCAGATCCAATGGCGGGGAGACATGTCTTAGGTGTTGTTTACTTGCTGAAGTTGCTGTTCAAGCCTAGATAAACTGAAAAGATACTTATAGAAGGCGTTTTTCTTGTACAGATAACACTAGAATTGGATAAAGTTAATCTACACGTATAGACAGGTCCATATAGTCTCCAGCCAGACTGGAGCATTCTAAGCTAGAAACGTTAATAAAAGAGCCTAGAGTCTTGCCCCTTATGCCAATTGCATGTTTGAAAAAAACATTTAAGAAGCCTCTTCCCAACTAGACCCAGAGTACCATCCCACTGATTGATATTGCATTCCTTGGATGAATTGAGACTTGTGGCTGAGAGCTTAGATCACCACAGAGAACTCAACATTCCATCTGCATCACTACAGAGGCCGGCCAAACAAAAGACGTGCAGAACATACTAACCCAAACTGTAGTAAAATCATATCACTTCTTACTACGGTAAAGACATTGCCGAGCTAGCCGAAAGCTACGTTGCTCAGGACTCCTGTTGCCAAGTTCAATCGGTGATAGAGGCTCTCAGCCACAAGCCTCAACTGCGACCGGGTTGGACACTGAACACGGTCTCGAATCTTTTTGTAAGCACCGAAATCCCACTAAATAATAGCCTACTGAAAGTTTCCCGCATCCATGCCGTCGATCAAGGCACATGACGTAAAATAAAGTAAGTTCTGCTGGTAGTAGCTCATGATAAAGACTGCATGTCACTCTTAAGTCTCGTACTTTCTCCGACCGCTCTCTGGCACATTCATTTACATTGTCTTATTGTTAGTTAACCGACTTATCATTCATTAAATTTCGTCAGTACAGCCAATTGATAACCATTTCTTTTTCCTATACCCTCTTTTATCATGTCGCTTCGGCGCATGATGCCCTTTTGGGCCCTGGCCTTCTTAGGCACGGTATCCAATGCAAAGCTGGAACCACGGGACGCCAAGACGCAGCCCATTGAGATCATTGACGGATCGTCGACGCAGTATGATACTTTGACAAGGTATGACACGTAGGGATTTCTCACTGGCTTTCTTTAGCTAATGCCTGTAGTACATTTCTCATCCGAACCGATGCTACCTACACTGCCACTTTTCCCGTTTATGGACATGGTGAACCCAACACTACATACAACATTCCCCTCATGGACTCTCAAAATCCATCATGTGGAACTGTCATGGTCGAGAGCCATGTGACCATATTAACGTCGACCGATCGTATTATATCTGAGCCTGAGACAACCACTCTGCCTACCCAAAATGCATGCGACATAGTAACCGTGATCGTCAGAATGCAAGGTTACAGGAAAAATGATACGAATGCTCCTCTTTCCCAAGCTCCGGTGTTGGCTTTAGCTCCTTCAGATACCGAAAGCTCTTCTCCAGAAAGTTCTACCGTTTCTCAAGGTGGCTCCGCCATTTCTTCAGATCCTACAGTGCCGTGGACTACAATAACCACTCAAGGAACTGGGACTGATGCTATGACCACCACGCAGTCTCCAACTAGACCCGGTGAGACAGGAACCGTTTGGGTCATGGCGGCTAGATCTCAAATGACCTCGGATGCCCCAATCGACTATACTACCATCACCAGCACCGGCACCGGCACCGACACTGGTACTTACACTATCACCGAGACCCCTTCAGGACCTGGTCCTGGTACAGTGGTGATTGTTGTAGCGAGCCCGATAGCTCGTTACGTTACCGTGACATCCTATGATGCCTCAGTGACAGGTGTAGTCACGAGTACAATGACCCCCAGTGCTCCTGGCGCAACTGGCACGGTTGTTATCTATGACCCTTACGATTGGGTGACCACCACCTCTTATGATGATGCCGTTCCATCCGACTCTACGACGTCTATGTGGCCTTCTGCGTCTGGTCATACAGGCACGGTAGTCGTGTATAGAGCATATAAGTGGGTGACGGTCAGCACCTATGACGCAACAATCGCAGCCGCATCTACACAGACTATATCCCCGAGCTCTCCAGACCAGACGGGTACCGTCCTGATATACCAGCCAGATCCATGGTTCACATTTACTTCCTATGGAAGTGTCACGGCGGCATCCACAACGACCATGTATCCAACTGCTCCAGGCGCAACAGGCAACGTGATTATTTACAGGCCACAACAGTTGAAAACGGTCACCTCTTACGACCCATCGGCTACAGTCGCATCCACGACCACCATGTCACCATCTTCTGAAGCAGAGACAGTCACTGTCATGGTATATGAGCCATATCAGTGGACGACCATTACTTCTCATGGGGAATACACAGCTGCATCTACATCTACCATTTCAGCAACAGCTCCAGATGCAACGGGCACAGTTATTATATACCAACCTAATCATTGGACCACCGTGACATCTTATGGGAAATTCACCGCTGCATCTACATCTACCATAACTCCAACGGCTCCCGATGCTACAGGTACAGTCATTGTGTACCAGCCTGATCAGTGGGTGACTACCACTTCCTTTGGACAATTTACCGCTGCGTCTACAACTACAATCTCTCCATCTACCCCAGGTCAAACAGGTACCGTGGTGGTCTTCAATCCGCAACCATATTCGACCTTTACTTCGTATGGCGACGTCTCGACCGAGACCACATACACCTCGCCTCCCCCTGCTCCTGGCCGGACAGGTATCGTTATGGTTTTGATGCAACAGCCATATACGACCGTTACTTCGTACGGGGGCGTGACAGCTGAATCTACAACAACTATAACGCCAACGAGCCCAGGCCAAACGGGTACAGTTGTGATCTTTGATCCGCAGATGTATGTGACAACCACCAGATATGGACGCGTCGCAGCTGCTACCACAACCACTGAGAGCGGCAGTGGCTCCAACCCAACTCTTACCGTCGTGGTTGATCTACCTCAGCCATACACCACCGTTACTTCGTACGGAGGTGTTACTGCTGAATCTACAACTACTATAGCCATAACGAGTCCAGGTCAAACGGGCACTGTCGTGGTCTTTGATCCACAGATGTACGTGACGACTACCAGATATGGAAGGGTCACAGCTGCTACGACCACAACCGAAGACGGTAACAGTATTGGACCCAACCCGACTCTCACGGTCGTTGTTGATCTCCCTCAGCCATATAAGACTATCACTTCGTATGGAGGCGTTACGGCTGAATCTACAACCACCATGGAACCATCCACCCCAGGCCAAACGGGCACTGTCTTGATCTTTGATCCACAGGCATATGTGACTACAACCAGATATGGAAGGGTCACAGCTGCAACTACAACAACTGAGGACGGTAACAGCATTGGGCCAAACCCGACTCTCACAGTCGTGGTTGATCTCCCTCAGCCTTACACTACAGTCACCAGCTATGGCTCTTTCACGGCAGCCAACACTGTGACATATCCACCCTCTGTTCCAGGGCAGGTCGGCACTGTAGAAGTTGATCTTCCGCTCCCTTACACAACCGTCACCAAGCACAAAGATGGTATGACCACTGCTGCGACTACAACATACCCATTCGATGTTCAAGCCAAGTTTGCTACTGTCGAGGTTGATCTGCCTCAGTCCTACACGACACTCACAAGCTACATCCCAGGCCTCGCAGGCCCGGCATCTACAACCTTACCGGTAGACAACCCAGACGATGTGATGACTGTGATCGTCAATCTTCCGCAGCCATATACAACCATCACCACCTATGTTGACAGTCTAACTGCACCTGTGACTACGACATTCCAACCAGCAAATCCAGGGGATCCTGTTACTGTTTTGATTGAAGACCCTCAGGCATACACAACCATCACAACATACGTTGACAGCCTGACAGCGCCTCTAACGACAACGAAACGGCCGGCCAGTCCTGGCGATCCTGTCACTGTTGTGATTGAGAGCCCTCAGGCCTATACAACCCTTACGACCTATGTCGACAGCCTGACTGCACCTCTAACTACGACATACCAACCAGCAAGTCCAGGGGATCCTGTTACTGTTGTCGTTGAGGACCCTCAGGCATACACAACCGTGACTACATATGTTGACAGCATAACTGCACCTTTGACTACAACAAACCGGCCGGCCAACCCTGGTGATCCTGCTACAGTCGTGATTGAGAGCCCTCAAGCATACACAACCGTCACTACCTATGTTGACAGTCTAACTGCACCTTTAACTACGACCAACCGACCGGCTAAACCTGGGGATCCTGCCACCGTCGTCGTCGAGAGTCCTCAGCTGTATACGACTGTGACTTCTTATGGCGCTTGGACTGCACCTACTACTACGACGCTACCACCTACTGGGCCTGGAGGCGTGGCCACTGTCGTTGTAGAGAATCCTCAGGGATACACAACCGTCACGACCTATGTTGATGGTCTGAACGCACCTGTAACTACGACAAAACAGCCGGGTAATCCTGGAGATCCTGCCACTGTTGTCGTAGAGAGTCCCAAGCGGTACACCACTGTAACCAGTTATGGTTCCTATACAGCAGCTGTGACCAGCACCTTGGCACCGGCATCTGCAGGTGATGCTAATACTGTTGTCGTAGGAATGCCCCAGTCATACACAACTACGACTAGCTATGGCAGTTTCACAGCAGTAAGGACTACTACGATGGCACCAGCGTCTCAAGGCGGTGTAGCCACTGTCGTTGTTCAACAGCCTCAACCCTATACGACTGTGACTAGCTATGGCAGCTTTACTGCAGTAAGAACTACTACAATGGCACCAGCATATCAAGGTGCTATGGCCACTGTTGTTGTTCAAGAGCCCCAGCCTTACACAACCGTCACAAGCTGGGGTGCCTTCTCAACAGTTGGTACCACTACCTATTCACCAGTATCTCAGGGCGGCACTGCAACTGTTGTTGTTCAAAACCCTCAACCCTATACAACCATAACAACTTACGGTGCATTCTCAACAGCTAGCACCACTACCTATCCGCCAAGCTCCCCGGGTGGTACTGGAACCGTCGTTGTTCAAAACCCTCAGCCTTATACGACCACCACAACCTGGGGTTCCTTTTCAGCAGCTCGTACCACTACCTATTCGCCAAACTCTCCAGGTGGCACTGGTACTGTGGTTGTTCAAAACCCTCAGCCCTACACAACTACCACGACCTGGGGAGCCTTCTCAACAGTTATCACCACTACCTATTCGCCAGGTTCTCAGGGTGGCACTGCAACTGTCGTTGTTCAGCAACCCCAGTCCTATACGACCGTCACAAGCTGGGGTACCTTCTCAACAACTAGTAGTACCACCATATCGCCAACCTCCCCTGGCGGCGTAGCTACAGTTGTTATGCAAAACCCCCAGCCATACACCACTGTGACTAACTATTATACCACTGTATCAACCATGAGCACGTCCACTGGGACTCCGGCCTCCGCTGGACAGACAGCTACTGTGGTGGTCGTCGCGCCCGCAGTTGGGACAAAGGCTGCAGATCAAACATGCGACAACGGTGGTTTGGAATACGCTATCTATACTAACTCGTTCTACAACGCTGATCCACCGAACTACTCCTCCCTCAACATATCCTATTTTGCAACAGCTTCGCCGACTTACACTGGTATCACGCATTCGATTGGTATCACAGAACCAGGTGGCGTAAAATCAGGAAACTCAGGCCCCGCACAGGTTATTTATCCTGGCGCACCAAGTCAAACATGGCAGTATAAGGCTGTTAACCACCGAGCATACTTATATGCGCCAATCAATGGTACTTACTCTGTTGTTGTCCCGTACTCTGACGAGGTCACACTGGTTTGGTTTGGTAGCAAGGCTTTATCGGCATGGTCGAAAGCACGGTCTAGTGCAGATCTGGCGCAAAACTACTCGTGGGGGCCTTCCAGCGCTCAAACTTTTAAGATCCAGCTGACAGCGGGTACTTATACGCCATTCCGGGTTTTCTGGGCCAATGCACAGGGAGACTATTCTATGATCGTCACTGTCACAGCTCCAGACGGTACTGTTATCGTTGATGGCTCTGGATCGTCTAGTAAATACTTTGTTAGGTTTGCTTGTGATTCTAGTACACCTTCTTACCCTGCATTCGGAAGTGGCGGTTAAACCCATCACTCTCTTACTTTCTCTCTTTTGTTATCTTTTCCCTGTAGTGCATTATATAAGTAAGGTAGTTTGAATACAAATTGATGCCCAAACCCATTTGCCTTATAAACTTCTTAATGCATTAAGTACAGTTACCTTTTTGTTTCCTCCTTAACCTCTCTCCAAGGGCCCGAGCGGGGAACCAGTAGCGGAATCGGTACTGAGAATGCTAATTGGGCAATCAGTTACGCCAAAGACTTTATTATGGAGCCTTATGAAGTACACACTGGGAAGGAAGCTCGGAATTCAGATGGGGTAAGTTAGAGTCAGACGAGTGAGTACTATAAAAGTCGATCTCAGAGAGATCTTTCGTTTCTTCGAGCCTCTCAGGCCTTCCATATCTTCCAACATTTCATCACCAATCTTTTCATACCCAACACAATGGCCAAAACATTATTTGTCAACGGTCGGATCCTGTCCAAGACAGAGACGGGCCTTAACGGCAACGCCCACTTCTCTGACTGCATGCTCGTTCAAGACGACAAGATCGTCGCGGTTGGGTCTCGTAGTGAGATCTCCCAAAGCCAAGACCCAGACATCCAGATCCGCGAACTTGATCAGCGTGTTATTCTTCCCAGCTTCATTGATGGTCATATGCATCTTCTCCTCCTCGGTCAATCACTCCGAAAGCTTGACCTGTCGCGATGCACTTCACTTGAGGATATCCGATCGTGTATCAGGAAATACGCTGCTGAAAATCCAGAGACACCAACTATTCTTTGCAAAGGATGGAGACATTACATGACGCCCGGTGGAGTTACAGCCGCGATGCTGGATGATCTTGATCCTCGACCTATTTTCGTCGATGCCGGCTCGCTACACTCTTGCTGGTGTAACACTGCGGCTCTTAAGGAACTTGAAGTTGATGATATGCCAGACCCAGCTGGAGGTAAGATTTATCGTGATGCGGATGGAAAGCCATCCGGTCTTTTAGACGAAGGCGCCATGATGTCCATCAGTGAGTACAGTCCAAAACCTGATCACTTCCAGACAAACAGCTGACTGAACTGAACAGTTTGGCCTTTCCAAGCAAAGTCATCCCCCAAGCATGAACGGATAGAGGCAATTAGCGCGGCCGTGAAAGAGTACAACGCAGCTGGCTACACCGGCGCAGTCGAAATGGCCATGGATGAAGAAGCATGGGACGCTCTCGTAACACTCAAAGAAACAGAACCCGATCTATCACTACGACTAGCGGCACACTGGCTCATCAAACCAACTGCTGACCTTGAACAAAACTCGAGACAAGTGCAGCGCGCCATCGAGCTGAGCAAGCAGTACAAGTCGACAACAAGCCCCGATCTTCGACTGGTAGGAATCAAGGTCATAACTGACGGTATTGTCGACGCATGCACTGCCTACCTGTCTGAGCCGTATACCACTGCCGGAAGCCCACCGCCAATCTGGGAGCCTGAGTTTCTTGAGCCCGTTGTCAAAGAGGCTGATGCTGCTGGCTTACAAGTTGCCTTACATGCAATTGGCGATGGCGCTGTGAGAATGGCTATTGATGCTATTGAGAAACACGCCACACCAGGCCGAAGGCATAGAATCGAGCACTTGGAACTCGTTTCCCCAGAAGACGCTAAGAGGCTTGGAAAGCTTGGACTGACAGCATCCATCCAGCCCATCCACGCAGATCCAACGGCGTTGACCATGTGGACTGAACTCATTGGAGAGGAGAGATATGAACGAGCGTTTGCGTACCGAGAGTTCGCTGACGCTGGCGCCCTGATGGCGATTGGTACCGACAGCCCTACATCACCGTGGTCGCCTATGCATAATTTTCATGTCGCTATCAACAGACAATCCTCCAAGAACCCAGAGAACCCTAAGATAGTACACGAGCACTTTAGACTAGGTTTGTGTGAGACGTTTGTCGCAGCTACAGAAGGTGCAGCTCGAAGCGTTTTTGCTGAAGATCGTGTTGGAAGCTTGGCACCTGGGAAACTGGCTGACTTTATTGTTGTTGATATGGAATGGGATCCTAAGACGTTGTTGAAGGCTGAGGTGAAGGAGACTTGGTTTGGAGGATCAAGGGTATTCTAGAAAGATTTCTGAATTGATTGGTATGCTATGGAAACGTCATCATTTGTATATCGGAACGTATTCTTTCTATTCCGCTTACTTTGGGCAACTTATGCCCATGAAGCCTACCCAACCGGTTTTGAGTCTATCAATCAGACGACCAACGACTTTCTATCCTTCAGAAACCGACTGCATAGGATCAGAATGCTGCCGACGAAAACAGTCAGTCCGGCCCAGACCCAGGCTGCTGTAAATCCCATACTTCTTCGCAATGCCCCTCCAACCGGTGGTCCAAACAACAATGCGACCGACATAACCGAGAAGGCCATACCAAATCTTGTTCCGATTCTTCGAGGATCACTAGTTAGTCTGACAAAAATGGTCGGTTGCAGCGCGAAGAAGGACCCCGTAAAGAAGCCCTGGCTGATGACGGTAACAAGCAATCGTGGGGTTGTAGTTGCTGAGATGAGACACAAGCTTGTCGTGGCGAGTAAAACTGCTGCACTGATAATTGTGTTCATAGGTCCGAGACTCTGAGCGAGGAAAGCTGGTAGGATTCGACCAAAAATGGAACTGCTGTTGAGAATCGCAAGCAGATTACCTGCAAGATCGGTCGACGCAATATTGTTGTCCAAGGCGTAACTTTGGACGTAAACGAACGGCGTGTACATGCCCAAGAAAACAGAGAAACACCCAGCCACAAAAAGGACGTAGGGCCAGTCGGTGAAAGCTGTCCTGTCAAGAAGTTGCCTGCGCTGAGCTGGTCCGCTGGAGTTGGGCCCCGGCCGAAGCACGATGTTGGAAAACAGGAGTAGAACCAACAGTAACAAAGCCATCGACCTAGTCGCCCACGGCAGGCTTGTCTGCGCATTGAGCTCCCGTATCATGATGGGGAGGAGAACACTAGAATGAGGTCAGAAATATACCGAGATGGGTTAATGTTCTTGACTTACCCTCCAAGTCCACTACCGCAAGCTGCAAGTCCATTGACCAAGGGGAGCTTTGTAGTAAACCATAGTGAAGTAATAGCAACACTCAAGATGGATAGGCAGCCAGCGCCAATGCCAATCATGAGACCTTGAGTGAGAAGGTACTGCCAGTACTTTTGACTCAGGCTTTGAAGTACAGTGCCGATGACAATGAAGGTAGATCCAACTGCCAGAAGGTGTCGGAAGTAACCAGAGTCATAGATCGGGCCAACTATGAAGCCTGAGAACACCATCAAAAATGTCTGCAGAGAGCCAATGACGGAGATCTGAAAGGGTGTATGATTCGACAACTGGTCGCGCTCATAGATGGTTTGGAAGCTTCCAAAGCTTGCGATCAGCCCTGCAAGCTGTCAGTATCTGTCTGGTGGTTATTGGTGATATTACTGACCCCAAGTGCAAAAGTAGAGGCAAAACGAGCCCGCGACTTGCAGCCACGCGAGCAAGCCGCCATCTGGAACAGGCTTTGGTGCTGCATCATCGACCGAAAAACTGCTTTCGACGAGAAGGTTATCGTCGGCTGTGTTTTTCGTAGTGTCCATTGCTGATGGAAAGCATTGATGAATCTCCTTGACTTACAAGGTGAACGACATACCTAATTGAAGGGAAGATAGGCCGAGATACAACCGCCATGCTTATCAATCTCTATTTCTCTGACAATTTGTTTGCTAGGATAACCCAATCTGGGACGTTTCCCGCTTTCCTAATATGGTGATGGACCACTGCCCTTCTCCCCACAGTGGATCTCGATAAAAAAGATAAAACTCAACATCAGCAGATCAAGGCGCAATACAAATTGTCTGTGCCACTTTTGAACGCGTACTATCTCCATAAACCGAATTTGTAATAATCACATGAAATTATCCCACTTATCAAAACCGCGTTTTGACGACGAATTTCTTGGCCACTCTGGATGGAACCTTTGCATAATTTTCGCATGTCATTCTTCCAAGTTGGTGAAACATCCGAGGGCTACCTAGCTAGGAAGGTGGTAGACTTTTTTCTTCTTTGCCCTGCTTTCGATTAAGCAACCCGGGGAAAACCGCGACTAAGGCGGTGATGCGGCGAAGCAGGCAAGATTGAGTTCATGTGGGATTAGTGCCGGCATGGCATGATGCATGCATTGCCAAAAGTGGTATTTCCTTACGATGGGACCTGGCAGGTAGGATATGAGCGTAGATCTTGTACGGAGATAGTGAATTTAGTGGTGAAGGTGTTGGGGGCTTTAACAAAGGTTCTTTGAGGGTCGGGAGATCAGTCACATTAGGCAAAAGACCAAAACCTAGGAAGCAACAGTTCAGAGCGCGAGACGCTGTTCAAGTAAAAATTGAACATAGGTAGGGACAGGAAAGTCAATGGACAGGATAACTTCATCAAAGTCACGAATTGTAATCAGAATTGAGCGTGGTGTAGAGCAAAGCATAGTCTATCGAACAGGAAAAATAAATAATCTACAACCTAGCCTATATCTACCCTACATCCTATCGAGACTTTACAAAGTAAGAATCCAAGTATCCTTTCCAAGCCTCGTCCTTGAAAGTGCCAACATATCCGACATACATATCCGGCCGAACAATCACAACAGCCGAGTCCTCATTCTTGACCCAATCGGCAGTAAAGTCCTTGTCGTCATCCCTGTTTTGGGGACCCTCAACATGCCCATTAGTCGACCCATTGGGCAGAATAGTATAAACGGGAGCCGACACGGAGTTCGCCGAAAGTCGTCTTCCGATAGCCAAGACGATAAAATCTCCATATGAGACGTTTTCATAGAGTCGCGAAGTTTTTCCGGAAGATTTAGTTATCACCACATCGGGACAGCGATATCCGGGTTTCCAGATCCCAACTTCTGTGCCCTGGATAAGTGGAGTGGCGAACTCGCTGTAGTTGACACCCATGCCTTGCTTACGTTAGTCGGGTGATATGTAACTCTGGTGGTCAACGTACCTGTGATGAAGCCGGCATTTCGTTCGATTGTGGAGACGTATTTCTTGGCTGTGTGTATGGTGTCCCTGACTAGTGCTGCAGCTACTCCGATGACTTGAGCGGCTGTGGATCTCCGCTCGATGTCGTAGCTGCGTAGAATATCGTCTCTTGCCTCGGTGGTGAGGTTGGATGGGCGTGCGAGTGCGGAAAGACGCCATGCTAAGGCGAAGGCATCGGATACACCCGTGTTTAAGCCTTGGCCGCCGTTGACGGAATGAACGTGAGCAGCGTCTCCGGCGAGGATGATTCTTCCGTGGCCTTCCATGGAGATGAAAGTCCCCGCGAGTCGTTCCTTGACTGAATTGCAGTTAGTATGGGGACTGTAGCACTTGCATGAGAGACATACCATGAAACGTGCTGAACCGTTCGGTCTTCGTAAACTCCACTCGATAAGGAGCAAGATGCTCTTTGATAGACTCCTCAGCCAGCTGCTGTGTAATCTCGCCCTTGAGAAGAACGTAGAATCGAGACATTCCCCGCTCTCTTGGAATCCACGCAACTCGAGACTCTCCATCAAGCTCGAACGTGATAATCTCAGGACAGATAGGGAAGTCAGTATTCAAAAAGGTATCAAGAACTGCCCAAGTCATCTCTGGCTTGGTACCTGTGAAACTGATACCCAGCGTGTTTCTGACAAAGGATCGTGCACCGTCAGCACCAACAGCATACTTGCTGCGGACCTTTCGACCCGAACTTGTCATGACGATGACAGAGTCTTCATCTTCAGTGATGCTGATAACATGCTCGTTGTAGCTAACTGCATCGCCCAGGCGAGTGCGCATCACCTGTTCAACGACAGGTTGTCCGATCATGAGGAAGTTCTTGTGGAAGGCATGCTCGATACCAACCCACCAAGCGTTCTGACGAGACTTGAAATCTCCCGCTTTGAAAGTAGAGCTCGCTTTTATTGTTAGACTATGCTTTTGGAGCCTTTGGGTCTGCTTACTGTTGCATTTGAGACCATCAGGCAGAAGCTCATCGAGGATGCCAGCAACCTCGAAGTATTGTTGAGTTCGCGCGTTGAGCGCATCGGCACGACCAAGTTCTAAGCTACAAGGCTTCTCATCTATACCGTTGTTAGATTTGCTTCTCGATCAACTCAGACGGTATTGTAATTTACCCAAGACTCGGACTGAGATGCCCAATGGTTGAAGAAGAAGGGCAACAAAGAGTCCTGTAGGACCGCCACCAACGATAGTAACATCAACTTGCTCCATGGTTTTGGATATACGTGAATGAATTTGGTTGAAAGTCTAACTTTTGGAGTTCTCAATATTACGGTTCTACGTAATTGGCGGGAAGGGCCAAGATAAATCACCAAAGTCCATTTACACGAGCCTCTCCATCGACCTACCTATCTCGGCATCGCCAAACCACCTCAGCAAGTCAAGGATAAAAAAATTCCACAACGTCTCATCTGAATAACCATATCCGAGCTTCTGTTACACCATCCCAAAGGCCCGAAGAATCATTCAACGGCGGGGAACTCTAAACTTGGCCGGGTGGGATATAGCCGAACGGGATAGCCGCGCGGGATGCCGATCATCACCACGGACCGTTCCCCCCCCATGCATGCGAAAATCCAAGTTTTTAGCCCCAGCAACTCATCAATACGGAAATACAATGACGAAAAGTGTGGCTTGGCTTCCAGATTGATACCTTCTACTCTAGGATTTCACATCCGTGCAAGCTGACAGGGGGGCTTAGAGGTTGGCCGTCACAATTTTATGAGCTTCCTGATGAAGCCATTTTGTGTCATGCCTTTTTTCTTCGGATTAGGCGATATGTGACGAGGGTAATTATTTTGCCACGCAATTGGATGGATTTCCGATGGCCCACTGCTGAGACGACTCGGTGTTTTTCGCAAATTGTCTTAGTAAAACGAAAATGGGACTATGGATGAGTTGGAGTATGTAACTTGTAGCTCACATGTTGATAACAGATAGTAAACTGCAAGATTTATATCCTCTTATCTCCCGGATATATCATTCACCTCATCAAGTTCAACGGTCACTTTCATTTCATACAAACAAACACTTATCAGAGATTACTATCCTTTCATTTTACTATGGCTGTATCCAGTCTCCGTCCCGTGATCCCCTTCCCTTTCGGGACTGTTGATCGCAATGTCTCGGCTGAACCATTGACAACCGCTGTCGATAGGGCGGCTCTTGAGACATCAAGCAAGATACTTGATATAATCGGAAGATATCGAATGAAGCAAGATGAAAACCTTTACTCACAGTCCGATGAGTCAACTCTCAAATTTATCGCTCTCATCTACACGCACGTCAAGGCTGGCAAGCCAGTCCCTATGTGCCTACCGGCCTTCCCTTTCAAGTCGCCAAACTCGAAGTCGAAAACCCTGGGAAAGCTTCCCGATAAGGGAGAGGAGATTGCTCTTGCTCACCTAAATGGACTTTGCAACGCCATCGGCGATGTATACGGACCAGGTGCCAAACTGACTATCATTTCTGATGGCTTAGTATACAATGGTAGGTTTCGCTTAGTGATATTTCCAAAGAAACTTAACTAACGACGATAGACCTGCTTGGTGTTCCAGATAGAGATGTCTGGGCATACGGCGAGACGCTTCGCTCCATGGCGGCAGAGAAAGAATTCCACAACATCTCCTTTGCACGACTTCGCGATCTTGTTGAGATCGATCTACCGAAGGATCTCGAGGAGATGACCTATGTTGCCAATGCATCAAACTTCCGACGCGCACTTCTCAACACCTTCAGCAAGCCTGGATGGAGTTGGGATGAAGTCCGTCAACTGGATGACCAGTGCATGACTTATCGTGGATACATCAAGTTTCTCCAAACAGACTTGGAGACTGTGTATCCGGTTGATGAGAACCGCAGCAAGTCAAAGTATAAGAGAGGAATTGAGTATATCGCGAAGCAGATGATGGCTCGTGGAGATGTAAGTGCATGGATGTCTTGAGAATGTTTGTCATGCTGACGTCGCAGGCCTTTGCCAATGCTGTTCGACAAAAGTACCCCGATCATGTTCGCCTATCAATTCATCCCTCAACTGGGGCTGTGAAGCTTTCTATCAGTCTATTACCAACCGAGCAACTCTACACTACGCCCTGGCACTGCAGCGTAGCGTACAGACTGGATGGCACCATCAGAACAGGTATGCGATCTGAGTTTGACAACGACGAGAGCCTCGAACTAGTCTACGACAACGGAAGACCTTCGTATTACCGAGAAAAGTCACCACTACTATCATGGGCAGAGGATAAAGGCGGAATCGTGGTTGACCCCATGTATCCCGCTGGTCTGATAATTCGTCCTGCTAATGGAGCTGGCTCCCTGACACTCGACGACATCGACACCAAGAAAGTCCGTGCTCTGTCGGAGATCAACTCACCCGTTGTTCTAAAGGGATTTGTCAAGAAGCCTAACCGCGACCGCTTCATTGATTTCAGCCACCGATTCGGAACCCCGCTGCCCTGGAAGTTTGGCCTGTTGCTCGAAGTCAAGGATCGAGGACAGGATGCTCGGGGCCTGAATAATGTCCTTTCAGCAGAACCTATGCCATTCCACTATGATGGCCTGTTCAAGGTTGTCAAGCAGACCGACGAGAATGGAAATGAGAAAATGGTTTCAACTCCTCCCCAGTAAGTACAGTTTAGAAGAAAGATATTCAGCGACTGACCATGACTAGGTTCCAACTCTTTCAGGGCGCCACTTCCTCACCAAGAGATACCGGCTTCACTATTTTCTCATCGTCAACACTATTCTTCAAGTATCTCCCATCGTGGCTCGAGAAGGACATTTCCAAGCTCACATGGAGCGTATCAACATCAGCATTCGACAATACAGTCTTGAGAGGTCTACCTCTAGCCATAGGCCATCCTACGACCGGCAAGCCATGCCTTCGATACCATGAGCCTTGGCCCCAATCCAAGACACGATTTGATGCTTCGGATGTCACAATTGACGGACTTAAGTCTACTGAGAGCGCTGCTATCTGTGAAACGATTGACTCGGTGCTCTATGATCGTCGGGTTGCTCTGTACTATGCTTGGGATAAGGGTGATATTCTGGTCAGCGATAACATCTTGATGATGCATACCAGGAGTGATTTCACTGCGGGCGTTGATCGTGAGCTGTGGCGAATTCACTTTGACTAGCTTTTCTCGTTTGGGTCGGCAGGTCTGATTATGTTTTGATATTGTCAGTTTGAAGGCTTCATATAGATTATCATTGCAATAGATTGTTTTTGACACTTGATGCCTATGAGTATGAGTCCAACCTTTGACTATCCCTTATCTCAGATTATCTAAATGCGGATTCATCCCGGAAATCCCGTCCGGAGATATCTCGGTCGGCATCCACTTCCGACTCGGATAGACTACCGACCAAACCTTATAACAAGCTATAATAAGAATAAAATCGCGGGGTAGTCCTGTCCTTGAAACACTCAATCAACTCAATCGTCATGTTCGAAGTCAAGCAATATCATCTCCTGCCAACGGACCTAGTTCCGAACTCACCAAGACCGCTTCTGCACTACAAGAATGTCTTAACCAAGCGACCCAATAGCTCCATTTGCGACCCCGCCAAGGTCTGGGATATGTTCACCAAGAACGGATGGGACGTCCAATGGATATTCCGATACCCAAATACGCAGTTGTCGCATTTTCACTCTGAGGCTCACGAATGCATGGCTGTTCTCTCAGGTACCGCAACGATCCGCTTTGGTGTCGGTGATACGTCGGAGGATCTCGAAGAGAATACATACGGATCAGCCTGGGAAAAAGGCGGGATTGTGTTGGAGGCCGAAGCAGGAGACGTCTTTGTCATTCCAGCTGGTGTAGCGCACAAGACTCACAATACCAAACCTGCAGCTGAGTTCAAACTGCTGTCGCCAGGTGTTGGACATGGCATCGAGGCAGATGACCCGAAGAAAGCGCTGTCTGAGATTAAGCTAGACGGATATACCATGATGGGGGCGTATAACGGGGGTGAATGGGATTTTGTCAAGAGTGGAGGAGACTATGGCAAGTCATGGAGGGTCCCGAAGCCGAAGAGGGATCCTGTATTTGGAGAGGCAGAGGAAGGACTTGTCAAGACTTGGCCTGGAGGTGATAGTAGGGTTGATTTGGAGATTGTGCAGGTGGAGAACAGGGAGTACAAGTCAAAGATATAACTTATCAGCTCCCCCAATACTGGTGCAGGATTAGCAATAAGCCAAAAGCCTCGCAGCACTAATCTCCAAGATCACGGGTCAATGAGGCCACCAGACAAAATGGAGGCAATTTGAGTTAAAGTTGATTCACTAAGTATACATGAACATAATAGAAAAGGAAACGGTCCAGTCACTCCCAAACACTAGTCATAACATAATCCATCTATCTCGTGTTCGCGTAGTAGAATTAGAAAGGGAGGACCCATCATCCCTTAGTCCTGGACACCAGTAGGGGTGTTGCAGAGGATGCCTTGGTCAAGCTGTGATGGTCAGTAATCAGTCAACTGAAAGGTTTGATCAGACTTACGATAGGCAGAACACAGCATCGAGCTCGCTGGCCAATGGCAGAGCAAACAGCACTGAAGTCAGCGGCGTCGGTAGGGGCAGCGGGAGCTAGCTATGTTAGATTGAGCTTCACTCAAGACATGGCTCTACTTACGGTTTCCGCAGTCGAGGTCGGCAACTCCAAGGACATCAGTAGCACAGCATTGAGAAGTGCCGTAGAGACCAGAGCAAGGGATGTAAGCCTGGCGCTTCTCCTCAGTGGGGAGGGCAGAGACGGCAGTGGCCAGGAGGGTAACGATAGCGAGTGAGAACTGCATGATGAATTGAGTGAATGAGTAGATAATAGAATGATCTGAAGCTTGGGGATGTGGATGCAGAATCCAAACTCATCCTCCAACAATCCCCATATTTATACAAAATCCCAAATTATAGATCCCATAAATCATTAAGATCATCATCAGTAAACTAAATAACCACAACGTCATTATCTCACAGCAAATCTCCAATGAATACCACATTTAAAGCCGTTGACGTTTCCGATGGCGATATCCCTGGCCTATATCATCTATATATTGACTTGAAACCTGTTGTAGCGTTACAACGGCCCAGCGGTTTACAGCTTTGCAGGGGTCTAACGCATAAACGTGTCGCGACGATCGCTCGATCAATTGGCACTGCTGATTCGCTGGCCCGTCGGAGGAAACACTGAAAGGAAGAGCCGACTGCCGAAACGATCACACCGTTAATTTTAGAAGGTTAATCTGAGGCGAATTTGGAAACAGGTTGGCTGCTGGGCCGATGTCATGACCTGTTGGGAGAAAGTAATTGGTCGGATTGGTTCCTGTGAGGCCTCATTGGTGTACGGCGAAGTTCCACGACCGTTATTGATCGTCGGTTTCCTCTTCCTATCAGGTTCTTCAGCTTGGGGTTTGTTGGGGCTGGCGTAACGACGTGGCAAATCATGAATGTGCAGATTGTTTCTCATACTGTTCCTGCAGAAAGTGGACCTACGCGCCGAGAACTTGATCCGGCTTCCGACCCTGGTAATCGAGCATAAACTTGATTGACATTAGATATCCGAAACTTATATCCGATCGGATTATATAGGTGGCTTGACTTAGGGAGCGGATTAAGTCTCCCGAACTAGATAATGACATCAACCACCATCATGATCTGATAGGCATCGCAGCTATCGCCTGGGTAGCATCCTTATGAATCGAAGGAGGAATCAAGGAAAATCTTATTCAAAAACCCAACACGTCGCAAAACAATCTGTTTCTGGAATCCCTGTCGCAAATCTCTCTTATGTCGTCAGTGGTAGTTGACCCCAGGCTTCAGCGCCATTCGATCATGAGATATCGAGTTCCTTGCTCCCCTCAGCTTGAATCGAAGCCTCTCACCTCCGTCATCGCACCTATCACCATCCCTGGCGAAAAGCAGCTCAATGCGTTCCTTGGCATCTCCGGATAGCCCAGCACCGCTAAGAGTATCGCGCTCATCAAACATATGTCCCGCCAACACGCTGATTAGACCAAAGCCCCCAGATACAGGCGAAGAACAAAATACGATACGTGCGATAAGGAGTATCAGGCCGACGATAGGCTGAGCGAGCAGAACGATAGCTAGCAGAGGAGACCTTTTGAGTACTGTGACAGTCTTCCAAGCTTTGTCAGGCCGATGATACTCGAACTGTTCACGCTCTCCAGCTTTCAAGTCGTTAACCGGCGAGCCAATGCCACAGAAGGCGGCCAGTCGAGACCAGAGAAGAGACGACACTACAGCCGTGAACCTTATCTGAGCCGCTTCATCCAGATTGGCCGTCAGTAGGTCGCTGACAAAATCGCTGAGCAGATACCTAGCATCATTCAGATGAAGAGTTCTACAGCCGTCCGGGAATGCTTCCACAAAGCTTCCAGCGCAGCTTCCCTCAATAAGGTTGACCGAATTAGCTGTAATCTTCCATTTCCCGTGACACTTTAGCCGTTGGCTTGTGAATTCGAGCGCCTCCTTTTGAAACCTTTTATTTGAAGGTCTTATGTTCCTATCTTCTTTCGAAGGCCCGACATGCGGTGTGAGAAGGACGAAGAACCGGTCCACTTGCCCTTGAGGCCATAGGGTCGACAGCCACTTTTTCTCTTTGTAAAGAGATATGTGCTGTGGCGCATTGTCATCACTTGATTCAAAAAGGTTGTTCCACCACGTATCGTTGTCGCGCTGCTTGTCAACTTCGTGGTTGAGATGCCAAGCCAAGCCAGAGACGTCAGCAGACACGGTGTATGACTGCTGTCCCCGAATCTCGGCCCTTATGCTTTTGACGTACGATGGACTTGGTCCGTCCAACATGGCAACCCTTATCGTATTATCCTTCAGTAAGAGCATATTAAAGCCAAATGGTTGTGGTTGAGAGGGTAACTTGGTTACGTTACTAAAGAAGAACGGGATGGTAGCGTTGACCATAAGAGAAGCGCCAGAGGCAAAGTTAGCAAAGCCCACAGGACCAGTAAGACCATATTGGCCTCCGCTGGCATGCACTTCAGTTGTGACCCTTCCACCAACGAAGCTCTTGTACCCAACGCTAAGAAGCAATGGGAACGCAAGAGATGCAGATAGCAGCACTGTCCATCTTTGACTGCCCCGACGCCAATTCAGAAGACTACCCAAGATACTCTTCTTAATGATCGAATCGTAATTCTGGAGGAGGCTCGCCCATCGTGTTTCGAGTTGCAGGAAGACGATAGTGGACAGTTTGGCGGTGCAGAGATCCATGAGAGAAAGCATCAAACCAACGACGATAAGCTGATACTTTTGCTCAAGACTCGCTGCAGTGGTTGGGTGAAAGCAACAAATCAGAGCCCTGATACTACAGCAAAAGCTCAATATCAGTGCTGCAATCTCTGAGAGGTCGCAGCGTCGTCTCCTGATGGGGTTGCCGAGTCCGCGATGATCTTGGCTGGCGTTGAAGGGCTCGTAAGCTGATATATCATCATTTGGTCTGACTTTATGGCGGGAGGGCAGATGAGCGAAGGCATCCATTGAAGAAGATCTTATGATCGCCCTAGGAATTTAGAGGATAAAGGAAGTCTAGATTGAGACTGAAAAGAAATTGGGAGGGAAGGCACAAAAGCGATATATAATGAATTGCGGCTGAAAATCGTGGTGGTTTATTTCCGGAGCAAATGTGATCAAACCACTACGCAGAAAGTTGATACGACCAACGAAATCTGAGAGCCTTGATTCTGGTCAGCTCATTGTAGCTTCTGCAACCCTTCGCAGTGATCCTTTACGGTTGGGTGGCATCGCCGCCAATCAAAGTGCAACACGATATCAGCTGGACACCAACCAACACTCAAGTGTGCCATGATAAAAACCAGGCTCTCAAAATTGATAATGCCCATTATAATTTACAACTTGACGGACATTACGGTAAACGTGAAGGATGTATACCCTGAAAGATAAAATACTATTGATGAATAGACTCATGAGTTCGGGAATGCTGCAAGTTCTTCACCGTCACTTGTCGCAAGTGGCGAAAGCTCTACAGCCTGATTTTTAACATGCATTTATGAAAGTGGCTGCATGAGCTGAAACCAAACAAAGTGGTTGTCGCAAAAGCGACATGTGGTAAAACAAAACAGGCTCTCGCCTATTTATCCGCAATGTCCAAAAAGCCCAACATAGCCGCAAGTACTATCGAAAATTAGCCCTCTGCTTCAAAACGGTGTTATTATGAGTGGTCGCAACTTACAAGCGCCAGCAGTGACGATATACGAAGCTGTTCCCCAAGCAGTTTGTATCGTTGCCAAATCGGTCCACGCCTTGGAGTTCAGCCAAATGCCGATGGCCAAGCTCAGCAAGACTGGAACGAGCACCACGATCGAGATGCGGGTGACTGACCAGTCTAGTACCAGCTCAAGGCCATATTCGCCCTCCAGTATATCAAGTCTCTTATTATTCAAGGTACAGTGTATCCAGTCTGACCAAGCTAGGGATATATGCCGAGGAACATGCCATCTTCTGTAGGTACTCATAAATAGCTGCAAGTCGCCGACTCCATTGTTATCGAGGATGATGCGTTTATGCGTCCCGGTATCTGCGTCGCACTGACTCATCAGGTTAAGTTTGAACTTGATCACTGACGAGGACAAACCTTGTATAGCCTAAAGCCCTTCAAATGCTTTAGCGAGAGAAAAATCCCTCTCATCCCACGGAGTCGGAAAGTTGCCCAGCGGAGCTTGGAGAAAAGTTGGTCAGGCTTATCGACAAACACAATTCTCTCCTTCGGGTTAGGGTTTCCACGAAGGAACAAACCCAACACCACGTATGTTGGTTGAGTCCGCGACTCAAACTCAATAGCTGACGTGCGCGTGATGCCGAAAACAGGTATTGAAAAGCTCGTCTTCCATTCGATCCTCTCCGCTTGCGCCTGTCTCGAATCATGCCGTGTAGGTGAGGTTTCATCATCTATAACTCCATGCTCTTCATCACGCCGTGGTGTCGGGGTCAGTGAAAACATAATGTCTCGATAAGCCTTTGGGTACGGAAATGTCGCGGTTTCGTTGATCTCATAGTTGGAGCCCAATTGCGGCATTCCCTGGGCTGCGGGAGCGTGTAAGAAGAACTGGCTCTTGACATTCCACTGATGTCGAAGTGACCTGATGCATGGAGTTCGCTGCTCTACAAGACCATTGTAGTCGAGATGCCCTATGCCGTATGAGAAGTAAGCATGCCAGGCTGTAGTGGGTATGGGTCCGGCCGGTGCTGGCTGAGACAGAGACACGGGCGCATCGCCGGTATCGTCATTAGGTAGCGCCATTATCAATTGCGACAGGCGATTGAATATGTCTTTTCTATTTATTTGAAGGATTAACTGTATAGTGGCGGGAATGAACCCCGCGTAATGAGGTGAGGAACGCGTTGGCGATTCAATCTTCAGCCGCAAGCCACCAAGAACCATCCCATCCAATGAGACGAGACGCTGAAGTTTCGAGTGCAGTCAGTGCTGGACCAATTACAAAAGTTCGCTGACAGCCCATGCCACTTGGCCCAGGCTACGCTCTTACATTGACTGCTTTAATACTGTGATTAAAATAGTAAGAAGCAATACGACATTTTTATTAATTGCGATAACTTTAACCATTTGCATGCGCCTCGCATTGAGGACTGAGATAATGTGTTGGTAATTAAATACTCAACCGTAGGCACCCAAAAACCTCCAATGAGAAACGTTTCTTTTGCTCAGGATGACTACTGCCTATAAGGTTAAGCTTTAGGCTGCGAACACAGGCGATGGATGCAGTGCTGACAGGTTGGTCGATTCTACCAATGTCCAATGGTCAAATGCCTACAATACTGGGCTCTGAGCTCACGTTAATGGTCTCTAGGCAGGCGTGAGGCATATGAAACTTCTCTTTAATATTGCTTTGAGGATAGAGAATCATTAAATGATATTTGTTCTAGATTTATATCACTTCCAGTCAAGGTGAGACGGACCAGGTAGGTCTCCAAAAACTGGCTGACGATTGTAGCTGAACTGTAAAAGGCCAAGTCAATAAGACCATAATAGCTACATAGAGCATAACTTACCCTTACCCCCTTTTCAACGTCCATAAACAGAGCCTCTTGTGAGAACAAGACGAAGGATTTGTGCAGGTCGATAATGGACTCATCTGCAGCATGCTTCTCAAACTGTGCCTGGGCCTTCCTTACCAGCGGAACAGACTCAGGGCCAGCAAGAAAGAGTTTGTAGACAAGTGCGTATTGGGGCATGTTTGCTCCACCAAAATAAGAGTTCAAGTCGAACTGGTCAGAAACAGCACCGACGTTGCAAATCAGTCCCCAAACATGATCCTGGCAGCAAGAGTGGATTGCGTCAACCAAGCGAGGGGTTAACATCTGCTCCAGGCTCTCTCCATCCTTGCTGTCATCTGGCGTGGATATGAAATACATAGCAACAGTAGCGTCGCCCGAATCCATAGTGCCCGATGTAACCCCAGCTCGCTTTGTAGCAGCCGCAGTCTGCAGTAGAATAGTCTTTTTATATACCATGCTATAGGATAACTATAGCCTATAAGGTTAAGCTTTAGGCTATAAATACAGATAATAAATAATAATATAATATTTTTTTCCCTAATATAAGCTTTTATTTATAAGCTTTTATAATAACTAATAAATCTTATTATAAGCCTTAAAGTAAAGAAAAAGATTAAAAAGTATATAAAAAGATATAACTTTAACTTTATATTTTTATATATATACTATAATATAACTCTATAAATAATATATTAATAATAAATTAAACTATTATTAATAATAACTTAATAACCTAATAAGCTTAAAATTATATTTATAATTCTTTTATTAATTTTAATATTTTTAAAGGTATTACTTAATAATATATTATAATATAAATTAATTTAAAAAATAAAGCTTTTATTAAAGCTAAGCTTTAATTTATTATAAAAGCTTACTTTAAATTTTAAAATATTTTTAATATAATTTATATTAAGTTAGTTTTTTTTAGCTATAAAATATTTAAAGTAGCTATTAATAACCTAGGTACTTACTATATTATAAAATTTACTTATAATAAAATTAAAGTATTAAAAAAGCTAGTAAAAAAAATAAATAAAAAAAATAAATATATTATAATATTAAAAGGTAATATTAACTAAATAATAAAGCTTATAACTTTATAAATTATTATAATAAAAAGGTAAAGTATAATTTAGTAATTAAAAAGTTAATAATTAAAGTTATTAAATAACTTTAAAAAGGATTATATATATAGTAAAAAGATTAAATTATTAAAGGTTTTATTAATTAAGTTATTTAAGCTAAAAAAGTTAAAGTATTAATACTTTTACTAAGGTAAGTTATATTTAGGCTAGTAATTAAAAGCTTTAAAAGTTAAGAGAATATAAGTTAATTAAGTTTATAAGATTAATATATAATAATTTTTAATATAATATTTTATATACTATAAGCACAATGCTTGTCTTAAAGTCTGCGAAAAAAGGCCCATCTGGCGCGATAGTTGTCTTCACATAGTCGCTAGAGAAGCATTTCTGGACATGGTCCCAATCTCGGAAGAAGAGTTCTGTGGTATCGTCTCTTCCAACCCAGTTGTGATTGGCATTCAAGGGACCATCTTGACGCGACCCAAAGGCCGAGTCAAAGACCTGGGTCTGGATGTACTTGCTACGTATAAGCTTAGCAGCATCCTCTAACTCCATGGATTGCAGTGGGCAGTCGACATACTATGGTTTCTGGTCCTTATCCTCTATAGCATCAGAGATACTTCCGTGGATACGGAATCGATGATCAAAGTACTCTTTTCGTGTCATGTTAGGCTTACGCCTGCCGGTAGCTATTTGTTTAATATGGGGCATCATGGTGTGAGCAAGTGTTGAGGATGTAAACCAAGTAGGATTGATGATTTGGTATAATGGTCGGTGATTGCCAAGGCATTTGATAAAAGCAATCAATGTAGCTCAGTTACAGGGAGAGTTCGAATAGAAGATATTATGATCTAGTTTTATGCAACAACTCATAGCCAAGCCTTCAGCTAACTTCGGCTCAGGCGGATGTATATGCATACTGACATCAGCTCTACAATGTGGAGCCGACGAATATACCCCCTAGAGAGACGGGTCACCCTCTGTCACTCTTGGAACTTTTAGGACTTTCCAGGGCCAACAACAGAAAGGGTCATGTTGCATGTACTTGTGGTCCGTCTGATCAACGATCGCCACTTGGGCTCTTAATCTGGCAATTCGTATTCCGTAAGGGCCAATAACCCCAGAAGTATAGGGATGTGGAGAGTACGGGACGGGAATATCGGCGTCGGCATGTGGAGGCGGTATGCGGGCTCAAATAAGGCGGAAACTGGAGAGCCAGGATTTCAAATTGGGGATGTCATGGAACTATGGTAGCATTTTAAACTGTTAAACAAAAACAACAAATCCAATCAATTCAAGTTTTCTCAAGTTGAAACAAACCTTGATCATGGCTACGCAGGACAGTCCCCTTGACGTGGTTATCATTGGCGCCGGGCTCGCCGGACTTTTAGCCGCCCGAGTGCTACGTGAGAAGCACAACATCAAAGTGTACGAGCGGTCATCTACACCAATCGAGGTTGGTGCCGCTATCAATGTCGGCCCAAATGGTGTTCGGATCCTCGACACCCTTGGTTTCGACCGCGCCAAGGCTGGATCACTTCCTGTCGCGGCTACCAAGGTTTTCACGAAGGATGGCAATCTCCAACTGGATGAGAAAAATAGTTATGTAGAGAAGTATGGTGCTGATTGGCTTTTCCAACATCGGGCTGACCTGAGAGGAGAGTTTCTTCGGTTGGCGACTGACGATACTGGCGTTTCGGGTATACCAGGGAGACCGGCTGAGGTGCTGTGGGATCAGAATGTCATTGACATCGATCCAGAAGAGGGAAGAATCACACTTGCATCGGGTGAACAGGTCAAAGCAGACCTTTTGATTGGTAAGTTATTCAGGCATGACCTAATTGAGCTCACCAACTGACGCGCGACAGCTGCGGATGGCATCAAGTCCATGGTGAGGCCACATGTAGTCGGTGATGCTGCGTTCCAGACAGCGAGGCCATCTGGCTTATCAGCCTTTCGCTTCACGCTGGAGCTTGACGACATCAGAGCAGCTCTGAAGCAACTCCCAGAAATCTTACAAGCTGATCAGCCTACATGCTTGTCCATGGTTTATTCTTTCGACAACAGCATGCGATCCGTTGTTATGTATCCCTGCCGGAACTTTGAACTGCTTAACTTTGTATGCATCGTCCCAGATAGCAGCCTAAAGGAAAAAACAACAGAATCATGGACAGCTTCTGGGGATAAAGAAGAGCTTATGTCACTGTTCTCAGACTTTCCCTCCTGGGTGCACGATTATTTCCGGTACGATTACTCTGTATCCTCCACTCTCGTACTATAAAAGCAACTGACTTGAACAACAGAATCGCAAAGAATATCAAACTCTGGCAGCTTCGGGACCAGGACCCGTTACCAACCCACATTCGCGGACGGACAGTTCTGATTGGCGATGCGGCGCATGCTATGACGCCTCACCAAGGACAGGGCGGAACACAGGCGGTTGAAGACGCAGAAGGGTTCAGGCTCTTCCTGCAACAAGGCGTTGCTAGCGAGTATGTCCCTGAGCTGCTGAAAGACTTTGATTCCGTCCGCAGACCACGCGCAAGCCAGATCCAGAACAATACTCGAAAGGCGAAGAACAAGAGGACTGCTGAGGAAGTATATATGTTTGAGAAGATAAATTGGACCTATGGTGGTATTATGGAGGAACTCCGGGCTGTGAAAGAAAGAGGCTGCAGGAATGCAGAGACGTGAATAGCTCTTCTCCCAATAACAATATAATTATTGGCAATGCCTCTTTATCCTTTCACGTTAGTGGGTAGGTATCCACTAATTATACGCCAAGGCCACTGGGCGAAAGATGGGGCTTGCTGCCTGGAATCAGCACTAGCGGTCCTTAAAACGCCATTCGTCGTACTGTCGTAATCTGTCCGCTCACATCTCAACTCAGTGACTCCATCAAAGCATTATGGGTTACTCTGAAGTTCTCTGCCACATTTGCGGCGTCAGTTTCAACATCAACCGCTCTCGAACAGATAAAGAACCTCGAAGCGCAGCCTGGGGCCAAAGCCTTGCCGTCAACCCTGAAAACAGTCACGGTCGGTGGGGATGCTACTACGTGAAAAGAGATGGAGTCCAAGAACCCGGGGCCGCGTCTTTGGAACCAGTCAAGTATATCCCACCAAAAATGGACCCTGAAGATTCATCCGATGATGGGTGGACGTCAGACACGCCGGATGATGAATGGGAACATATCGCTGGACCAGGATGCGAATACAATGGAGCCTACAATGGATACCATATCTCTGCAGAGGCTATGAAACACTGTCAAACATCCCAGTGTCTTGTACCAAAAGGCAATGATTGGCAGCCCGAGAGAGACGATCAAGACTTTGAAACTTCGGGCAACTTCTTCCTTAGCGGTTTGTCGGACGACATGCCCAGTAGAGATATGGGCTGGCCATCTGTTTCTCCCTCCCGTCATGGCATGAGCGACGTCAGCGCCGAGAACATCATTTGGGATCCTGAAGATGCGGATGAGCCCTGTATGCCCTTTCATCCGACCTGCTTCGAGATATTCAAGAGAGCTTCTCTACATCGGTATGGGACTGTGGATGTTGAGTGCTTGATGAAGTGGTGGCGCCTTGAACCAACGTACGAAGATTTCCATGGTTTTCCTCGGCATCCTGCTGTCAAGAAAGCTCAGGAGCAGTGGTGGAGTCATGAACGTGGAGGCGAGTTCCTAGTGGCCAACCCTTGCTTTGTTCCTGGATTGGAAGATCTCCTGCAGTCCACACGCATGGAACATACCCTTGGGAACGAGTCTAGCCTTTCTGGAACTACCATATCGACGAAATCAGCCCCTTCCGACCCATTCTCAAAGCTTCCCAGCGAAATGATTCGTGAGATTCTCATCCATCTCAGTTTCAAGGATCTTGCCAACCTGCGACTTACCTCTCGCGTATTTCTGCATCTGCCGAACTCAGTTTTGTACGAAGTGACAGTTCGGGAAACTCCTTGGTTATACGAAGCTTGGTCGTCATTGCCTATTTCGTTCTGGGCAACAACAACTCAAGAAGAGATCGATGAAGAGATCGAACGCGGAGGTGACATTCGCGCAACTCCTCAGCCAGTCACGCTACTCGGCAAAGCTGAAACGGACTGGCTCCGTCTCCAAGTGGAGGTATCGAAGAACTGGAAAATATTACTTGGGCTGCAGAACCGGCGCAGAATCTGGGACGATTGCCAAGAAATCTTAAATCGGGTGGATGAATACCGGAAACAAGGCAAGATCTGAGAACTATTGAGCTTATTTCACTTTTCCCAATTTGCACATGTAGTCGCTTTCGATGTAATGAATTGATTCAACATGCTCTACAATAACCAAAGCAATCATCACAAACTCTAACCGAGCTTTGAGAGACGGTCCAAAACATCGTCCTCCCAAGGATAATCATCACTCTTGATCTTTCCAAAAGTCGGCAACAAAACAGCCTCATCAATCTCAGCGTACTTGCCACGCTCAATATGCACAAGCTGTCCATTCTTTGAAGAATCAGCCATGAGAAAAGCAGCGCAGCGAGCGACAACCGAAGCGGGCTGAAGCTCAACGTTGATGGCGTCAAGAAGAGCCTTCAGCGACGGCAAGACACTGCTGTCTGTCCAGCTAGGGGCTAGTGTATTAACCCGGATGGGAAGTTGAGCTGCGGAGAGCAGGGGGACCAGACCTCGTCCCCAGCCCAGGACACCATGTTTGGCGGTGGCTAGGGATGTTAGTAAAACACGATGACGTGGGGATCTGGTGACTCACAGTAATCCACAGCTCGGACACGCTGCAGGCCAGTTGTTGAGCCACTGATAAGAATGCTGCCTCCCTCAGGCTGTTGTCTCATATAGTTAATAGCAAGCGTCGAAGTGTTGATGACTCCCTTCAAGCTAATGTCAAGAAGTTGATGCGAAGGCTCCTTCAAGTCGCCATTCTCATCAACCTCAGTAGCCAAGTAATCCGTCCTAGGTCCAACACCAGCATTCGCGAAAACATGGTCAATACGACCATAAACCTCCTTAGCCTTCTTGAAAAGCGCAATCAAATCACCCCAGACTGAAACATCGGTCTTGACAAAGGTAAATGATCCCTTGTGCTCCTCCGGGGGAGGCTGCACATCGCCACTGACTACCGAGGCGCCAAGCGACAAAAGCAAGTCAACAGTGGATAAACCAATACCAGAAGATCCTCCTATCAAGGATACATCGTTAGCTCGTATTCCGCTGGTCATGTAGGGAAGGGTTGCATACCTGTCACGATGACAACCTTGCCCTTGAGGGCCTCCAGCTTCTGATCGTCGATAGTAAACTCAGCCATGTTTTCTTGTTTTGAAACGTGAAGAAGCAGAAAGACGCGGTGAGAAGAAACTCGATGGTAGCAGCAGTGGCCCTGACTAAAATACGAAAAGTTACATTGGACTTCGTCCACACCGGTTCAGGGTCCTAGGTGGAACCGGGGAATCCACATACACTCCCGCAAGTCGTACGAGTTCTCATCTTGCATTAACTGTTGGTGGGTAAACTATTGTTTCTGCTCTGTAGTCCCGAGTCTAGTCGAGGACTAGATCTTACATCCATGCTGGTATCCATATTTGCTGGGCATGTACGCGATCACGTGTTTTCTAACATTCATTTGCCACTGGTTCTTTTACTGAAATAACCGGAGAAAGTCGCCCGGGGGGTTGGTTCTGTCGGAAATGGATCTCTGCAGAAGGATCTGATCGGCACTGATGTAACAACCCGTTACGAGCGAGACATCCAGACCGTTTTCACATGCATATCTCTTTTTTGATCTTTCGTATCTACGCTTTGAACATGACTATCTCTTGGCTTCGGACACCAGTAGATCATCCGCAGACCAAGACAGAATCTAATATGAGGCTGACCAAAGACACTAGGACGTGCGGGCCGCCCGGGGATAAAGTGGACGTTCCAGAAAAAGCAGCCAATATCATAGCCTCGGGATCATTCACGGCCGAAATGCTCCGCAAATATTGCACTAAAACGTTTGAGACAGCCGTTGATTTGAGTTCGTCATCACTTAGTTCGCTGCTAGGACCCGTTTCCTAATTGGCCCCCTATGTTTGAACCGCTACGCTAGCTGGGGTATGCGAGAATGAACGAGCCTCGGAACCAATGCGAGAAATAACTAAACTTGTACAGGGGATATTCTAGTGGGCCTTGTCGGACTGTTTATGTCACGGCGAAGTTGCATGCTGCGTATACCGGTTTTCCTGAGGGGCTAGGAGCATGGGTACCGGCCCAAAATTTCCGGGACGTTGGGTCAGCCGTTTGACATTAAATCTAGCAGATACAGATCTCGAAATCGTCCCTGACCTTGCTGTTTGTTCCTTTGTTTATTGCCTTTCTTATCGTTCGCCTTGAATCACCAATATGGCTCCAGTAGCCGGTGCGGGCGTGCCCCTTCTATGGATCACTATTGTGATGCTCACGCTATCGTGGATCTTTCTCAGTGCGCGTCTTGGAGTTCGAAAATGGAAAAATAATCTTGGCTTGGACGATTGGCTGATGTTTGCTGGTTTGGTATGTATTGTGGCAGAGTTTGAAGACTGTGACTTACGAGAGACAGATTCTGTATACGGTTACGGCAGCGCTGGTTATTACGTGCTGTTTCCATGGAGCAGGTCAGCATAGAGATGCTATCGAAGCAAAGGATGTTATGATGGGAACAAAGGTACGCGCCTTTCCGACGGTCGTGGTACAATTGCTAACGCATCACGTCGCAGCTTTTCTTCATCGCCCAATTCTTCTACTCCGCCTGCTCCGTCCCTATCAAATCCAGCATTTGCGTAACCATGCTCCGAATTTGTGATGCACGCCGTCGATTCGTCTGGACTCTATGGGGCCTCATCGGTATAACTGTCATCACCGCCATCATCTTCATCCTCGCCACAGCGAACGTTTGCCATCCGATCACAACACTTTGGGGAGAAACGACACACGGCTACTGCAACACGAAGCTCAACAGTAGTGTCGGATTCTTCTTTTCTGCTGTGTCGATCATCGTAGACTGGACGCTAGCTATTCTTCCTGGACTCTTGCTGTGGAATATCCAGATGAAGAACAGGGTCAAGCTCCCGGTCATTGTTATGCTTGGCCTTGGTGCTTTGTAAGTCAGACATATGATCTTTGTGTCAAAGCTAACAACTTTTAGTGCTAGTTGCGCAACCGTCGTCCGACTCGGCTACCTCACACTCTACAACAACCCCGAAGAATTCATGTATAGCACCGGCGCAATCGGCCTATGGTCCATTGTGGAAGAGGGTATCGGAATCATCGCCGGCTCAATGCCTGCCCTTCGTCCACTTCTCAACCTCCCGGTATTCCGCAGCACCTACGCAAGCAACACTGGCTCCAACGGAATCTCGAGTCGAATGAACCCACCTCATATCTCGGGAAATAAACATACTAGAATTGTTTCGAATAACCAAAAGTCGAGTTTGGAGTTAAATGACTTTCGATCGGGCATGACAACACGCGTGGGTTTTGGCAATGATGATAAGGTCAGACAGAGTATTGATGATGGGGACAGTCAGAAGTACATCTTGAAGCAGACGCGGGTTGTGATGACTACTGAGCAAACATAGATTATAGGACAGCAAATTTATAAGATTAGCAATCACTTGTCATCCATAACAATATCTCGCAGTCGTGCCTAACGAACTGGCTTGCAGTGTCACCTTCAGACGTCAAGCTTTAAGTGGCAATCGAACTAGAGTGATGCGGCTTGAATCATACTTCTGCCCTGTACACACCCGGGACTCCTTGAATTTGCAAAAAATTCACTATAACAAAGAAGTGGAGTTTTATTGATAGAATGTATTTAGGAAGATTAAGCGACATTGCACAGTGAGGCGGATGAAACAGCCTACTCGATTTAGAGAGATGAGATGCCGTCGTTGGTCTGTTTTCTTGGTATCCCTGCTTACTACCCTGCAGTGATTGAAAATAATAGCAAATAAGCCCTTCAGAGCTAATTACTATGTTAGATAATAACCGAATACTAAATTGACAATTTAGGGATAGCTTCTCCTTTGTGTTCCCGTTTTCGAGTTCTTTTTTAATAAAAAGAAGTTAACAGCCGCACCTGCGTGTGAGAGACTGACATGCTAGTGCGATTGGCATGCTCATAGCCTGGTGAAATGAAGTTTGCACTCAAATGTAATAATAAACAATAAGACCACGAATTGATTTCAATAAGCGAATAAAGAAGCCCGACTGTCTCTGGCTAATGGTAAACTGACGTCTTGAGTTCAATCTTCATCTCTATCAATGATGCCAGCTCAATGTTCATGCCAAGTCTTTAGAGCAGGGTTTGCAATAGGTGCGCATGCACGGCTATAGTAGATCATGCGGGGAATCCTAGTCTATGCTAACATCATCTGACTCGGTATTTCTCAATAGTGAGGACCTTTCCAAGCAACCTGATGTATCTTGAGAAGTACCTTGCTCTTTAGCCGGATGACTTTTGTCAGACCTTGACGATTCCTGGTGGCGCGATCCTCTTCGACAAGCAGGAAATCGGCAAGATAGTTACAACGCATTGAGATTCACTGACGTCCAGATTATAGCGGATTTCTGCAGGAAGATCTATTGAGAGAAGAACTGAAGTTGGCTTGCACTGACCTTATGCAGAATATGATTCAACAGGCTTTGAATCGATGTAGTATTCCTACTCGACGGCACTTGTAGTTGGTTGCGACATCCCTTCTAAGACTTAAGCATACTTTCAACCTTACATGATACATTTAGCCTGTCCCACCGGAGCAAACTCTCTCGGCAGTTCATTATCCTGCTCTTGAACCTGGAATTACCAGTTTAGGATCTCCTGCGGGGGATCTGCGTTCCGGCGGGGAGATTGTACCATCTCTGCACCTTGTAATGGCATAGAACTTAGAACACCTTACTCTGCAAGAAAACTGATAACTAGGTCGCCATCTGCCCAGGCTTCGCTACATGAAATGGCCAGAGACTCATTTATTTTGACCTGATATATCTCTTGACCAAGTTCTTTGTCTAAAATGCTCCACGCGACTCTCACCACTGTGGTGCTGGCTCTAGCCACCAACGTCGCTGCACAGGTACAAGGCACGGCAACTGTCGATCTCTCTAAAAGCCATGGACGAGCACAAGTTCTTGGATCAGGCTTCATCTACGGCTGGCCTGATAACGGAACAAGTGTCGACACCTCGATCCCAGATTACTTAGTAACCGACATCAAATTCAACGCGAATCGCGGTGGCGGCGCCCAGATTCCATCGCTTGGCTGGGCTAGAGGCGGCTATGAAGGATACCTCGGCCGCTTCAACTCTACTCTATCCAACTACCGCACCACACGCAAGTATAACGCTGATTTTATCTTGCTGCCTCATGATCTCTGGGGTGCAGATGGCGGACAGGGTTCGAACTCTCCGTTTCCAGGTGATAATGGTAACTGGACTGAGACGGAGCTATTCTGGAATCAGCTTGTATCTGATTTAAAGGCCCATGACATGTTAGAGGGCCTTGTGATTGATGTTTGGAATGAGCCTGATATTGATATTTTTTGGGATCGCTCATGGCCCCAGTTTCTCGAGTATTATAATCGCGCGACCAAACTCATACGGTAAGAATACTTTTGATGCATACGAATTGTAAGTGAGCTGACTGGTCGGATTAGAAAAGCACTCCCCAAAACTCTTCTCAGCGGCCCAGCCATGGCACATTCTCCCATTCTGTCCGATGATAAATGGCATACCTGGCTACAGTCAGTAGCGGGAAACAAGACGATCCCTGTTATTTTCTCCTGGCATCAGATTGGTGATTGGGAACGTGAGCCTGACAACACCATCCCCGACTTTACTACCTTGCGGGGCCAATACGGCGTTCCAGAGAAGCCAATTGACATCAACGAGTACGCTGCACGCGATGAACAGAATCCAGCCAACTCAGTCTACTACCTTTCCCAACTGGAGCGCCATAACCTCAGAGGTCTACGTGCGAACTGGGGCGGTGGATCTGATCTGCACAACTGGATGGGTAACTTGATTTACAGCACTACCGGCACCTCTGAGGGGACCTACTACCCTAATGGCGAGTGGCAGGTATATAAATACTATGCAGCCATGGTAGGGCAGAGACTTTTGACGAAAGCGTCGTCGGACTTGAAGTTTGATGTTTTTGCTACTAAGCAAGGCCACAAGGTCAAGATCCTAGCCGGCACCAGAACCGTTCGAGCAAAGTATAGCATTGAAGTCAGCGGCTTGGGAGCAGTAGGACTCCCAAAGAAGGGCACGGTAAAGGTTCGGACTTATCGATTCGACTGGGCTGGGCCGAATGGAAAGGTTGACGGGCCTATTGATTTGGGAGAGAAGAGGTATACTTATTCGGCCAACACGGTAAACCGCCCCCGAGTTAAGCGCTGCATTATATACGTGCCTTTCCTTAAGACTTGGTGCCTGAGCTAATTTTGAATCACAGCTAACACTCTCTGTCAACCTGTCTACAAACGCTACCGCCTTTGCTTACGAGTTTTCAGTTTGAGACGGTGACAGAATTTGTTTTGGATAGAAACGAGGATGAGATGGCTAGTGCGTTACTTCATCAGCTCATAAGAGCAGTCTAAGTTGCGAAATATGACAAAAGGAGCGACAATAGGAAAACTCAGCCTGCTAGACTGTGGACCCAGCAACTCATCCTTCAATCGAATTTCGTCGCGTTCTCTTCGTCTTTGATCTTGACTCAAGTGAGCGTCGCTTGTTAGACCCAGTATTACCAATCAAAGACCAAACATGAAGGTCAGAGGGTAGAAAAGTACCACTATACGCCTCCCGTCTGAGAAATTCCATTATAGATGAGAACGAAAGCGAATCCATGCCGCAGTAAACAGTGATTGCTCTCCCGAAAGCGACTTCGTGCATAAGATCTTCCCGTTCAAACCAAGATCGCCTTAGAAATCTGATGATAGATGACTTTTCCTGATCGGAGGGGATGTATGAATACCCAGTCCTTGTGGTAGAAGGATTGTCATCCGACATAGTTTCATCCGGGTCTTTGCCATCAGCTCGAAGGATTGATAAGATGGCCTGTGGCGCTAGCTTCGTTTCGTCGTTTTGAATTCCAACCCATGCGATGACAGAACTAGCACGACAGTAGATCTGTGGAACCAAAGAACCGTGATTCGATCGCTCCTCGGGATTGCTCTGATCGATGCAAATTGCATCAATCCACATCGGCCTCCCGGCTCGAACAACTTCAGGAACAGGGACTAGTTCTCTCTCCTCAGGCGTCTTTTGCATCTTATAAGCAATTTCCTCAATATTCTCCCAATCTTTTGGCTTCGTGTATGTGATGTAGTCCATCGGCGTTTTACCATACGAGTCGATTACTTTCATACTGGCACCGTAGTCGAGAAGCATGTTGATCATGTCGAAATGACCGAGTTGTGCTGCGTGATGAATTGCTGTTTTGCCAAAACAATCCTGCGCATGGATATGAGCACCTTGTTCCAACAACTGTTGAACCTTGGGTCGATGATTATTTTCCACGGCTGTCATCAACTCTGTCTCCAGGAACAGTTCATTGCGCTGCTCAACGGGATCATTGACTTTTTGAGCCATCTTGAGAGCTTCGTAATTGTTTTTCGGGAGAAACATTAGCTTTCCGTTGATGGTGATGGGATAGAGATGCATGGGCCCGTATTCATCAATATCGCCTGGATCAGCACTGTCTGGATTTCCCCATGTCGAAGAGATGAGATCGAAATCTGGGGCCTCGTTGATATTCACGGTTTCTAGGATGCATTCTAGTAGAGGTTCACCTAGAATTGAAGGAGGTGAAAGCTGGCGTGGTCTCTTGATGAATGATAGTAGACGAATTGAGGTTGGTGAGGGCAGATTTGTGTATGAGACGTTGGTGAAATCCATTGGAGGCGCATTGATAGAAGCCATGATAGCGAATTGAACCTGTGTTTTTCAAGTATGATATTTGCCTCTTGGTGCTAATTATCGTATCTTCACCCTCATTCTTATAATCTCAGCACCGTGAATCCTTCCGCCAAGACATGCATTGTGTGCCTATTTTAGTGCAGGCGGAGGGCGTTCTGCCTAGCTCAGCCCCTGTAAGTGGATAGCATTCGCTGTCAGATCCGTTGGACTTGACTCGGCTGCCTCCCCAACCACCTGAATATCTTCACAGAGACAGACAAGAAATATGAGAGAATCTTATACTTTATCATATCTAACTAGTCATGAGATTTATTCCAACATCCCAGTACAGGTTGTTCAATCCCGCAGCGTCGTTTTCTGCCTGAACCCCGCCGGGCTCACCAGCCAGTAAGCATCGCAGCGTGATATCCCTGTAAGTCTCCCCTGCGAAGAAGGCTAGGTCTGCTCGACACTTCTTGATGACAGCTTCTTTGAACTGCCCGGCTAACATTGAGTCTGCTTTTGAACCCTTTGCCCCGGACTCAGCGACTTTTGCGATGGGTCGCCAATATCCAATCTCAGCTAGTAATAGTCCAACAGCGTAAATGTCGTGGACTCGCTGGAAGCACTGTTCGTTGCCAGTCTGTTTGACTCCTGACTTGAGACGTTTGCGTATGTCGGGATGTAGGTAGACAATCTCGGTATCTTCAACTGACGCTGAGATGGATAGTTCGGTAGGTGAGTCTGGCCGAGAGATTGCGAACCCTCCGATGATAGGTTGACTGAGATCAAGTGCCTTTGACTTTGTGTCCGTCTCGTCTATGAGGAATGCGATGTGCAGAGAATTGAATCGCTCGTGATGCCATCGAGTCAAGAGGAAAGTGTAAAATCCCATCACCAGTTTTGAAGCAAGCTGGAGTCGCTGATTCAAACTTGGAAGAGCATGCTGTACTCGTGAAGCTGATTTACTACCCACCGCCGACTTCTGACCTCCCGACAGCATATCGTAAAGCGTATAGACTTTTGTTGAAGATGTAAGACTGCGAGGCAAGGTAGACACGAGACCGAAGGACCTCGCGCCCCCAAACTCAACAAACCCAAGAGCTGGCAAGGGCTGTATTGCTGAGAATGTTCCGATCTGCTGTAAAGTGTACGAGATCCGTGCCATTCGAGAGTGAGCTAACTTATAAGCATCGAAATCTTTTGGTATGGGTATCCATTCAATCAGAGCTCGAGAAACTTGGCCGTCTTGAGATGTGTACTGAGAGATCGTATATTGACATCCCTTGAAGACATCGGCTGCGACGAGACCCTCGAATCCAGTCTCCTTCAATTCCATTTGCTGGAGTATAGCATCCATATCAGCGCTCAAACCTATGTCATCTTTGAAACGCTGTCGTATTGACATAAGGTTGGCGCTTTGGCTTAATGTGCCGTTGCGGTCATTAGACAAATTGACGATGTCCTTGATGTTGTATGGGGAGTCCAGAGCATAGCCTGCAATTCCGAGCTCCAGGATACTGTCCCGAATATTCTGAGGCAGTATGCTGTACAGAGTGTTGTTCCAGTATATCATGGACGCCAGTGAATCATCGATTGCGGCTTTGTCAGAGTCTTCTCTCCAAGGACTCGTGCTGTGTTTGATCCGAGTTGTCCATGGCGTATGCTTCAGAAGCTCACTAGCGAATCGTTTGAGTCGCTGTCTCGATTTCGCAGCGGCCTCCCCAAGGTCTGCGCCCTGATCTGTTACAACGGGTTCTGCCTGCATGAGAACCAATACCCCATTTCGCTGGAGAATCCCCTCAATCTTCTCGAGAAGCCTCAAAATGCTAGTCGCAGCATCAATAATGGGCTTTCCGAACTGCTTATCCAGCGTCACCTGTAAAGGCGACGACTGAAGGGGCACATTGAGAACCGAATGTGACGACCTCTTTGTAACCGCAAGGTGTTCCAAAGCAGTCCACCACGTCTGGAAGCGAAAGAACTCCATCTCCAGCTTGCACATCCAATCCGCAACATCATCCCCAAAGTCGTCGGCTCTCCGAATGACGTGCCATACTTCGAAACCCTTCTCAAAGACTGAGATCAAACCGCCGAGGCCAATAATAAACGCTGGGATCTCAAGACCAGACATTTCGACGCGGAGAAGTGGGTTGAAAGGAAGAGGTTACGCAGAGAAGCAGGATTGATGGTTTTGGCGGGCGATCTAGACCCTGATAAGCCAATGCAGGTAATCAATAGCGTCGGGACCCCTCACTTTTACGGCTCAAGCTGAAAGTCTTGCAATGATTTCGTAAGCTCGTGAGAGCGAATATCGCAGTTCATTGGTCTAGACCGAGACATGGCTGAAATATGTTACAATCTCGTTTCAGCCTAGCGAGGGAAATCAGCCTTACATTCCGAAGCATGCGCGAGATAAGAAGCCGTCCCGCATTTCACATCGTCGCTGGCTCGCCAAGTTTTTATTTGTCGTCAAAATGGGCGACTTTCAATCATTTTCGACGTATTCCGCTCCTTTCTCAGCGACGGAACTCATTAATCGTCCCGATAAGACATACGCAGTCAAAGGCCAAGCTGAATTCTTGGCTGTCGCCGTCGCCCTCGATGTCCCGATCCTCAGCGCCCAGAACAATGTCATCGCCAGCATGAATATTCTCTCGGCCGGTGCAGGCGCTTCCTTCGCCGTGTTTGCATCTGCTGAAGAACTCAGTCTTGATGCAGATGAGGACTTTATCAATGCGACACCCGGAGTGCGCGATTGGATCCAGAAAGCCAAAGATAGTCAAAAGTTTCGGCGATACGTGACCAAGAAGATCGTTACCGCTCAAGGAGTCGCGAGTGATTCGCCTCAACTTGCTGCTGCCATCAACGAGATACGAGTTTTGTCAAATGAGACGATTCGACAATGTGACTTTATTGTCTCGATGCTGGCTATCTCGTGGAGCGAGTCGCCTAGTGTCGGGAGGTTTTGGCCACAGGTGTTGCTCGAAGCTGCGGATGAGGGGACATTGGCGGAGTATCTCTCTTCCAACAAGGCGGACTTCAAGTCTCAATTGGCCATATCCATGAACATTGGTCGCGCACTCCAGTTTCTCCATGCACATGGGATTGTTCATGCCGACCTAAAGCCAACTAATGTGCTGGTCTTCACTTCTGGCTTGGACGAACACCAGCATGATCTCCTCGACAAAACTGGTCTCCCGCCTATTCGGGCTAAGCTCTGCGACTTTGGGTATGCGGTGATCCTTGATGATTACAAGTCCGAGAATATGTTTCAAGCGAGGATCGGTAGTCTTCCTTGGATGGCACCTGAACTTGATGCAGAAGAACCCATCAGACTGGAGGATCTTCACAAGACAGATATCTACTCTCTTGGGTTACTCACTGCCAGCATTTTCATGAATGGTTGTACGCCCTTTGAATCACTGAGTCCAGCGGACGTTTTGGGGATGAAGAAGAAGGCACCCAGCCAGTCAGGCTCAGCAGTCACAACACTCATGGAGAATATTAAGGAGAAAACACCCCTTTCAGAACAACAGGAAGAGTTCATCTACGCTTTTCTCGAGGGAACTTGTACACCTTCCCCCTCGGAAAGGGTCTCATTATCGGCCATACAGAGTTACCTTTTTCTGGGACTTATGCAACAACTTCATACTGGCAAGGCAACGATCCCGTTGGAGTGGTTCAAGGATCTACGGCCAGCTGTAGACGGATACAAGTATGTAGCCTCATTATAACCTCAAGCTGTTACTGACGTTGCAGGGGCGCTCTGGCTGCGCTTGAGAAGAAACATTCAGGATCGGTAAGAATGACCGAATCTGACACCAGACCTTTATCAAGGAAGATCTGATACAAGTTGCTGACGAGTTTCTAGGTAAGCGAAATCGACAACGACGAAATGCTGATTCAACTGCGGCAAATGTACGACCAAGTCATCTCCATCAAGATAAACAACCCAGAATTCGAGAAAATGCTCGCAACATGTTTCGAAGACCACAGCCTCAAGCCAGCTAGTCTCAAGAAGTTCAAGAAGACCTGGAAACCGGATGAGGATACTCAAGATAGTGAAGGTTTCATTTCCCGAATGGAGGAGATCTTCGATGGAGCTATAGCTAAAGTCCCTGATGTAAGTAAGACGCTCCATCCTTGACATGACTAACTTTCCAGTTTGCGTTCGAGCACACTCTGAATGTATCTCTTATCCCTAGAGTGGCACAAGAAGAAGTCTTTCGAGATCTGAAGGAGAGCGTTGAGTCGGGCGATATACAAGACTCTGCCGCGCCACTTCACCTGGCTGGGGCGTACCTCAATGGACTGCTCGTCGAGCTATCGATAGAGAAGGGTCTAGACCATCTTGTTACAGCCGCTATGATGGACAACTCAGACGCATTGTCTGTCATCCTCAGAATCTTTGATGCATGCGATACACCTTTACCACCAGAGAGCAAAGATGAGCTACTCGGCAAAGTTGAGTCATATGGAGCCAAGACATTCGGCCTTTCTCAAGGAACACTGTTCGACCATTTAGTTCCTAAGCATCTCTCAACAAATCAGATTCTCGGCAAGGTCTGGACTATCAAGTGGCCAGAGAAGTATGAAGCATATCTCGCAACTGAGCGGAGATTTCCGAATATGTTTCTTCTCCATTGCAACAGCCCTTTGTTCTTGAAAGAGAAGCCAAACATGGAAACTCCAGTATTCGATTTTCATCTTCTAGCGTGCCTCAAAGACGCAGGAAAAGAAAACACGGATCCAGCGAGGATAGAGGAGTTCAAAGAGGGAGTCACTAAACTTGGATGTCTCAACTGCTGCGACAAGGATGGGTTTACGCTACTTCAGATTGCAGCTGTCAAAAACGATCTTGTCATGGCGCGTGCTATAGTTAAGCTTGGAGCTGATATTAATGCACATGGAAACACTTACGGCTGGGCGCCATTACTTCTTAGCTATCATTATGGCCACTTCGACATAGCAAAACTTCTCATCGACAATGGCACTAATCTAACCAGCCTTTAAAATACCTAGCCTATAGGTATCTATAGGTACCTATCTTAAAGGGATAAGTACCTAAAAATACCTATTTTAAATGCTTACCTATAGGTAAGTACTTAAATAATATAATTATATAAATATAGGTACTTATAAATAAAATTTAGTAATAAGTTAATATTTAAATAAAAATTTATAATACTTATAATATAAGTAATTAAAGTTATTTATAATAATTAAATATAATAATTACTTTAAATTAATAATAAGTAAATATTTTATAAACTTTTAACTTTTTATACTTTAATAAATTACTTAAAGAAAAATATAAAATAATAGTAACTTAGTTATTACTTTACTTTTTATATTACTTTTTAAAATACTTTTTACTTTACTTTTTATTTTACTTTTTATTTTTATTTTTATCTAAACCCTTATCCTTAGGCATTAAAATAAGGTTATTTTAACCTTTAACCTCCTCCTAAGGCTTTAAATCTTACTTATTTTTACCTTTACTTTTCTTTTTAAATTTTAGGTTTTATATATTTTTATTATTATTAAAAGTATTTTAAAGACTATTTACTAAGTTATTTAAGCTACTTTATTAATTAGACTTTTATTTTTACTATTTTTAAAGTTTAATATTTTTTATAGTATATACTTAATTTAATATATATCTTTTCTTTTTCTTAACTTAAACTTTTTTTATATTTACTTAGTTTTATATATACTATTTAGCTTATATATCTTAGTTAAAAAAAAAAAGTAATATAATAGTTTTTAAATTAATTTAAAGCTAAAGGTAATTATTTATAGAGTTTACTATAGTATATTAAATATAGTAATATATCTTTATATTCTTTTTTTAAATAGTTTTATAGTTAGTATAAATAGAAAAAAGATTAATACTTAAATTTAAAATTAGTTACTATAGTTAATTACTATATTAAATTACTATAAATAATATTATCTTTAAAGACTTATTATAAAAAAGCTTTAATTACTTTTTTTAAAGTACTAATATAATTAGGTATAATATAAGTAACTTAATCTTTACTTATATTATAAAGGAGTTTATAAATAAAATAGATAAATAGGGTATATTAAAAAGCAGGCTTATTACTTATAATAATTACCTTTTTAAAATCCCTTATTTAGTAATTTATAATAATATTAAATAAAAAAATAATAGTATAAATAAAATACTTACTATAAAAAGTAATAAGACCTTTTAAGTATAATTTTCTTTTTATTTTTTAAGTACTATATATACTTTTACTAGTAATAAACTTTTAAGGTTATTTACTAATAATAGACTTTTAAGGTTTTTTATTAGTAATAGTCTTTTAAGGCTTTTTACTATTAGTAGTCTTTTAAGCTTCTTACTAGGTAAAGCTTTTATTACTAGCTATATTAAGTAATTAAGAAATTAAAAGTAATTATCTTAATAAATTACTATAAAAAAAAAGGCTAGAAAAAATAAAAATAAAAACTTTAAAAAAAAATAAAAAAAATTAAAAATTATAAAATTTAAAAGGTTAGGTAGTATTAAAATTTTTAATATAGGCTTAGTAAAAGTAATTATTTTAATTAATTACTATAAAAAGTTTAATAAAAAAGGCTAAAATAAAAAAAAATACTAAAATTTATTAAAAATTTATAAATTTTAAAATTTAAAGGGTTTAAAAGGTTAAAGCTTAATTAAAGTTAAGATTTAGTTTTTTAAGTAATAGACCTTAGTACTATAATTTATTATAAAATTTAAACTAATTAAATTAAAGTATTTTATTAATTATTACCTATTTTAGCCTAGTACTTTAAATTTAAGATTTAATTTTTTATTTTTACTATAACGCTAGAAATCTTAATCTTTTCCTAAACTTATCTCCTTTAAACCCTTAATTTTTTAACTTTTAAAATATAATTACTTTAAGCTATATAGTTATTAATATCTATACCCTAGCCTTTATTATCTTTTTATATTATAAAAAAAGCTATTATTTCCTGTTTTTTTTTATAGTAAAAAAAATAATTAGTAAGGGCTATAGTAAGGAGCTTATTTATAGTTATAGTAATTATTTAAGCTAATTAAACTAAGGTATTTACTTAGTAGGCTACTATATAAGTAAAAACTTAAAGAGAATTTATTAATAAATCTTTATATAAAAAAAGCCTATACTAGAATAGATATACTTACTTTAAAATAGTATAAATATAAAAATATAAAAAAGAACTTTAATTAGCAGTAAAGTTACTTAAAGACTAAACTTTACTAATATATAAACTATTTTATTATAAATAAAGTAATTAAAAAGGCACTTAAAGAGATTACTTTTAATAACTATAATATAGACTAGTAAGTATATTTTACTTAGTTATTAATATTTAAATACTAATTTAAAGTAGTATTAAAAAAGGTAAATATTATAATTTCTTTAAAAAGAAAGTATTTATAGTATTAATTACTAAGGCTAGTAAAATCCTATAGGATAATAATAATCCTTTTTAAGAAGATATTACTAATCTTACTAAGGAGAAAGATTACTAACTTACTTTTATTAATAAAAAGCTTAATTAAGATAAAGGTTAAGCTATAATTTAACTAAAAACTAATAAATAAATTAAGTAGGAAAAGATTATAGTATAAAAATATAATATTTTTTATTTTTTATTTAAGCTAATCTTTTAAGCTAATCTTAAGATTTATATAGCTTATATTAAATAGCTAATAATTACTATATTATATTCTTTATAAATTAAATATAATAAAATAATAAACTATTTTTAAAATATTTAATATAAGCTAGAGGCTATTTAAACTAAGTTAGATTTCTTTAGGTAAGTATTTATAGTAATTATATATAGTAATTACCTGCTTATAATTAGCTATAAAGAATTTATATTTTTACTTTATAAACTAAATATCTTTTCTTAACTTAAGTTATATATTTAATATATTATAAAGCTAAAAAACCTAAAAATACTTAAGCTTTTTAATTTATTTTTTAAATTATCTAAGAATAATTAAGCCTTAGTTTAAAAGCCTTTTAGTTTAAAGGTATATTATAATATTCTTTTCTTTAAATTCCCTTTAGCTAATAAGTAATAGTAAGATAATATTATTATAATATTTTATAATATACTAATCTTTTATAGTAACCTTAATAAATTTTAAGTACTTTATTATTAAGGATAGTAGCCTTAATAAAAAGCTTATTAATATCCTTATTAAATTAGTAAACCCTTTATACTTAAAAAGATTTAATAAATCTATTACTAGTAAAGGTATATATTTACTATATAGGATTACCTTCCTAAGCCTTTATCTTTTTAAAATAATAAAACTATATAGTAAGTAAACCTAGGTAAGGAAGTATTATAGTATTTTAAAAGTACTAATTATTTTATATTTTAACTTTTTATTAAAGCTAGTAAGCTATTAAAGCTTATTAAAACTAAACCTTAAATTATATTAATACCTTTAAAACTCTTTAAATAAGAAATTTAATTAATAAATATATAACTAGTATTAGTATAAATAACTAAGTATAAGGAATTATTATTTACTTAAGTTAAAGTATAGTAAGGAGTTAATTAAGCTAATTATTTATAGTAATTAATAAATTTATATATTATTTATTATTTTAAAAATCTATTTTAAAATTTTATATTTTTATAAATTATCTTTACTAACCTTATATTAGTATAGTATAAAGTAATATATTTTATATAAATTATATATAGGTTTAAGCTTAATTATATTTAATTAAAGATTTTTAAAATATTTATATTAAACTTACTTTTAAATAGTATAATAATAAAGCTTTTACTTATTTCTTATAGTACTTTAATTACTAATAACTAGAAATATAAATTAGATTTTATACTTAAACTAATTTTTTAAATAATTTACTAAAATAGTAATTATAATATTAAAAGTTTAGTTATATATTAAAGTTAATAGATATTTTAAAGAATTTTTACTTATTATATTAATATAAAAAGTAAAAAGTACTTAGGACTTAACTTACTATTTTATTTTAATTACTATTATATTTAACCTTTAAGCTTTTATTTATCTTTTATTATATATTTTTTTCTTAACCTTTTTAGTTTATTTTTAATATTACTTAATAGCTTTATATTTAACTAATATAATTCTTTACTATATTATAAAGTAAATCTTAAAGTATATAAGCTTAACTATTAAATTAATTAAAGTTATATTATTTATAAAATTATTAATAAATAAATAGACTTAATAAGATATTAATATACTATATACCTTAAAAGTTATTTTACTTTTAGGATTATTAAGTACTATTTTAAAAGTAGTATATTAATATTATTTTTAAATTTTTAAAATATTATAAAAAAAAAGAAAGGATTAAAATAAAAAGACCTATTTTATAGATAGTTAGATTTTTACTAAGTTTAAGTAATACTAGTTTATTTAGCTAACTTAATATAGTTTAGTATTTATATAATAAAATATATTAAAGTTTTTAGTATTAAACTAATAGGTAACTTTAACTTTATATAGCTTTAGTATATTATAGCTAAGATTAATTTAATATAATTATAAATTTTCTTATTTAATATTATTAAGTAAGGTAATAATCTTTTATAGTAATCCTTTTTTAAATTTTCTTTTTATTCTTTAATTAATTTTAAAATATTTCTTATTACTATAATATCTTTATAAAGCTTACTTAGTTTTAAGCTAATAATATTTAATAAGCCTTTTTATATTATTTTTAACTTTTTTATAGTTAATGCTTTTATTTTATAATAAAAAATAATATAATAGTAAGCACTTTATATTAATTTTGCCCCTAGTATTTCCTATTTACTTTAATTATTAAAGTTTAAGGCTTTAAAAATCTTTTAAAGGAAAAAAGACTCCTTAAGCTAGTTTTAATTTAATTAAGGTTTATAAAGATTAAATAAAAGACCTAAGATTATATATTACTTTTACTATATTACTTTAATATATTCTAATATATTTAGAATTAGTATATTAAGTATATATAGGTATTTAAACTTTACTATTTATAAAAAAAAAGCTTTTAAAATAAGGTTATCTTAGGGAATTAATATAGTATATTTTAATTTTAATATAAGTATATTTATAGTAATTAAATATAGTAATTTATATTTACTTTTACTAAGTTAGTATTACTAAATAGTAATTTAAATTTATTTACTACCTTACTTATTTTATTACTAGTAGCTATTTATTTATAAATATTATAGTAAACTTAGTATTTTAATAATTTATAAGCTTTATTTTACTATACCTTTAACTTCTTAGTAGCCTAACTTTTACTAAATAAATTTAAGATAAGTCTTTATCTTAATAAGATATAGTACTTTAAACTTTCCCTTTAAAGGCTAAAGTCTTTTTTATATTAAATATATAGTTAATACCTTATAATAAGTTTACTATTTTTAGTATTTTTATATATTTTTTAAATACTTAGTAGTAACTTAAAAAGGTTATACTTAGATTTATTAATATATTTAAAGACTAAGGTAAGGCTATACTAAACTTTTATATAATATATAGCCTGTAGAATTATTATCTTTTAAATTGCCTTTAAGTAATTATAGTAAATAATAGTATATATTTTAATATTAAGGATTTAAATAATAAAATTAAGGCTAAATTATAGCCTATACCCTTACCTTACCCTTATTTTATTTAATATATAGCTTATATTCTAAACCTTATTATATAAGAAATTACAGACTATATTAAAATTAAGTCTTAAGAGTTATTAATTTTAAAGGATAAAAATAAAAATAATAATAAGGATAAAGAAAGTAACTTTTCTTAATATAAAGGCCTTAATAATAAGGACCTAATAGATAATTAATTTAATACTTTAAAATAGTAAGTTATAGATTAATTATCTAATCTTATTAGTATTAATTACCTATTATTATCTATTCTTTAGGTATATATATTTCTTTTTTTAATATATTTTCTATAGTAATTACTTATAGTAATTATTAAGTTTATTATAACTAATAATCTTATAGGTTTATTACTTTATTATTAAATTTACTTAAAGTCCTAAGCTTATATAAAAATTTAAAAAGACCTAAGTTTAATAAGTATAAGATAAGACTATTTTATAACCTTTAAAACTAATATATAATATCTTAACTTAATAAAACTTAATAACTATAATACTTATAAGGGTAAGGATATTAAAGCTATTTATTTAAAAATAGTTTAAAGATTACCTTAATAGAAATTATAAAATTATTACTAAAAATTAGTAATAAATTAATTACCTTATTAATTATATTTATATTTTTATTTATCTTTTTAATTTTATTAATTACTTAGCTATTAATAGCTTATTTACTACATAGACTTAGCTTAAGATTATTAACTACTATCTTAGTATTTATTAAAATAGGCTCTTTTTACTTAAAGGTAGCTAAAATTATTAACCTTAGGTTAAGGTTCTTTCTTATAGTATTTATTAAGCTATAATAAAGCTATATAAGTATATAGATTTATTTATTATAAAGACTCTTTACTTTATTATTTTTCTTTTTTTACCCCTATTAAAATTAAATTAAAATACTTACTAAAGTAGTATTTAATTTATTTTTTTATCTTTAAGTATAAGTAATATTAAAGAATAAGCTAAGACTAACTTTATTTAATTTTATACCTTTTAGTATATATCTAACTATATAAATCTATTTATATTAATATTAATAAAAAAATAAAATCTCTTTTTTAGTTTTTTTAGTCCTAAAAAGGTATTTATAGTAATTTAATATAGTAATTATATACTTATAGTAGTTTATAGGCTAGTTATTTTTAAAAATTAGCTTTAACTATATATAAATCTTTTTTTAAAGAAAGTATATTTAATATAATATAATATTATATTATTAATTAATATAATAAATAAAAAGGTAATTTAAAGAAAGTCTTTTTTAATTCTAGTCCTATATTACTTAAAATCCTAAATACTTTATATTAAGCTATATAACTAAAAACCTTCTTATAATATAGCTAAGTACTATTATAATTAAAAGAGTATAAAGTATATATTACTTTATATATTAATATAAATAATATACTTTAAAGGTTTTTTTAATTAAAAAAAGGTTTTTATTATATTTTTATTTTATAGCTTTAAACTAAATTTAAAAGTCTTTTAACTTAGATTTATTTAAGCCCTTTTCTTTTATAAAAAACTTTTTAAAATAGCTTAAAAAGCTATAAAAAGCCCTTACCTATTTAATATTACTTAAAAAGATACTATAGTATTTAACCTTTTTTTATTTACTAATAATATATAAAGAAAAAGTTATTTATATAAATACTTTATTAATAACCTATTAATAACTATCTTTTATTATTTTCTAATTATAAATATTTTCTATCTATTTTTAGAACTTATAACTTTTACTATTATTTATAAATTAATTACTATTACCTATACTATTAAGCCTACTTTAGTCTTTTTATAACTTAAATTTTATTAACCCTTATCTTTATATACTTTTAAAAAGACCTAAATTAAGTAAGACTTATTATACTAACTTATAGTAGTTATTATAAGTTAAAAGCTAGATTAAAAGACTTAATTTTTAAACTACTAGTATTAAGTAATTAACTAAAAACTAATAATACTTTTTCTATAAATAGTAAATATTTAATTTATTATATTTTAAAATATTTAAATATACTTTTTATATTAATTACTATAAATAATTACTATAAATATACTATACTAATATTACTTTTAAAAGTAATATAAAAAAAGTATAATATTACCTATAAATACCTATAGGTACTTTTTAATACTTATATATATTATAGGTAATATAAAACCTTTTTAAAATACCTATAGGTACCTATATATAATATTATTTACCTAACTATATACCTAGGTAAATAGGTATTAAGCTATTATTAGGTACCTATAGGAATTTTAAACCCTGGATCTAACCATTCAAGAGACTCTCCATGGAGCCACGATTCTTCACTCCCTAACCCAGTTCTCCAAACGCGAGCACTGTAAGGAGATATTCGACATCGCTTTATCAGCTGGTCTCGACATAAATGTCTCTATGAAGAACGGCGCAACTCCACTGCACACTACGTTCGCAGCATGGGACTACTCCCACGGAGTTGCAACTGAGCTTCTCCTGGAGTATGGTGCAGATCCAACTAGACAAGTCCAAGAATGGGATGGATTCTTGAACTTCAACACTGCGATTGCGCATGCGGCTCAGCAGCTTGACGTTGATCTCCTACGCAGAATGTTAACTGCGTCAGAGACCCTGGTGGCGATTTTAGGGTTGTCAGCGCGACGTCAACTCAGCGATGCCAAGGCTCAAGCACTTAGTGCTCTTTTCCGAAGAACGCGCTTCTACTGTATGTGCGTCGGAGGTAAAGGGTATAAAGAAAAGCTGGAGACTGTCATTTCTCTCCTAGCTGATGAAGAAGCCAGGTCGGTGATGATCGAGCGACGACGTGTGGATAAGAAGCAACCGACAGATCCATTCTTGACGATGTGCACATTTAGAGGGTCTGGCTTCTTTGTAGATGCATTTCTGAAAGTATTTCCAGATATTGTCATCGATGATCCGTCGTGGGACTTACCAAGACTGTTTCTACATGTCGATATCGAGAGGAGAGATATCGAGGCAGTGCGGGCTTTCGTCAGACAAGGCGCAGATATCCTCACTCCAGAGAGAGGAGGGCGGAACGCACTTCACTTTGCGGCACACTACTTCCCCAAGATCTTGCCAGAGCTTATCAAGACACTTGAAGAGTTCCCCTCGCAGAAGACACAGGGGAAGAGTATGACAGAGATATTGGAGGGGCAGTGCAGCTCTGGCCTCACGGTCTTCGCTCAGCTTCTCGTTGAAGGTTATGATGACGAGCGCAAACTAGCTGAAACTCTACGTGTGAAGTACTCTCTAAAGCATGACTACAAGATGAACAGAGATGGCAGCTGGGTCACATTTGGTGGCTACCTCGTTTCGCTAGCCGTTGCTGATGGCTTGGTACCGATCGTGCACATTCAGTATCTGCTCAATCTTGATTCACTTCCCGAGTACGTAACTACACCAACGGGCAAGACCTTGTTAACGACAGCCATCGAAGGCTTTTCAGGATGTAAGTGTCCGACTACTTGTGAGGAAACCGCTGACATTCCAAAGCTCGAGACTCGTATGACCTCGCATGTCATCAGATCACCAAAATGCTCCTAGCCAAGTACCCAGATTTCGATGATGTCTTCCGAGTCGCTGATGAAAGAGGTCGAACTTGTCTACATATCGCAGCATACTGGTCTAACAAGACTGCTTTGCAAATGATCAAGGACCATGCACAGCGGCATTTCCCGAACAAGAAGATCCCTTGGAATGTAGTGGCAAGTGGCAACACTGTGTTGGATCACGCTTTACAGGGTATCAAGGCGAAGTCACTTCCAGCGCTTGACAATGAAGTCAACAAAGTCGCCACACGGTCGACCAGGAAAGCTGCGTTGGCGTGCTATGTATTCTTGCGCGAGAATGGGGCTCTGCATAATTGGGAATTAGAAGGGTCTTTGGTAGCGTGAGTTGGACGAAGTATTCATCAAGGCACTTCTAATCGGTATAGAGCACGATTGATCATGTATACGCCTGACTTTCAGAAGATTGGCCTTTTCTTGAGACTCGCGACACAGAGACTTGGCCTTGGTCCACCAGACGTCGACTTTGACAGTGAGTTACCTGCAACATTCTTCCTCTCAAAACTAATGTCTGATCAAACAAGGATGCGTCGAGGTTGGGACTACCACCACTCTCGATGGTAGACTCATTCGGGTTCCAGTCGTGGACCTAATCTGGAAACATGATAACTTCATCCTCAGATTCTACTCAGTCCGCATATCGTCTCTGGCCGTCGAAGGCTTCCGTCAGTTCCACGACTGGTTCAAGAAGAGAATGACAGAGACCGAGCCACGATGTTACCAGAGTTTGGGCCTGCCTGCTGGACTTTGTAAGTACATATCGATCGATACGACTCTTGTACTGACTCGGAGTACAGGGCCGTTCATGACTCTGACCTACGACCAGCCAATACCATATGCGAAAGACACTATGCGGTGGACCCGCGGTGGTCGTGTCTGGAGTGAAGAAGAGCGCGATGGCCTAAAAGCACAGTTTTCCTCGCTCTGGGATATTTTCTTTGGAGAGGTTGAGGAACAGTTCTTGTCTAGGTTTGAGATGGCTTAATTCCGTGTCGGATTTCCAGATTTGGTAGTTCTTAATCCCGTCAGCGCCGCGGTCCGTCCGTCTATCTCCGGTGGTGTAAGCGCTGGAACCTCAGCACTATTCCTAAAGAGACCCCTTTGGGAATAATACAATTGATATATCCGAAAGTAAATTCCGTTGGCAAGAAAAACGCTGCAGTACAAGAGAGAAGGAAACTCAAGGCAAGATTCGTAGACTTTCTTTGAGAATCAGTATTAGCAAACTGTCTGCATGAACGTAATTAAGCTCCTTCACCATCAGACAAGGAAACGATATCTTTATTATCCAGCATGCCTAAAGTTCTCATAATCGGTGCCACTGGCTACCTCGGCTGCAGAATCTGCAACGTTCTCGTCAATAGCGGCCAGCATAGGGTCTTCGGCATCGCTCGCAATGAAGCCAAAGGCAAGTCTCTAGCCGTCGCGGAAGTCACCCCCATCATCTGCCCCGACCCTATCAACAAGCCAGACTCTTACCTCGACGCCATTCGTAACTTCAACATTGATATAGTTGTTGACGTCTCTGGGGCAAATCAAGAGTCGGCAAAGTTCCTTGCGGATGTGAAAGCCGTCGGCCAAGAGCGTTTGAACAAGGCAAGATCTGCTGGTCTCACGCATACCTTGAAGCTTGGGTTCATTTACTGTTCTGGAACCTGGGTCCATGGATCGAGTGATAAGTTGGTGAATGATCTAGACATTGTTGGACCTGGTGCCTCGACACCGCCTGCACCTCTTGTTGCATGGCGCGTCGCCCATGAGAACGCTGTTCTTGGTGCTTCTGACGTCCTCGACGTAGCAGTTCTACGCCCGGCACTCATCTATGGCGGGGAGAGTACTATTTGGACCGCCTTCATCCTCCCACTCCTTAAAGCTTCCCAAGATGGATCCTTAGACACGATCCAGATTCCATTGAGCGTTAACTCCCGGCCCGGGCTTGTCCACGTTAGCGATGTCGCGACTGGTTTCCAGAAGGCTATAGAGAAACTTCCCCTTATCAGCAATACCTCGGTCTATCCTGTGTTTGACCTCGTGACAAGCCAAGAGAGCATGTCGGAGATCTTCAGAGCTCTGGTGTCACGTTGGGATTTTAAGGGACGCTGTGAGTTGGTAGGACCAGGCGACGATTTGTTCGCGGAAGCAATGGGAACCAGTCTGCGCGGTTCTTCTGATCGAGCGAAGCAGCTATTAGGCTGGGCACCAACGAGATTGAACGGATTTGTCGGCGATATGGATATTTATGCTGATGCATTTGCCTCTCAATATTAGTTTGGGGTCCTGGCAGCGATGATACAGAGTATGTCGTACTAGGAGAACGACTAGTATATGATGAAGGTTATAGGTTGCATTAGTTCTAGGAAATATGTAGGCATTATTTACAGAGTACAAGGGCCTCGCTATGTCCGAGAAGTGTTCTGTGTCCTAAACCCCACCACTACTTTCTTCCTGATGAATCACCGACCATCTCATAGACTGTCTCGGCCTCACGAGCTTCGCTTCCCGCCATTTCGTAAGCGGGGCCAGGATTCTGAACCATTGGAGGAGATAATTGACCTCCGCCTCCATATACTTTCGGCCAGTCGGAAAGACTGACCCTGTCACCATCGACATACGTGCATTCAGTAGCGGAAAGGGTACCTTGCTGGCATAGTTGTAGGGTGCAACAGCCCCTTGCTGTTGGGAATGATACGGATATTGATACTGGTTCATCGGATGGGCCATGTTGCGTTGACTGGTAGGTGCTATGCCTTCCTGATGCTTGCCCTTTCTACGACGTCAAAGCAAACAAAAAGTACTAAGTTTGGTTAACCTAAGAACAACTACACCGCCTACAAAGCTTTGGACAATAGCCCTAATAGGCGTGGACTTGCTGTAGGGATTGGAGGACTCAGAGGCGGCAGTTGATTCACTGGGTGGTTGAGGTATCGAATAGACGGTGACAGCACTTTGTAAGTATTCCTATGGTGAGTCACAGGTGGGTGAAAAGCATGTGAAGTAAAGGCCAGCGTCGTTGTCACTGACAACTATAGAAGAAGAGTGAAAAGAAGTAGAAGCAGAAGAGCTTGGAATAGCTGTGCATTACTCTCTCAATAAATCAGCCTCCTTGATTGCCGTGATAATTTGCCTCCTCCCTTCCTCGTACATCACTGTCTTCACCCAGCATCAGTGCACTTGCTTTCCCTATATAAATCGAGTGCTTCCCACTCTCATGTCATTCTTCACCCATCTCTCACTCAACAATCCACCAAGACAACGTACACCAACAGCTTTACATTACTCTATACTCAAAACCACCTTGAATAATCACACGATGTGCTATATAAGCGTTGTGGTCAACAAATGCGCCACTTGCAAGGACGAAATGAAGACGCATACCCGTGAAACGTTCTGTCCCAATGCAGGGGGTGTATTCGAAGGTTGCGGGAAAAAGGCTGCATCCATAGACAGCGAAAGCTTTGACGATATTTGCAAGAAGTGCCGCAAGAAGGCAAAGAAGGACAACGAATGATAAGCCCATGAGCTTCGTCTATCGTTCAGGATGCAGGTATTGTTCCTGCGGAATTTTGCAGAGGCTAGGCTAGCAATGAAAATCACTACTTGCTGAACGCTTTCATTCTGAGTTACATGAGAATGAATGAACTTCTAAATCTGGCGTCCGAAATTCATTGCGCCCTGGGAAGCTGATTCTTCTTCCAGCATGTCTTATCGCGCATAATCTGGACTCTGCTAACCCTTGTTCCGTTAGAAATCTGTCAGCAAATCTGTGTTGCCTGCTCGTGTCTCATATCACATGCTTGCTGTATTCAGCTTCCACAGGGTATCGATTCGAATTGTGGAAGCGCATAGATGGGACACCTGAGACATAATCTACTGGGTTTTCTGAGAGATACTCTCAGATTCCAGAGACATATCGGCATGGCAATCCTAAGGGAACACTAATCGCTTCCCCCAGAAATCTCCTCAAATTATAACATCAGAATTTCAGGAATAAACCAACCAAGTCTTGGTTGTTCAGTTCTCACCAGACTCTTATAAGGTGAAATGATTCAACTAAGCCACCTAGCGTACAGAAGTTACCAGTTAAACCTCCGATGCATACTGAAAGAAGTCTGGATCGAACGCAATACATGAAAAACCAGCCTCGTAGCAATATGTGTCCCACCATGCATCCACCGAGACTTTCATACCTCGTTGGGTAACGTTTGTGGCCTTCAACTCGCATCTAGTGTTGAACAGATGATGGGTATCGAGAACTGAGATTGCCAGAAAGATGTCAGGTCTTCGCTTCTTGAACTTCCCTTCAGGGAAGTCAATTGAGACAAAAGGCGCCCATATATCGGAATGATGCCCGTATTTGTGCACACTGCCACCTCCAGTCAAAATGTGTGGGTGATCAGCAGCGTGCGCGAACCAGACGGCATTGATGTGGACGAGCTCTGTATCCCACCAACTACCGATTCTTACGACGCAACCTTTTTCAGTGATGTCAATGACCTCTGTACGGATACGAAGGTTTTTCGTTGTATGAGCTTCAAAACCCTCCAACCAACAGATAACATTCGGCTTCGAAGTATATGTGTTGGCGAAAGTAACAGGAATCTCGTAGTACTCGCCGGCTTTTGTTTGGTTCCAGTTGCTGACTTTGCCGAATTCACTCTGGCTTGACTTGGGTAACTCCAACATACGTGCTCGAGCTCCTACTGGTAGGGAGTTTTGATCGCCGTATGTCGTGATTGTAGGTGTGCCTTTTTGGTCGTCTTTATGGGCAATCAAGCTGTATAGCGGCTTCTGGCTGTTAAGATCAACTTTTTCGAAACCCATAACAACTTGTGTCCAGTCAGTGACTTTCGGAGCGACTTGTTTTTTAAGTTGGTTATCAGAGATTTCTGCGAAACCAACACGATCTCGAAAATGTAGCGGTGCGGGTTTATTGAAGAAATCCTTGGCACAGTCGAAGCTTGAAGTCCACTTTATAGTTAGTTAGCACATCTTGTTGGTGGAAGTTGAGGGTGGTGAATATCTCAGGATCGCCTGCCTTTGCAGACCGGAAAACACGTGGAGAAATGGGACTCGGTCTACTAACCAGGTGCGTCGATGATATCAATTCTTTGAAATTGATTTGTTGGTCATCGTCATCTCCATGGAGAATATTAGCAGACAAGTCTTGCAGAGTACTCATTACATCGCTGAAGGTTCTCAGCATAGGATTCAACACATCTATTGAGTCAGGTCAGCGCTCGCCGGTCTTGGTCGGTAGAAAAGGTTGAAAGCGGTTCAATACTTACTAGCGTTGAGAATATCAACAGATTCTTCGATCTCTTGAATATAGTCCAAGCTTTTTGCCAGCTTTTCTCGAACAGAAATTGTAGCACGGGCTTCCGCATAATCGCGGTCCTTTCTCCATGGCCCACCAGGCCCACTAAGTGTGTTTGATATCCCTCGCATCTGGTACCATACCAGACAGACAGGTAAGAGAGGAGTGCGGTAGCGAAAGCGACTAGACCTCATCCATCTAAAATCGAATTTCTCTTCCTCCAGCCCTTGTAGTACCATTTGGGTTTCTTCAGTAGGGACTACCTGGCCATCTGATACACAAAGTACCATGCCCTTGGCTATCAGATGTATCATTTCAAATTTCTCATCTACACGGCGACAGCGAAGACTTCCATCTGGGTTTATCTTCATCATTTCAACATAGGTAATCCACGGATGATAACATACGTGACGGTTGCTGTATACTTCGATAGGGTCGTATGTGCCTTCATTAGCTTTCCACACTAAACAGTAGAAAAGGAGCTTGTCAGTCGTGCTGGTAAGGGTCAGTGACTCAGGCTAGAGACTCACGGTCATTTTTGATCTGCATGGGGCCGGTTTCAGCGTACTTTGCGTCGACCCAAGTTCTCAACCCAGGTATATTGTCAATTCTCAGAGCTTCGTAACAACTTTCTAGCAAGAACCTTTCTCGTGAACTATTGTCATACGTAGCCTCCACCGCACTCACGTCAGTCATAAACTTCGCGAGGCGAGTGTCTTTGTATTGGAATAGAAAGTTAAGGAACTAGCTGTGTATCAGTATTGAGTCTCACGAGGTTGATGGCTTAAGCAAACTTACAGAGTCGGTGGATGCAACTTGGCCATTTCGGGCCCTCGTCATAGCCTCATTTGCTTTAATCAGGATTTTCCAGATCTCATCTAGTACCGCAACAATATTTGTTCCTGGTTCTTTAAGGTCTGGAGAGGGCGACATGGCTTTGACACAGATGTCTTCCAACATCTGTATCGCCTCGATCGATTCTAATCCTAGTCAGTACTTCGGAAGGCTGAGTGCTTGTAAACTGTATACCATGACATGCTTTCCAAGCCGCCGTCACGGATTTGTCAGTTTCCTTGGCGATGATTTCCAGAGACGAGAGCAGGCCCATCTCCTCGCCAATTGCCGAATTACCCCAGAGAAGCTTTTCAATTTCTTTGATATTCGTATGGCTCTCAAGTACTTGCAAAACAGTATCCTTCCCAACAAGTTGTTGGCGATATGTGGTACTGTCGAAGGACAGTCCCTCTGCTCCGCAAAGCTCTATAAGGCTGTCGACATTTGTCATCTTGAATACCAAGCTCTCAAGTATATGGGGTTTTCTTCTGCTGGGCTTATGGAAAAAAGAATATGCCTCTAAGGCGAAGTTAAGGATTAAGAATTGAAATCGGAAACAGATTTCAAGGGATACGATGGGCGCGAAAGTAGGGGCCATAATCGATACAGCCAGCCACTGGCAAGCCACCTTACTTACACCATGCAAGACTATCGAGTGGCTTCCCAATAGACACGAAATCTAGGCCATCAACTGAGACAGAAAGAATGGGACATCAACCAACCGTAGAAAGCTATTGCCTGGCGGCAGCGGAACGAACCACATCCGACGAGCGGGGTAAGGTGGCCAGAACCAAGCCGGCACCTTCATTGGCAGACACTAAAATGGAGGCAAATTGAATTCTGTATACAGGTATGTGGGCAGTTATGGTGGCTAGCTGAAATCACTAGCGTATGCACACAGCAGATGTTCTTGGTAGACATTGTCATAACAGGCGGTGAGCGACTTGTCTTCTCTGAACGACAATACCAGCGCATCTCGTCCATTTCGCTACTTTCCATACCTTTTTATCATGCCGTCGACGATGATACAGAACGGCCTTTTGAATATGGACTTGACGGCTCAATACAGTAGACATGTGAGTCCTCACACCAGTATCGCTGTGAAGGATAATACGATATCTAATTGAAATCATGCCAGTTCTTCCGCCGAGGCGCTCAGCTAGATCTACGCAAGATACTGGAAGACGTCCCAAACACTATCCGCTATCTCCATCTATATTGTGTCAATTTGGTTCATAGCGGACCTGTCGAAGATGGCACAGTAACTATCGATATATCACCAACAAGCGAGCTACGTTATATACACATCTTCACGTGCACCTTTCTAGTCCAACCTGGTGTTTGGAGGCTCAATATTGCCTCGCCAAGAGAGCTCAAGTTGGACGTTTATTTCGAAACACTGCCCTCTGGTCTCATTTGTCTCGGTCATAATGGTCCAAATCTAAGTATCTCCCGTGATGGCCCTAAGTTCGAGACCTACGACACAAGAAGCAGGGTGTCTTCTGAGTCTTGGAAAGAACACTTGAAGAAGCAGTTCCAAAACCAACTGGAAACAGCTCAGTCGACGGAAAATACTCTGAACATGCTCGGATTTCGGATCAGGAAATCAACTGGAAATGTGAGCGTCGAACCACTAGTAAAAATAGCCGACGGGGAGTTTGCACACTCAGGACTTTTGACTGTTTCAGATGGCCCAGCCCTCTCAGATACAAGGTAGCTTCGGCCTTTAATTGAGAGTCGTTTATCCCGCTAATCAACCTGCCCAGTCGTGCCTTTGGAAACCTCCCATTCCTACTCAACCACCTTTTCGCTCTAGCATGCAGCCATGTATTTCAATCTCTTGGCGCCTCTGACATTGAGAGCAAAGAGCATGCAGAGAGAAAGGCAATGGCATATCTTTCGTACATCTGCCGCTGTACTAGGTCCCGGCCAGAGTATTCAGCCCTACATCAGGATGCCAGTACGCTGCTCCAGCGCTTAGAACTACCTCGACGGTACCCGGGGCCATTTCCCATAGATGAAGTTGTTGGCAAGTATATCGTTCCTCTGGAAAGTCCCTCCAAGTATGAAAGGTACTTGAATGAAGCTATTACGAGCTGTAGAAATGTCCAGCGGTCGATGGAAAGTTTGAGACTGGCAAGCGACATGACTCAGGAATTGAAAAAGGACAATGCCAAGGCATTAAACGCCCTATCAACTCTTGCCCTCGGGACTGTACCGGATGATCAGTACTATAAGGCAATGATAAAGAGTTGCGACGTAGTGGCAAAATACAAGGGTATAATGATGGTAAGAAGCCCTCCTCTTGCGGCATTTCCCTTATCTAACGTTGGGTAGGAAAGGCAGGAAAATCTTGGTTCTACCCTGGCTACTTTCGAGAAGAATATTAAAGCCTATCAGGAGGGAAAGGTTCGTAAGTGTCTTTTATCTTGATTTCCATTGATCCGTTATTCAATATTGGGTTACTAACTTGTACTCGCTCTATGTAGAAGAAGGAACTAGAAATAGCAATCTGGAAGGGCGTCGGCCAGGTTGCCTTCGCAGTCATCGTTGCTCTGATCAGTAAGTAGTCCCTAATTGTAGGATACCAGTAGCTTTGAGCTAATTAGTTTCTCAAAGCTGGTAACCCAGCGGTTGCAATGCCTGCTTTGGTCAATGCTAGTATTGCGGTCGTAGAGGCCGCCGCGCAGCAAGTAGGTCCCAACCTCCAGACCCATCAGATGCACCAATCTCACATCAATGGCACTTACAGGTGGACTTGTCCGGCTCATCGGACCAGGCAAAAGATCAGTCTTCCGGGGCGAACAGCGAGCAGCCCGAGACTCCAGCGCCGAAGGTCCAAAAGGCCCTGAGCAAGAGTGCTCAAGACGTAGCATCTAAGAAGCCTGAAAGCAAGGCAGGAGAAAAAGCAAAGGATGTTGCAAAAGTAGCCTGGAGCGCGGCGAATAGTATTTTCAGCGCCTGGAAAGCATACGACAGTAACATGGTCATTAAACACCAAGCAGAGAAGATCCGACGCCAGTCCATCGAAGAGAGTCTTGCTGCTGCCGCCAACACCGGTTTGTATTCCACAAGATCAGTATTTGTCTGGAGCAAGGCTGACAGCTGAGCAAGCGTCGGATATTATAACAACCTCGTCTCCGCCCATTGACTACTTCGGACTTTTGTCAGACTGGGAAGAGATCAAAGTTCAAGTAGACGAGATGTTCAACGTGGTGAGTCTAGATACAAAACGACACGGCTGAGGCTTGGAGGATTCCTACCTAACATTGTGAGTAGCTCAAATTCAAGCTGGGCTCCGATAATATTCCAGGACTAGAAGAGTATCAATCCGCCCTCAAGAAAATGATCATCCGAGGCAAGACTCTCATTGAAGCTCAGCGTCAGATGCAGCTAGACATCGATGCCTATCTCGGCGGCGTTGCTGAGAATGCTCTGAGAACTAAACGCAAAGCAGATATCGAGAGAGCAGCAAAGGAAATCGCAAGCGATACTTTCCCTACTCATAACCACATCGATGCCTTGAGCAGGAGTTTGGTCGTTCTCAAGCGAGTGGCAATCTTACGTCTCCATCAATACCTGTTGAGGCTGAGGTATCTCTCTTCGCGCTATAGCGACATCAGCATTAGCGCATCTCCCGAGATGTCTGTCGATGACCTTGAGGCTGTCGTACGCAGTTTAGTTTCGCAGGTTGATAGTCTAAGCAAAGGTGCTCACAACAATCAAACGGTCCCTCGGATTGAGTTCAGCACAAAGAACGATGAAGATTACAATATCTTTGTTCCGGAGTGGAAGGCATGGCTGAGAGAAAACGGCGAGATTCCTTTTCTCATCTCATACAAGCATCCCTCGGGATATGGATACTACGATCTACGAATTGACAGAATAAGGTAATTATCTCTACACATTAGTTTCGTTGTAGACTCCTACTAACCATGCACATGTATAGCGCGCAGTTTCTCAAAAACGACGGACAAGCGCTCACCAATGTCAAGTATGATATTTCTCTTGGACCGATTATGGTCGATCGGGATCCAGACGACAAACTGCACCAATACTGCGCTGACGAATTCCGTATCAAGAAGACTGATGATCAGGGAGATTGGACATCTGCTTCGCAAACCGACAGTGATGCGAAGATACTTCCAGCGCTGTTTACATCTGGTACCATTGATCTGAGCCATACGAACCTGCGCAACACTGAGCTCAGTGAGGTTGCGGAAGTGAAGCTTGTTGTCTTTGCTCGCGGAACCCCGTTGAAGAATGTCTGTTAGAAATACCTTTTCAGAATTGAGAGAGCGCAAATAATTAATAGAATGAACCTGGGATGTGCAGATGACAAAGAGTTTTTGGGTAACAGACTTGGAGCTGTCGACATGTTTTGAGTAAATTTGCCGTATGCATTGACGAGCGGGAGTAGGCTCAGTAGGTGGCTGTCCATGGGAAAGTGAAAGCATCTATGGGAACCTTACGAGAGACGTTTCTTGAATGTAAAAGCGAGTTTTGTCAGTGTTACTTTGGCTTCGACGTCTATCATCTACTATAATACCTAGTAATAATCCAAGCAGCCCCTGTTACTGTCCTAGCTTCAGAACTTCAACCACCGCAACTGATCAGACATCCTGGCGTTACGCTTAAGTTGTTATCTACATGCGTCGTTTGCAGTTGAACCCGTGGCTGAGAGCTTAAATGAGCAGAGAGGACTTGACTAGAACTTCAACAACTAGAGGATTCTTATAAAAGATCGTCACACCAACGGGCTAAGCTGCCAGTCATATTTCTATCCCAAGAGGCTCAGCAGAAAGTTAATGGATCCAAGATTTGGTAAATCAAACCAACTATGTTAATGAAGATAGATTTTAGACAAGGCACTGTGATGTGGCATAACACTTGTAAGATGAGGAGTTAGCTGCTGGGCAGGGATGCAGATCGTTACCCCTGAATGCTTACGGATACACAATCGGGATAGTGGGTTTTAGCGCTGAAGATCACCCTCGCTGACCATCGGCAGCCTGCCAGCCCCACCAGCCCATACCCGAGCTTGTGACGACCTACCTACCGCAATTATACTTTTCGGCCTCCTCGGAATGAGCTTGTTTCTAGAGTGACAATTACATCTTGAATAGCTTTTTAAGGACACGGCAGTTGTCAATCCCGCATCTTATCTTGTTGGGCGAATATTACACGAATCCCAAAGCGCACAAGCTTCACCGCCACTCGCGCCAAAGTTTCACTAGTCGTGGTCTAAATGCTGACGCTCGTATCCGTACTACCAATGCTACCAAATCATCACCCTCAGTGCCGAGAATCAGGTGACTTGAGAGCAACTTGTTATCTGAATCTGAGGCATTAGAATCTCAGTACGTTTGCCACTTTCACCATCCATCAATCACAGGTGCCAAACATGGGAGCTACGATATCCAGCCTAATGGGCGCGCCCAACCGGCCTCAGTTTCCAACAGTACCCACTGACCAAGTACTGCCCATGCATGCCTTCGATGACACGCCGTTTATGCGCAAATGTCCAATGCTGTGGACGATACGATTCGATGAGATTCTTGACGCCGACATGTTGAATGAAGCACTCTCGAAACTCTTTGAGATGGACGGATGGAGAAGGCTTGGCGGCAGAATACGCCTTAATGTAAGCGGATTCATTGCCAGCAGGTGCAACTCATTAACAATCTCAGGATCAGGGAAAAGCTGAAGTTCATGTTCCGAGGCAATATTCAGCACAAAGACCAGCGGTTCACTTCACCAAGGCTGCTTATGACATGCCCTTTGCAGACCACCCCGAAGCATCCAAACTACCCACTAGATCAGATGCAATCGCCTTCTTTCCAAATCCCGCCGATTTCCAATCAATAGGTATAGGTCCTGGTGCACCAACAACATTTAAAGACCTGTGCGCCACCGATGCACCACAATTCTCGCTGCACGTTGTCACATTCCAAGACGGGACACTGGTATCACTTACCTTTTCACACATGACCACTGACCTAGGCGGATTGTCCGCGGTTCTTGAAGCTTGGTGTTTAATCCTAGCCGGAAAGCCTGAGCAAGTTGCCAAGTTCCCAGGATATAAAGATGATGTTATGGCTGGGCTGTACCGAGCTGAAAGCACGGAGAAATCCAAAACCGATGGCTCTCTTCTTTCCGGTTGGAGGCTTGCAGTCTGGGCTCTTAGGGCGGCTTATGACGGGTGGATGTATCCCCTCGAGTGTCGAACGCTGCGTGTGCCAGCCAAGGCTATCAACGCTATAGTGGCCGAAGCCAGGAGTGAAGTTTCACTTGAGAAGACTACCGACGGCAGCAAGCCTTTTGTTTCAGAGAATGATGTCATCCTGGCCCTCTTCAACCGCTCTGTCGCCAAGAGTATGGGCAGAGGTCGAGCCATCGTCACTCTCATCGCCGTCAACCCCCGCGATCGTCTCAAGAACCTTTTCCTTCCCGACGCAGCATACGTCCAAAACGCACCCTGCGGCGCATTTTTCTACTGTCCTGTCAAAGACGCACAGGATCTTCCCCTCGGAAAAGTCGCCATGCTATCCCGCCAAGCCGTCGTTGAGTACTTGACCGAAGGACAAATCAAGGCTGCAGCCAAAGCAGCTTACGAGTCCATGATCGAAGGTGGAAACCCGCCTATCGTGGGTGATACGACAACTACAATGATTATGTCGTCTAACTGGGCCAAGTCGGGGTTCTTGGATAAGACTGATTTTGGACCTGCGGTTTTAGGAGGGAGTGGGGAACCTGCGAGGCCAAATTATTATCATATGGGAAAGCTTACAGCTATCATATTCCCTGTGTCCGTTGGGATTAATATGGGGCGGGATGGGGATGGGAATTTGTGGCTTGGTGGTGACTTATCAGCGGCTTCGTGGGCGACGTTGATGGAGTATCTGAAGCGGTATGAATAGTAAGCAACCCCTTTATATAAGTAATAATAGAACCATTTAGCTTAACTTGTATTAATAAGAGTCTTTGATATACACTTTTGTTGTTCCTAACTTAGCCACTCTTTTCCTGCTTGGTTATAATGCAGAACAACAGTAGAATAAGCCTTCCATTTCCTTATTTTCTCTAGATCGGCACACTCTCTATTTATATTAACAAGTTTAGCTTCATACCATTCAATGAGAGTAAGCGGCATATAGTTTAATCTCATGCCCTGTATCATCCAAGTAGTCGCTGTCACTATCCTATCGACAGAGGCCTCAGCGCCTTTACGATTTCTGTAAAACTTCATCACACCAACGGACGTGTTTACCGATATCTGGCCCCAATGCCCGCAGCCCTTCTCGACTCTCAGTTGTAATTGCCTCTACATCCCAATCCTGCGATGGCCTCAGTGAGATACGGTCACGAGCATCCACGGTGTGTGGAAGTGGCCTGCTAAAAGCGTTCTCGGTATGTACCTCTCCCAGCTCCGTGACTTGTTCCTGCGTGTCCCACGTCTTCTGCTCCGCCGCTGACAAGGGGATACTCGATCCTTGCCATCGGACCAGGTGCAGTGCCAGGCTCTTGGGTGCGTATTCGAGAATGGGGTGCGTGAGTACCATCGCTTTCTGAAGCAGAGGGGTAGAAGGTTCGCTGGTGGACAGTACGGCTTTCCGCTTGTATTTGTGTGCTCTGCCCGATCTTCTCATGCTTCATGTCATCAGTGTTGAGTGTTGACCCTGCAGAGACATTCTTTATGCTAAACACTAACCTTCGAACCCAAATTACTCTCGTTCCGGGAAGCATTACCAGACAGCTCGCCGTTCCCGCGTTCCGTGCAGACTCCCATGTGTGTATCCTCATCGTCATCACTATCTGATATGACGATACTATTATCCGTCGAGAAGCCATAGTTAGCTGCCAATCGGGGTTCTTTATTCTGGAGATATCGGTCCACAATCTTCGAACAGACAACCCCGGTATGCTCAGGATCATATACTTCGAAGCTTTTTATAGGAACCCAGCAAACATCACATTGTTCTGGAAAGTTTTCCTTGTGAAAGTAGACCACCGGATATGCCCTGTCTTTGAATCTGCAACCCCCGTCCTCATAGTCCTTCGCCCAGCCTCGAGGATACTTATCAGCCGTCTTATCAAAGAGGAAGCATGCAGGTGTGTCTCTCAGTAACTGTTTCATGTGCGGAAAATGGTCAAAGGCTGTCCACGGGAGAACAAGGATCGGGCAGGTGTGGTTCTGTTTTGGAAACTTGGTAGCGTATATCTTGCCAACAATAGGGATGATATCAATGTCTTGTGTTGGATTGTCCTTGGTCCGGTTTCCTGAAATCACACTCGTAGGCTTTACAATCTGAAGAAACTCCCGTCTTGTTATTCTGTTGTTCTTCGCAGCTAGTTCCTCGTTGCAATTGAGAACACGAGTTCCAAGCATCTTGACTGCCAACGAGTGGTCTCCGTTTATCCCATGCTCCTGGCTGATGAGGTGCTGGGAAGCCCCTCTGATTGGATCCTTAAGAAAATGTTTGTTGTGCTCCTTGCATTCTAGGATGTACCAGTCTCCAAACTCTGGAGGATGTTGAACAATGATGTATTTGGTTTGAGCGTTTCCGCCCTGGAAGACTTGATCAAAATCGATTACTTGCTCTTCAGGGATACTAAAGGGCTCGATGGGCAGTCTTTGTCGTTTCTGTTCTCGATTGGATGCCTCCATCTGGGACCTCTTCAGAGGAGAGCGAAGATGGAATCCAAGAGAATCAGTCGGTTGTTGACCAGGGGATTCGTTGCTCAGATTTTCTGCCATTCTAGTAGAGTATCGAGACTGTTTTGGGGCCTGAGAAGTCTGCCACATGTCCCAGCGTCCCGTTCCTCTGTTCTGATCCAAATTCGTCTCTGAAGCTGGCTTCGTTATCGAGCTTGACTTTGCCTGTTTGTCAACAACCTTATCTGAAAGGTGGCTGGCCTCTGGAGTTGAACTTGGGGTTGTGACCTGAGCCGCTAGTAGGCTAGTAGTACCTCGTCCGCCTGGGACTAGGTTTGGCTGTGACACTGACTCTTGTTCTTCGGCCGGATTTGTCTGGTTAACTGCTGACTGGTGCTGGTGTATGGTGTCACCCGGAGCCGAGGCTCTGATCTCCCTGGAAGCTGAAATCTGTACCAAAGCATAGTCCTGGCGCTTGGAACTGCCTGTAAGTGGGGGTGAAGTCTGGCTTTGGCCACCTTCCAAGTCTCTCGGCGCTTCGATTGTGACATCTGGATCAGTGTCTATGTCTTTTAGGGCTTCGAGCAGCACGCTCGACTCCTCTTCGGCACTACCAGCCCCGACTATTGGGTTCTTGGGTTGTAGGCACTGATATAAAACAGTTGAAACCGAGTGATCCCACAGAGTCTCCCCCAAAGTCTGGAATAAATCGCAAGCAAGCCTCTTGTTTGCCTCCTCCAATCGTTCTCCAAACTGCTGTTCCAGCAGAGTGACTGAACTTTGATACTGGATCTCTAGCTCTCTAATGTCACCAGCTCGTTGAAGGATTGCTTCTGACCGTCTTGCGTATTCTTTAGGATCGAGCGACTGCTGCCGCAGTTGGCTAAGCGCATTGGCGTAGTTACTCAGCAGCACTTGATGTTTTTCTCTGTATTCCCTCTCGGGGCTCTTGATTTCACTGATCTCGAGGGCCCATTGCTCACAAATTGCCTTGAGAGCCTCCGATTTAGTAGTCGCTGCATGAACAAATTCACTCATGCTGATTATTTCTGGGAATCTTGAGGACCTGGAAAGGACGAATTGGCGAAGAGGGGTAATTGAGTGACTGCAAGGCTGTGCTGGTTATTTATCCTGGTTCTCTGTACATATCCCTGTTTGCTCGGACTATGGTGTGGCTGCCTTCTACCACCATCTTCAAGACTAACTAACCAGATTTACTAGTGTACTGTGGAGCAAAGCAGCAGGATAACGATGGAGACAAATGGGTCGGTTATCTGTAGGACGAAGGCGGTGGTGTCCACTTCCAGACGCAAAACACAGAACAATACTATCGAAACGTATTACCTCTCCTATCATTTTTCATTGTCAACCCGCTTGGCAATATGTTTATGTCGATTACGCTGGTGTACTGCATGACACACATGGTGAGTTGCTCATGTGATGAGACCGTTGCCTAAACTCGAGGGTGTTGACAAGGGGCAAGGACGGATGGCGGTTCCGGTGTGATTATAGCTGGCCATTGGTCGTTACGACTCCACGATGCAAGGATTTGGTGATATCACGGCGCTACGGAACCCAATTCTCTAGGGGCTTGAAAGAGTGCATGTGCATTCGCAGAGAAGAGCTGGCGATCATCGTATGATATCTAAGCGCGCGGTTCTCTGCGTTCAGCTTTATTTTCAACAGTTCAAAGCTTGTAACCTTCCTCACTTTAACGCCCGCCATCTACTGGCTCATGACGCCTAGGCATCTGCTGCCAAGTCAGTTGCGTGATTTAATGGCCGTTTACCTTGTCAGGCCTGCCTGGACGCTAGACATCCCACTAGTAACCGATCGAGGCACAGTCCCACGGCAAGACTTTTCGTGATTCGCAGGACTTTTAGCGTTTACCATACTGTCGGGACGTGATTGACCAATGACTACGGCTTCAGAGCCCCTGCGCTTCGAACCGTAGGGTAAGTACCTTGGCGCTTCTCTGCCAAGGTTGAGCCTTCAACTATTGGCTTTACCACTCTGGAGACCAGCCTATCGAGGCCAATGTCAAGACTGAGGCCGTTCAGTGCATGCAATCTCGCACTATTCGTTGTAGATACGTTCATGGAAGCATAGAGAAGACGAAAAAACAACCAGATGTATGATTCACCGTTCCGCTAACGTGACGAGTCAGGTAAATCGAGTGCAAGTGCAAATTCCAATCAATATTGTCCAGTGATTGAGACAGCATTGTTCTGGTCAATGATGGAAGCCTAAAGCTTAACCTTATCGCTAGCAACCATCTGCCTTGTAACTGTACAGTTTAACGTTTCATCGACATTTAAGCTTCCCACAAATTCTACCGCGCGTCATATGATCACGTCAACTTGAGTATAAGTATAACAGAATCCATTCTTTTCTCTGCTGCTATTTTGTCTTCTTCAGAGATCAATGAACCCAACGCAAATAACCATCGCGATCAACTGCCATCGCAACATGGCCCCCTCACAGGCAACAGTCCAGCAGCTCTGGTCAGATCCTTTCTCTGCACTCCCTTCCGAGATCAACATCCAGGTACTACAGTACCTTTCCCTCCACGACATACGGCCTGCCATCGTGTCTTCGCTTATACTGTTGAGGACCTTGGAAAGCAATCGCCAGTATATTCTAGAGCCACACTTGCCTAGGCTCCTCCTTAGCTACGGTGATGTCTCATCGCTACATTTAGCAGCAGCGGCTATGCATCTTCGCAGACTTCATTCTAAGCACGAGGGGAATACCATCACGGTCCTAGAAAAGGAGGTCGAGCCTGTTCTGGACTCCATCTTACGGTGGAACGCCAGAACGACTGAGGAAATGGGCGATATCAGGTTTTACATGCTCATCGCAGCCCAAGAGCTCCTGCCCGAGATCATCGGCGCTTTCACAATGGGTCCGTGGGATATCCATCAAGGCCAATTCCACTATCAGACAGGGGGCTCGCTCTGGCAGGACATTGCCCCCTTGGGCTTAAGGAAAACATTCATCGACGGATTCCTAAGATTCGATTGTTACCGGAGCATCTTCTGCCACAAAGACCAAGAGCTGTTGCAGAATCGCGCTGGAATCAAAGATGCCTTCTTGGATTCATTCCCCAAGTTTCCTAGATTCGATGACAGGATTCTGCGGATGTATTCTCATTTGATCCTAGACAAGATCCGCCGTCGATATAACCAAATGTTGATGGACATTAATTACTTGGGTTTGCGCAACTCTCGAGGGATTGTCTGGTCACCGGGGGTGTGGAATGACGTCTTGCCAATGGTGCGCAATATTGACTATCGGAACTGTACTGGGACACAGCGCGCTTACTTTTTGTATTGTCTTGCCCTTCAGGGCTATCCGAAACTTGTTTTCTTTGAACAGCTCTCCCTTGAGAAGCTTTCGGATGCCATGATGGAGGAATTCGAGCAACTCGTTGCCTCGGACCCAGAGGGTCTTGAAGCATGGGCGACCGACAAGAGTCATTACAACAATCTCCAACGACATTTCACTCTCTGGAGCAGTAGCAGTCAGGAGCAGGATGGTGATACTTTGTAACCTGGTGTACTTGTTCTATGTATGAGGTGATTTTGAAGACAGTGCTTGACTGCGAGATTGGGACGGGAGAATTTAAATGGCCTTGAACCTTGGCATTGGTCCGGTCGACAGATAAGCCGAGTTGGAAAGGTTCGGCGATAGTAGAAATACTATAGTGTTGTAGAATTAAACAGCTGATATTGCCAGATTATCTGGAACGATGTGGCTAATCTTGCTGACATTGTGAAATAACTTGCAGCCAGTCGATATGCAGATAGACCATCGAGTTCTGAGAACCTTGATAGTTGTAGCACTACCAAGTGGCAAGCCAAAGGCAAAACATGTGCAGCTAGATAGGCCAGAGACCACAAATGTATCCAAACCACTTCGACAAACCTTAAGATAAAATAAATAGTTCATGCACCGGGAGTTACCAGCTCCAAGACCAATGAATACCTGCCGAGCAAAGGAGTATCCTGACGCAAGAACCAATGTTATAGTCCCTGGTCGTTTAGACTTTTCTGCCTTTGAATTGCCGCAATAGCAAGCGGGGGGACTAAACTCTGTAGCGCCATCTGAAACTTGTACTCTCATGGACCAGAGTATGAGTCGATCATGTGCCAGAAGTAGCTGGGTCATACTGTGGTGGACATATTTAAGTAAAAGGCAGGTCGCCAGTTTTCCTGGCATACTTTCACCCCCGCACAATCAAACATGACCTCCACACAAGAAACGCAGCATCAAGGCTGCGCAGACTTCTTCTCAGACCTGCCACCTGAGTTGAGGATGGAAATACTCAAGCAAACCCCACTCCAGGATATCCGCCGTCTTATCTCAGCCTCACCTGCTCTATTACGCATCTTTCAAAAACACCGGGCCTCTATTTTAGGGCATCATTTGCAAGACCTGCTCCGATTCTACGGGGATAAGTCTATTCTGCCTTTTGTTGCATTCACCATGGATCTCCGCGCTCTTCGCGCCCAGTCCCAGCATCTGACAGCCTCGGAATTAGAGGAAAAGCTCAAACCTGCACTAGATTCCATTCAATCACGGAAATGCATCAGGCAACCACCCACGGGCTACTTGGATTTCAAAATCCTAGAGAAGGCTCAGAATCTAGTACCCGAACTTTGCCGTGCCTTTTATACCTATCAAGAGGGGCCTTACAGCTCGACGCCGAGACCTAGCAGCCACTTTTTACTGGAAGAGGCCTCGTGGCAAGTCAAGTTCAGGTTCATTGAGAGGCTTTTGAGATTCGATTGTTATTGCAACATGTTTTACTATCGAACCCAATCTCTTTTCAGTATCTTGAATCGTGGAGAGACAAAGTTACAAAGCCCACTTCTTCATCACCCTACCAATTCAGTTGAGAGATTTCCCCGGACCATTATCTCTACTCTTTTCAAAGGGTATGAAGATCTAATAAACCGGCTTGATTGCTCTCTTCGATCCCGGCAGCCAAACCCCGTTGACACGCCTGAAAGTCCGAAACAAGATATTTCAACTCTCCGAAGAAACGAGTTCTTGGACCGAGATATACCACAAGAACAGTCCTATGTCACTCATCTTATTCTGGGCGGTTATCCTTTATTTGCCAAGTTGCAGAGTCTCACGGCCGAGGAGTTTGAACACTACACACTTAAGGAATTTTATAAAGTTGTCACAGTCGGACTAACACCAGTAGCCTTTTATGCAGTATTAAGCTTTGCACATATGCCCTTATTATAGTAAAGTTTATTAGCTATTAAAAGGCTTATAGATAAAAGGTTATATAAGGAAAATAAATATTATATTATTATTTACTAGTTATATTTACAGTATAAGGGTTAAGTTTATAATTTATAATTATTTATATAAAGCTAAAAGTATTACTTATAAATAAGTTAATATATTTTACTTTTAATTTAATAATAATACTAATAAAAAATAGTTAAGTAATAAATATTAAAAGGTATAAATATAAAAGATATACTAAATATAAAGTAAAGGGTAAATAAATACTTATAAATACCTTTAAAAAAAATTAAAAATAGGTTATTAGGCAATTAAGTATATTGCTAAAAGGAAACTCCGGTACAGGGAATCGAACCCTGGGCTCCGCGGTACTGATCTCTCAGGTTATGAGAGCGCGAAATGTTAGCCACTACACCATACCGGACTTGCTTGCTGAGCTGACGAACTCTGGACCTTCAGATTGGGTTCGGGTTTACTGAGAGCAGACAGGAATAACTCCCCGAGAGGAGGGTTGCAAGGAATACCATTCTTATAAGACGAATAACGGACTATGGCAAAACTTGCTTTCATCAGGGTGGAGCCTACGACTACTGGCCAGCTCAATTTCACCCCATATGCACAAAACCTGAATCTATCTATCCTTGCAACTACAGACATTTTCTGGGATTGGCAACTCCTGCCTATGAAACTGAGAGGGATCTCATTGTCAGAGACGGAATGTACCTCGTGGAGAGACACACGAACTGAAAATATAGAAAAGACATTAGGATTATATTATAATTATTGCTGCAACTTCACCTTGAAGCAAAAATTCTCAGAGTATCTATTAGATATCATCGTAGCGGCGTAGAGCCAAGGACTTATTCTAAATGGCGGCTAGGTGGGAAAGGGGGCTTAAGCATAGGCATTGGAGTGATCAGCACTATATAATATTATCTAAAGGATGCCGGGGTCCTACAGGGCAGCAAGCTGTAGCTTTTATTACAGACAATAAAGGGTGTGTATTACCAGCGACTGACCTTTTGTTTATGAATTCCGCGCATTCCGCTAAGATAAGCATCTTTTTATCTAAAAACAGGCTAGCTAAAACGTTAGACAAGCCACAGTACTAAAGTCTTTATCTTTCCAGGCGTATGATTAGACGGTTAGCAATAATTGCCAGAACCCATGCTTCAGCTGCCGTGAAAGCTCGGCAATAGTATGCCGACATCCTTGCACAGAAGACGTAAGATGCTTGCTTCAGCAACTTTATAACCTTTCAAACTCCACCAACCTAGATGTTTATTCTTCTTTTCCCGTATTTCTTGGTTTCCGACATCAGACAGTTATATTAGCCCTGTATCACTTCATCTCGCTGGCCTTTTGTCTCGTTTCAAGTCGCATACTTACACAAATAGTAGCCATGCATCTGATGCTACTCCTCGCTTATGCTGCCGCTGTCGTGGCGACGACAGATGTCATCTCAGTAAGTTGAATGCAAACTAAGTACCTGAATCCTGGCGTCTGATCTCTTCAGGCAAGAGTTTACAGTGGCACCAACTTGAAAGGGTCGTATAAGGACCTTTATGGCTTTGGTTGCAATAACATTATACCCAGGTACCTATGGGCCTTATCACGGCTTCCATGAAGCTAATCCTGGAGCAGCACCTTCAAAGCCGAAAGTATTCATCTCCGCCACCAAACATTCTGCTACCTGTATCCGTAAGATGACCATGTCGTATTGGTGCGATAGTTGCTAATGTTCTGCAGTAAGAAGGATTGTAAAGGGTCGAGCATTTTCACGTCGAGAGATGTTGATGATCTGAGGCAGTATCCAACTCTTTCAGTTCATTGCTTTGATGCTTCAGACTAGGGAATTTGTTTAACTATATATAGAATCAAAATTCATGACGATACAATTATTTCTTTCCACACGATGCTCTATATATTGACTCATATCTCTTCCAATCGATTATGTAGCTGTTAACGTAGCTTTGTATGGATGTAAAACGCAGCGAAGGATGCCACTGCGAACCTGGGGTGGAATATGTCATCAACAATAAACAATTCCATCTTGTGGTTTGTCGACCAAGTATTCAGAAACCTCACATTGGTTTGTAAGCTCCCTATCGAACCCTTCTCTCTGTCGCCACATAACACCCCCCCCTGGCGAGGGAACATAGCTGCGTCCGGCTGCGGCATGTTATCTGGATGATGACATGCAGCTGCAATGGCCAAGCGGCACCTTGAAGCGACGAACATGTCAGCCGGTAAGCGACGCAGTGCTGTGATGACAACCGCCGCAGCCATGAGATTAGCATTAATGATAACAAGATTATGGCTATAGGGAAGTATCTAAGTCAACAGTTTCCAAATTCCCGATCTGTTCAGCAGCCACTATGAACATACTATGCGACAGCATCCAGGGTGTCAAGATCGAACCTGACAGCATGGGAGCAATATTCTTCTCATCTGCTAACCCAACATATTATTTAGGGATTAGGGGCACGACTGCGGCATATAAGGCTAAGCTTTAGGCTGCGAACGCAGGCAATGAATGACATTTTCTTTCGAATAAAAACATATGTACCAGAATTCTGACCTCCTCAAGTCAGTTCTATAAAATACCAGATCTCCTCAACACCACAAAACACCTCTCTCCCATTATCACTAGTCTACGTTGGATTTTCTGATCTCACCCAGTTCCCCATTATGTAGATTTAGCTAGATAGTGCGCCCTTTGTCCTCCCATAGGATTGCCCCGGCGTTAAACAATAAAAACAAACAAACAAATAAAACACCTCTCTCGCCCGTCGGGCATGGCTTGGCTTTCTGTTTGTGGGTTGTACTTCTTCCTGTTTCATTGACGCTCGTTGGTACGTGCCTTTTTGAGTCGTGGGTACTTATCAACATGGTATTGGTTGACTGGTCGTTTATTGTCAATATCGATCTTGCTGCGCACGAGGCTGTTGATGCTTGCACAGGGCTTCGTGTTCTCTTCTTTCCCCAACAACACAGTCTCCACGATTGTACTTTGTAGAAGAAGTCCCAAGGCTGCCCGCGACAGGTGTTATGACATCGGATTTCAACTTCCATACGTCATTGTAGTTCGTTTTAGTTGACGTTATGGATGATTGCTTAATGGGCTTGAAAGTCGTAGGTGAGCATAATCGACAAACTCGGGAAGTACTATCGGTGAAGTACGAAGTAAGACTTTCTTGACCATAGGGGTACTTTTGGGAACCGTTCCTCGAGTGATAAGCTCCGTCGATATCACTACTACCAACAGCCTCGCAAGCGTAGGTATCTCTCTTTACGGTCTTTTTCGGTGTCCCCACAGTTCCATACCCCCAGGAATCGATTTGTGAATAGTGGTCCTTGTTTTCATCGATGTCTGGCTCAAGCCTTGACGTCAGGCTCCGATCAGAAAAGCTGGCAGAAAGGTTTGTTGCATCGAGATCGCGAGGATCTAAGGACACTAGATGGAAATTCAGCTACAAGAACTCGTTGAAATCCGATTCGGAGTTTTACTCACTACTGGTGAATATGATAGGCTTGCTCGATAAAGCGTCGTGTAATGACACTCGAAACGCCAACAACTAAAGAATTCAGCGCCCTCGAATTAGAAGATTGCGTTGGTGGTTTAAGCACTTAATTGTCTCTTACTGGATGCTCGACTAGGAACAGAGCCATTCGGCCCAGTGTCCTACGCGGGTTGCACCCTTATATAGCAACATCATTGGTTGTCAGCTTGGCTCGCCTTGGTCTTGTTGCGCCAAGGATATTTGAGATGGCGGAGCCGATGATATTTCCCACTGCTACCGATGGTCGACCCTGCGCAACCGAAGCCACAACGACAACAAGCTATGATGAATTGATTCAAGAAGATAGAGGTGAAGAAGTGGATTTAAGCTGTACCTCTTCCCATTCTGCACCGGCAGTGAGCAGGGCAATCACCGTGTCTGGAAACCCCGTCCGACGGGCAACGATGGCGGTATGGTCTACGAATTTATCGGCGCCGAACTCGAGAAGGAACAGGGTGCTAACGAAGACGGCGATATTGCAGGCGATGGCGTCACCGTTGACTATGATGGAGTGACGAGGAGAGGAAGCTGAAGGGCAAAGAAAAGAAGACGGTGATGATATCCATGGAGTTGGCGTCATCGTAGGATAAAAGCGGGGAATGTCCAACGTTAAATTGCCTCTAAAGTCCTACCATCTTGACCGTTGTAGGTATAGTCAAAGTAGCTATACTAAGCTAAGTTCTTTGTGCTCATTTAGGCTATCAGCCGTGTGTCTCACTGCAGCTTGGACCAGCTCTTAAACTCCTGATGTTTGTAGGGAGAGCGTTCCGCCGAGCAAGTGCTTCAGTCAGCCAACGAGCCTCTACTATACAGTCTCGGTCCGGCCATAGCCAATAGTCCACTATCTATAAGTGACTGTGATGGTAACGAGACTGATCCGAAAACCAGCATAACGCTGTAAATTAAAATCACAATAGGAATCAAATTATATAGAATTGGCTTACATTGTTCGTGGAAATAAGACTATCTTCAATCTGCACTTACCTACCCAGAAGAACAATTTACGTCTAAAATTAGGAGCTGGCCCTACGTGCGTTACCCCTGAAAGAACTGGGGCTAGAGAGACGGACTATTGAATCTGCTAGCTGCTTCTGTTCAAGTTAGCGCGCCCTAAAGCCAATAGTTCCAGCTTGTCATTCAGCTCTCAAGGAAGCCCAACGTGATGATAAGAAAACATTTCACTCTTCTGTCTCTTCCAATTTCTCTCTCTTTACTTACCGCATTCCAGTCACTCGTTTTCTCCAGTCGCTCTTGAACGGTCTATTCACGATGCGTGTCACTACTGCCTTTGGTCCCCTCTTCATGGGCGCGAGTCTCTGCGCCGCTCGCGTAAGTCCTCAAAACGCCCCCTAACGCTACAAGTATAAGCTTACAGTTTTAGGCTTGCGCCCCTAATCCGCGGCCGACAACAACAACATCGGTCACCAGCGATATTAGCACTACAACGGCCGGAGGCGCTACCACAACGACTACTTCTCAAGAGACCTTAAGCGCTACTGAGTCTGTGTCAAGCATTGAGTCATCTGTCACTGTAGAGACTTCTACAGCCGACTCTGCCACTACAGAACTGGAGACGAGTACTTCTGGCTCAACCACCCAAGAGACTCTCAGCGCCACGGAGTCTGAGACCACTCTTGAGACCTCTGCCACTACGACCGATGGTATCAGCTCTTTTACTACCATCGTAGCAACCACGACAGCTGTCACTTCCGAAGAAACCGAGACCTCTACGACCGCCGACGACGCCACAAGCACCACGATCGAAGCCACTACGACTACTGCTGGCCCTCCCGTGATCACCAACCTCGTCGACAACGGTGGCTTCGAACAATCGACCGTCGATCCTTGGGTGGTAGAAGGAACCTCTCCGGTAGTCTACACCGACCCGTTTGGCTGCGCCGAGGGCACCCATTGTCTGTACGTATTACTGTCATCCAGAAACACTGAATACTTAATTCATACTAATGTTCCGCAGGCTATTACCCGGAAACCTTGACGATACCGCCACGGTCTGCCAGCGCGTCGCAGTCGAGGCGGGTTTTGAGTATACTTTCAAAGCGCAGGTTCTCCAGGTCTGCAACAAGCAGTATCAACCAGCCTCAGTTAGCTGCGATGATAATGTCAATACCGCTGAACTGTCTATTGACGGGGCATTCGACTCTGGTGTAAAGGGCATCGTCGGGTATAATTTCTTCAACGACTTTACTTTCACCTTCTCATATACCGGCCCAAGCATTGATTCCACTGATCTCTGCATTACCATTACGCAGAACCAAGGCATTAACCCTAGCTTTTACCTCGATGCCGTTTCTTTCACGCGTGGGCAAGCTGTGCCTATTCCTGACCCGACGGAGTAAGGGTTCACAATGACATATAAACATTGACCAGGATCGACGAGTTTATTCTTCTTGGAGGTATAAAGATATGCATGGTGAGCAATTCATAGCTGGCCAAGCTATCAATTCTCTCTGCTGGTTCATGCTACTTTACGTCGTATCGCGCCGTGCTTAATACTAGTTGCTAAATTCTTGCCCGTCTGCTGGCTTCGTTCTTCACAATCCCTGCAAATAAATTTAATAAAAGATATATATTTTTCGAAAAGTTTATAAGTATAGAAAGCCTATTCCTCTGGCCCTATTATTCCCTTTTAAATGCTGTAGTAACAGTAGTAAGATATCCTGCTTAACTTAGAGCGAGAATGTAGGAATGAAAAGACTTTTCTAGAAATACTAAAGATGCCAATTTCATAAAATAACAAGTCATTGTTAATATTTGCAGATTAAAACTTGATAAGTGTATTTTGCTTCCATCTCTTACTATTTGATTCCAATAACCTTTCCCGGGCAGGCTTGATCTCGTTCCAGATACACTGCGAATCGACGGGACGCATCAGGATGGATCCGACTCTCTTGCCAACCAACAAACTTTTACTACATTCTTGCCTGTATCCTCGCCCTCCTCCGGCTGAACAGAGCCGTTATTATTACCGCTTCCATCATCTTCATGGCTGCCTGTGGTCCTTGCTACACTGTTACCGCCGGTCCGTGGGTCCACGGGTCTCGAAACCCGATGCGTTGCGGTGACGGAATCTCATGGTAATGTCGCCCCCTATTTACTCTTCCTCATCACGCATAGCATTCTTGTAATCATCCTCTGACCCGAAACCAAGCGCCTCAACGCGTTTGAAGTAGGGCGCGTAATCTTGTTCATACTCAAAGTCCTTGGGGTCAAGGTCCCAGATTGCTTCTATCATCCAAATGAGCCACTCGGGTGGAGGCGGCCATCTACGAAAATACTCAATTCGCTGCTTTTCGTCAAGATGCTCTTTTTCTTGCTTCCACCAAGTCCAATACATCATAATGTAAGATTCACCAGCACCCATGCGCCAGCCGATGCTGTACGGATGGTCTTTTGGAAACATGAACCAGGGGGGAGGAACTGCTGCGTGTTGCTGAACCAACTTGGCAATTTCATCTTGTTGCTCCGCGGAGGCGTTCATTATCAATACCAGTGGAGCAGAGACTAGGTCGAAGCAACTTTTTAGAGGTACTTGTTGTAGAATGGTGATATATCTATTCCGATGTTGGTTACGCCTGAATGAGTGATAGGACGGGACTTTCGACGGTGGCAACGACTGGTTTGAGTTAATTGAGTTGAGTTGGATTGGACTATGTATATCACAATGTGCGTACTTCAAAAGATTAGAGTTATGATAAGTAGGAGTAAGTTCTTATTGTCTTTTTGCGGGGTATTGTAAGCAAAATGATTCGGCCCGGGTGGATATTTGTCCGGCGAAATGGGCCGCGATACTGACTCCAAGCCGTTCCACGTAGAAACATGGAGTTGGTGTCATAGTAAGACGCAAGCAGAGAAGTTTGAGAGTCCCGCCTAGTTAACCATTTATAGGTTTCATTAACATATTCGTATTTTCTACCGGCTTCTGAACTGCCGCCAATAGTAAGCCAGCACTACCACCAACATGCTTCAAGACCCAATACACACCTCGCTAAATAAGCTCAGCCATGATTATTGCATCCCGTCACATAGTCAATCTTGAGCAGGCACCCGTCTTTATACTCGACCTTTCCACATTTCTTACACTTCTCCCCGTCTTTGCGAATCTTCTGGTACCAATCCCACATATCATAACCCTTCATCTTGCAGCCTTCACCTTCGAGAAAGACACCACAGCCAATACCATCAGACTTACCCCAACAGTTTCCATTAAGATGGTCCTTCCTGGTCAAAGGTCAGTGAAACTCCTGCGAAGTGTCAGGATTGGGTTCAACTTGCTCTGTGCTATACTCAAATGGGGGATCTGTTTCACGGCGGAGATAATTTACCGCGTGGTCGCAGTCCTTGAGCCTGAGCAGCGGGCCGCTGCACTGTTGATTGTTAGCACCTCCATTGTAAATCGGTGGCCAAGTTTGTAGAAAACGTACTAGTTTGCTTCCCTTGCAGTCGTACTTTGGCTCAAATGGCGGTAGAGGAACCAGCGTAGGACGAGTAGGGGGAGGTGGAGGTTTAGGCGGAGCAGACGGCGTAGGCGATGGTTTGACTTTGCAACTCGTGTTCTCAGGCGGAGGAGTCCACACCGCATATCCAATGCGAGCCTGATAATCCTTCATGATTTCGTATACAACTAAGCTGGCGATCATTTCATGCAGTGGGATCTGAGGATGAAAGACTCGTCCGTACCCATCTGGAATCAGGTAATCCAAGATCGCTACACGCGCAGCGAGCGCCTTCTTTGCAACATCGCCATCATGGTGAAGCTCAGCGTTGGGATCTACAAGGCGTGTGATTTGGCTGAGAACAAGCATGTCACCGTAAAAAGTCCCGTTGAGCTCGCCGCCCTCCGCACCGCGTTTCCACGGGCTCGAACCGGAAGGATCCCACGTGTTGAGTTCGTAGAACATCAGACCCTTCCTGGTGTTGCTTTCGGTGGTGGATTCATCGACTCCTGCTTCGCAGTACCGTCCACCGTATTTGCCGACGAATTGATCGTAGTTGATGAACGTTACGGAATCCCCTGCTCGGTCGACTGCTTCTGCCTGCGCTTGTATCAGTACGAGTGTGGCACGGGAGTTGTGGTGAGTAAACTAACAATTTTCTGATTTATCTCGTCAACCAAGTTGTTAAAGTCCAAACGGCGAAGTCTTGTCAGGTACTCAGGGGGCATCTCAAGGTTCGCCAGTTTGTAAATCCACGTCGTCCAAGTGACCTTGTCACAGTCAGCCGATAGGTCTTCGGCGAAGAACTTGGCGTAGCTATAAAAACTCGTTAGCCATTATGTACAAACGTGAAGTTGAGTAAGCATCCAACCCTGTAACATAGATCTTGCCCCTGCGTCATCGTTAGCTGATTCCACGACTGATGTAGGATTTATGACATACTCTTTGGCAAGCTTCTTCTTAGCAGCGGTAAGCACTTGATCGAGCTTTTTGCTAAAGTCATTGCCGTGGATCAGTGCCCTAGTAAACTGAATCTGACCCCCACAGCCTCGGGAAAGTCTGTCCCAGTCCCAGTCCTTTGCCCATGCATATTGTTCATCAGCCTGTGCAATCACCTTTGCCTTTGCCGCTTGTACCGGGGTAAGTGCGCCCATTTGGAAAATGCATGAGTTTAGGAGGTCCACCAGACCGACATCGTTGCCTCCTGGAGAAGATGTGAGTAACGTACAACAGAATTGGGCACAGAGGTAAGACATGAGTGAGCAGATGTGGACTTACCGATAGACAGAGTAATGGCCTCCTGATTGCCATCGAGGCGCGGAATCTGTTTCTCTAATACATCTGTAGTGACAGCCCCAGAGCACGAAAGAAACTGGAACTTGCGAGCGGATTCATCTCCGATTCGTGAATCTTGGTTGACGAGATATGGATAAGCGTGATCATAGCGAGCACAAGCACGGTCTGGGGTTCAAAAGTTAGATTGCGCGTCATACTAAGACAAGGTCCACTTACCATTTCCCTCCTTCAAAACATCGAATATACTTCCAAGTTTGTTTCCGGCACCGATTCCAGCTGAGTAAGAATCCCCAATAGCAGCAAGCTTCTTAATACTCAACTGGTCGTCCGACTTCTTGTCGTCTCTATCTTGCATGTCCCAAAACGTGCCATTAGACGAGCACTTGATCTTCTTGTCCTCAAGCACACTCCAGCAGACGTCGGGGCAAGTATCCGCGAGAGCAGGAACATTACCTCCGCTCTCTGTATCGTCAGGAGGACTCTGCAGGGGGCCAAAGCCTGGGTCTTGACCTGGTGCCCAGCCTGCGTCGTCGCCTACAGCATCCGTTAGACCGCAGCGGTTGAAGAAGGTTTCTCCTTGGTTTGTGAACGTGGACATGATGGAGTGTAGATCTGCTCTGCCGTCGCCATCGAGGTCGGGAAAGTATTGGCATGTCCCTGCCCATTGGCCTGAGTACTGCTTTCCGCTCTTCAAGAACCACCAATTGCTACCGCCCGTGTTCATCTTGCCTCTGTTGATGTAAACAGTGGCATCGCCTGTGTACTTATCAACCCAGATGAGATCGTCTCCACCGCGTCCGTTGACATTACCGAAGCGAATATTGGCGCGATCGATTCCTTCGGCTTTCTTGAACTGTTCAATCTTGTCCCAAGATCCGTCACTATTGTGAGTCCAGCCGTAGAACCGCCCGTCTGGCTGGATGCATATATAGTCGGACATGTTGTTGTTGGAAATATCAGCGAATCTGACTGCAAGATCGTGTATACCAAGCCCTCTCTTTTCTGGGCATCTCAACGCTGGCGCAGGATCGGCAAGGTAGGTCCATGTGAATTGTCCTGTCGTCTTGTAGTTGTTCAGCCAGACGGACACCTTGTTGTTGTTATCTGGATCGACCCAAGCGATGTCGCAAGCACCATCGCCATTCCAATCGACCAGATGCAGATCCCTACGGTCCAGATTCCTTCCAGGTCGCCAGAGTTCCTTGGGCGAGCCCCAGAAATAGTCGTCGCCCCCACGAACCGATTTCTTTCCCAAGTTAGGCCAGACCATCATCTTGCCTGATGATCGAGTCCAAACGTAATCTTGTCGCCCATCCGCATGACCATGCATGTTGCAGTACTTGTTGCCATCAGCTTTGAGTTTGGTAGAGCCGCCCCCAGTGTTTTTCCAGACTCTCATATCAAACTTGAACTTGCCGTTAGGTTGCTTGGTTGACTGGAGATAGACATAGTCTGCTCTGGGTAGAAGTCCAAAGCCAGCCTCTCCATAGATCCTGGCGAAGTGGATTCTGCTTCGATTGGTGGCTCCAACACCTGCATGGGTCGGTCCAGAAGAGGCACCTTTCCAGAATCCCTGGCTCCAGGCAACGTTGAGACCATCCCCTGGTTTCCCTTTCTTGCAGCTTCGAGAGTTAGTCCAGGTAGTTGTAGCACCCGTCTCGTTCACCCATAGCCAATCATCACGCCCATCGCCGTTGATGTCCTCGAAACGAACACCACTTATGTCACCCATGCCCTTTGCTGTGAAACGCAACCCAAGAGGCTGCCAGGTTGGAGTGTCACTGGTACCTGAGTTCCTCCAAGCGTGAACGTTTCCACGGTTGTCGATGGTCATATAATCAGCTCTGCCATCACCGTCGATATCGCCCCATCTGACACGGTCCTGAGCATATCCGACGTGCCCCTTTATCATACCGATCTTCCTGAATGTCGGTGGACGTGTAGGAGTTCCATCTCGGTTGTTGATAGAAGCCAATGTATCTCCATTGGGTGAAACACAAAGGAAGTCATCGTATCCATCAGCGTTGATGTCAACCCACCATATGCCACGGGGATTGCAGAACAGTTTGGTATCTAAATCAGCCACCTTGGCAAACTTGCCGCCTCCATTGTTCTTCCATGTCGCGAAGGAAAGCTTCTCATTAGCGTATTGCCAACTAACAAGATCATCAAACCTGGACCCATAAAGCCTAGCGAAGAACCAGTGACCATTGTCGTAGTCGGACGTATACGACCAGATAGTGCCCATCTTCTGACTGTTATGGTAATAAAGACCATCGTCTTCACCTGAGCCCTTTTGAGTGACGCCACCGTATTGAGCTTGGCCAGGCTTCTTGTCACAAGTGTTGCTCGCTATTGAAGAGAACTCTGAAGCTTCTGTAATGATTCCCGCTTGGTAACCCCATTCAATAGCATACCAGAACTTGATTGCCATCATCTTGTGTCCAGCATCGCTATAGTTTGTTGTTAGTGGCGGACCACAAACTGGAGAACTTGGAACTGACTTAGGATGGATCTTGTCCACCAAGATATTCTTTGGGATATCGATGTCGACGTAATTGATTGGCTTTCCTATGCTCTGGAGGCGAGTGACCAGTTTCCTATGAAAGGACTGTATTTAGACGGAGTAATAACTCGGCTTCGACGGACCAGACTCTGTAGATAGAGCTCGTTGAGGGAAGCTTACTTGTACTGTTCGTTGATTTCCTTACGATTTTTCTCTGCTTTGACATCGTCTCTTCGAATCACAGAGGAAACAACAACAAATGTTTTGGACATCCCGTCGGCGGACCAAAGGTCGTTGAGTAGTCCTTCCAGTCGTTTACCGGCCCCGTCTACCTGCAAAGGTGTCAGCTGATATTCAACAGTGCCTGGGAAGAAAAAAGGAGGGTAAACTTGCCAGCCCAGCATTCGCATCGTTGGTGCCCACATTCAACTGAGAAACATGTTAGTTTTGCAGTTATACTCAGCATATTAGCAATAGCTTACCAGAACGACGTTGGGTTCATATCCATAGGAGTTGCTGGCTGCCTTTCGGACTTGGTCGATAGTGTAACCAGGGGTAGCTTCGAAATCCTATCAAGATAATGTTAAAATGCAACAGCGATGCTTTCGGGTAGAACTTACTCTGTCTGTCATGTTTCCATTCTGTTTGCTGCCAACCATATCGACAAGCCACTAAGATGTGATATATTAGCGTTCTGAAGATCAGACTTGGACCGTGAAATGTCCCCCACAGTTGAGACCGTCAGGGTATACGTACGCCTTTGAATCTCAGTTGGTCCCTGAGAGGCTTTCGAAAGCTCCAAGGCAAGTAAGTCAGTGTTCATTTCCAGGTACTTTTCTTTTATTCGTCACCTACCCGTTACCAGTGCTTGAACCAACGCCACTAACAATAGATGCACCCAATGGCATGATCCTCAAGGCAGGTTTCTCACTTTGACGAGCCTTGAGATCTGCAGAAGCAAAGTTGGTTTGGTTGAGGTTGAAGTCATGGGAGGAGTACTGCCCGGAAGGCACACCTGCTACTCCGCCCAAGAAGGCGAGAGCAGGCACAGCCAGACTCAGCACAGTGTTTACGTGCATTGCACTGAGAGACAGTACAGATAACAAGAGAATGAATAATTTTCAACGGACTTCGACTGAAGTTCTAAAATTGGGGCATGCCAAGTTAAAGAACAAGAGCACAGGTGGTCTACAAACTCACTAAGATAAACTGCAAGTCTATATTTAGTACTTGAAAATGAGATTCTCCTATTTCTTATCCTCATGTACCAAAACATGTCATCAACTTATGGCTGAGTCTCAAAAGTAAGCAGCTGTATTTTATGACACCTTTTACCACATCGGGCTTTCAATCTCACCTGGTTGTACTGTAAATTGTTGACTAGCAGGGGTATTAGTTAGCTAGACCCTCGAGGGAGATTGTAGCGAGCATCTTTGCTTATTAACTTGGGGTCCGTAATCCTCCGGGGCTTCTCGGATATCCGAGAAAGGCGGCAGGATCATTGCGGTAAGAACTAGGATGATTTAGGTATCTTCCGAACAATAAGATACTTACTATGAAACGCTTATGGACTTAGGCACCCCGGTCAGGTGGTTGAGATCGGTGCCTCGCCAGTCTGCCAAGGGGACCTCAATCCTAAGTGACAAAAAGCCTCAGGTAAATTTAGCATAATTTAGTATAGATTTAGATAGTTTTGGACTAATTATGTTTAGCCCCTCAATTTAACGTCAGAGATCTTCTTACACCCCAGCGTCTTCTCCGAGTCTTTCTGACGTATGCTTTCTGACACTCCATGCTAACACAGGGGAGTTGATTGGTTGCAACGGATCATGAGTTGACTCCGGACATAAATAAATGTTATTCCCGTGATTAACCTCGTGTCAGAAAGACCTTTTGTTCACCACTTATACCGGGATGTTCTTGGATCGTATGATTGCATAGCTTCATGCAGTCTTCTAACCTTTTGGATACAGTCAGACAGTCTAGCACAGTCAGCAATAGCTTACTCCCCCTTTATCTGTAATGACCAATTTGACCACAGGGATCCTTCCAACTACCGACTCTCTAGCCTCTTGTCTTATACAAACCTTTGCCCACAGTGTCACCAGTCATAACACTTATTCCAAGCTCCAATCTTCAAAAGAATAGTTCCACTGACGACAAGATACTGCAAGCCATGCACATCCAGCGGACAATCCTGGCCGCTGTCCTTTTCAAGGCAGTAGTCGCTATCCCTTGCTCAGAAATCGGATGGTCAACTGGCAAGGACGGCGGGCAGGCTGGTCTGGATCCATTTGATCCCCAAGGACGCTGGGAGGTAGTGAAGGCCAAAGACTGCTGGGTTCGATTCCAGTCTTATAAAAAAGGCCAGAATCCAGATTCATCCTGGGTCACCAAGACCGAATTCAAAGCAACACCGGAGCAAGTCCGTGGCACAATGAACAACTACAAGAATGAGGGCGGAACAAACATTCAGCTTTGGCTGCCGATGAACTCGAGAAGCTTCCAATATGTATGTGCAATGTATCTTTCTCTACCAGGTTGAAAGACCTACCTGCCTTGCACTTCAATCTCGGGAGTATACTTGAGCTTTTCTGATACATCTTAGGCCAAAGTCGTGCCAGGGAATCTTGGCCCAGATTTCGAGGTAATCGAACCGCAAGGAAGCATAGACGAGTATCTCACTACATTGTCAATTAGTAAGTCTTCCTTGCCTCACCGGCCTCTTAGTAACTAACGACAGGTACCCCAAGTCCTCCCCAGCGGCGCAAAGAAGCTTGAACAAGTGCGACCTGCTAGTTCTGATCAGGGTGAAACCAGCGAGAACGTCAAGAGAGCCGAGGACGTTGGAATCATTGGTCTGAAAGGCAAAATATCGCCAGAAGACTGGGCTTATACCTCGATGGTGGAAGTCAAATTAGTCATGCACAGTATGGCTTGGGAACAGAAAGAGGCTTATCTCGAACACAGAGAACCTAACGTCAAGAATCCTTGGGTGACAGCGGAAAAGCTTGATAAAAATGAGTGTGTCGTTCTTGATTTTCGCGATTTTGTTGATTTCTTTATCCGCCCCAGGCCCGCGGGAGCCAGCTGATAGATTCTATCTGGTGGTGTTCCGTGCCTACAGGTTATTTAGTAATGAGCTGCTCCACGCTGCATTTTATTGCTTATTCTAGCTACACATCCATATAGTCGGTTGAGGCTTTAGGTCTAGACCTCCTTGTGCAGCTTTTTCTTACTATAGTCCCGTCATGATATGCACCTCTGTGCTATTAGTCCCGGTTTTACTCTTCCTTATCCCTACCAAATCCAGCCTCCCGTTACGCGTCCACTCCGTAACCATGAACTCATACATGCCAAAAGTGTCAAGTAATGGTATTTCCGCGTGCAGCATGAAGTCCTGGTAGGTCGATGCTCCAGAGAGCACATACACCTGAGAGCAGCGATTGCTATCGTTGCTCTTCCATACTGCAACCAGGTCTGGGCAACCGTCAGCGTTCCAGTCTGCGACGGCGAAGTCGAACGCAGCATCGGTTTCATTCAACCAAGTGCCTGTCTGTAGGATGAACTTCTGGAAACCTGACGCGCCGGACATGACGTGCACTTCAGTGGTCTTGGTGCCGGTGTTGGATTTCCTAACGGCGAATAAGTCCGGCTTTCTCCCGGCGTTCCATCGTCCCATTGTGAAGGCCCAGGTCTCGTCTGTTTCAAACAGCGCGGTCCCGGTTTCCAGAATCACGTCCTGGAAATTGGAAGCGCCTGAAAGGATGCAGACCTCGGTGGTCTTAGTATCAGTGCTGCCTTTCTTAATAACGACGAGATCCAATTTCTTGTCGCCGTCCCAGTCTGCTAAGGCGAAGTCGTATTCTGTTGCCGTTGTCACAGGCAGGCCAGTTACTGTTTGTGCAATGAATCTCGTGAATAGTGAGGCTCCAGAAAGGACGCTGAGTTCAATCATGTTGCTACTAGTGCCCCTCGACTTGACAGCGACCAGATCTGGACAACCGTCTTTGTTCATATCGCCCATAAGGCATCTGAACGTGTCGTCGATCTCGTGCAATGCTGAGCCCCTCTGCAAGACGAATTGAAAGCCATCGGACCCAAAGTTTCTTGCAGATTCTTGTATCACTCTCTGAAGTCGAATGAATGCATTTCTGCGACCCTCCCCGTATACAAGGGGCATATGTACGCCAAAGACTCCCAGCAAGGAGTATGCAGCATCCTCCTCACGTTTGGTTTCACGGCCTCTTGCCCACGACATTCGCTCCTCGAGACTGAAGCGAGAAAGAGGACTTCCCTGCAGAGCTTCCATGTTGATTCCCGTGATCTCTTCGATCTCGCTGACCATCGATTCTCTGTCTCCCAGTAGATCGCCTTCCATGGAAAAGAATTCGACAAATGACGGCGCCACGAGCTCTTGGAGCGTCCAGCCCCGAGTAAACCAACGGCTTTGTCTAAACGCTGTCTCCCAAGTCTGCTGAGAGGACAGGGTGCTTCCAACGGAACCTTTAGTAGATACATCGGAGAGGTACACGTAGCATTTATCTGCATTTTGGTACCAGTGGTACATGGAGTTAATCGCCTCAGAAAGCTCTGCGCTGCTTGTTTTGTCGATGCAGCAGGTATCCACCCAGAAGAACTGGATGTTGTCATTTGCACTTTGCTTCTGGCAAAACCGCAGCTTCTCATAGCCAGCTTTGTTCTTGCCGTTACCTTCAATCATGTCTTGAAAGGTGACCTCTTCACAGTCCTTTCCCCAAGTGTGCGAAAGAATAGTATAGGGTGGAATATGATCGCTAACAAAGTCAGCTAGGCGAAGTTCGCCGTTACTCCCAACTGTAAGAAGACGCATAATAGTTCTTGGAGGGCTGCTGATCGAGGAATAGGTCTACGAGAAAGGAAGGATTAACATGAAACAAGGCTGAGGCCCAAGATGTAGAATTTATCTCTGCTGACATCCTGGGGAGTTAAGTGCATATTTGCTGACATGCTAACAGTATAAGTGCATAGCCGCTTACATCATAGCTTCTAAGTGCATAGTCCTCTATAAGTCATTACTGTCTTATATATACATAATTCTCTTTCGATGTACACTATTTAACAGGTAGTTCAGATTAACGCCGGAAATACTTCTCATTAACTATTACCCTACTAATTCCATTTCCATGTGTTAAAGGGCAAAGGTTTGGCATCTTATATGAATTGAAATACGTTAAAAGAATTCCTTATCACTAGTTCTACTACAGCTTGTACTGGTACAGCGGGCTCTTCTCGCCCATGATCTCAAGCTCCTCCTCTGTAAACTTGCTTCGAACCTCAGCCTCACTGATCTTGGACCTCTTCTTGTTAATCATAACCAAAGCAGTCTCAAGGGTAACAGCAGCCAAGATTCCTGCGACGGCGAATCCGAGCGATGCACCATATCCAGTCGTGTACTTGGGCTTCTCCTTGTCGATATAGATATAGCTGCCATAGATACCACCAATTGTACCCGCACAGGTAACAAAGCCAATGCTGATGGCTCGCTTGGTAGGATTGAGGTTGTTGTCAATGTTCCAGGCGCTGGTGCCAGGCAAGATGGGATACATGCCAGCACAAGCGAGACAGACTGCAAAGTAGCACACTCCAAGGTTCTGAACAATAAACTCGGCTTTTGTCATGAGGATGGAGAAGGCGACGATGATGCAGAGCTGAGGACCAACGATGAAGGGCATTCTCCACTTGTGCTTATCAGCGAATCGAGCGAGGAGGTACGATGAGATAGCTCCGCAGAGATAAGGTGGAATAGTCATGAGCTGGGCGTTGCTGGATGTGTAGCCCATTCCCTTGACGATAGAGGGCATGGAGAACTTGAGACCGTAGTTGGGCGCAGCGTTGGACCAGGACATGATAACGAGGAGATATGCCTTCCAGTCCTTGAGAACCTCGAACAAAGCTCCCTTGTCGAACGTCTTCTCGCGGTATTCCCCAGCGTTGGTGACTCTTCGGGAAGCTTGGCGCAGAACGAGATATCGCTTCTCTTCATCGGTGAGCCAGTATGAGAGAGTGGGTGAGTCGATGAGCAAGAGCCATGTGACGAAGGACATGACGACTGTGAAAATTCCCTCGATAAAGAAGATCCATCGCCAACCGCCCTGACCGCCGATGCCGTCCATTTTGGCGATGGCGTATGCGAAAAGGCCAGAGAAAGCACCTCCAGTGGCAGCGGATGTATATAGAATCGCGACTCGGGTTTGCGTCTCGTGGGGGAGGTACCATTTCGAAATGATGAGAATAGCGCCGGGAAAGAAACCAGCCCTGGTGATGTTAGCGGGTATGAGATGTAGAGGTGAGAGACTACTTACTCAAAGAGACCAAGCAGGATACGGATAGCGCAGAGTTGGCCAAAGTTGTGGATTAGACCAGTGCAAACCACGACAATACCCCAGATGAACATGATGGTGGCCATGTACTGAGAAGGCTTCGCGAACTTGTTGAGAATCATGTTACTAGGAATCTCGGCGAGAATATCTGCACAGATTAGCCCTGCTCAATATCGCTTCAAGTCTGAACCTACAAGGAATGAAGTAGATTGAGAGTGCAATGTTGTACTGCTCTCCACTCATGCCAAGATCCGGAAGCATTCCCTCGATCTTGGCGTTTCCGATATTCGCTTTGTCGATGTACGTGACGAGGTAGAGAATAGCCAGCATCGGCATAAGTCGCCACTGAACGAGTCAGATCTTGTCTGTGTAGAGTGAAAGCCAATCAACTTACATCAATCTTCGCCAAGACCTTCTTTTTCTTCTCCTCGGGAAAATTAGCAACAAACTCCATGTCCTCAGCGGACAAACCGCCATTGGTAGCCGCAGTGTTGGCATGATCAAGATGAGAGGCAATAGCCTCGACATCCTTCTCATCCGAGATGGAGTTCCTCAGAGCCATGATCACAAACAGAAATTCGTAAGTGTTAAAGTGTTGTTTGATCCTGGTGATTAGAGTATCACTGGATTGACGAGACTTCAATATCGGGGATATCAACTCCTTTTTATGGGATCAAAAACTTGGCATGGGGAGTGAATGCGGGGTATGGGGTATCGAGTCTGGGGGAGGGAGACTAGCGCGTTTAGAGTTCTGAATGAGTCGTGCTTGGAGACGCACTGATAGTCTTGGATTGGAGGGGAGGATTGGTCGGCCAGTAGGAGGGAAGACCGAGGGGAATGGCCGCCCGCTTGGTGATATCTCTGCCACCCAGGACATCATCGAAAGATGATTGCAGTATCAGTGTAGGAAATGCGATAATGTCGGTGTCGGTTATTTGGCCGAGTATCACGATGTTATTATTTGCTACCATTTATTTTGTGATGGCTTGTGACCTTACCATAAGCATGTAGGGAACAGATGCGAAAGACTGGCCATATCGACGATGAGGATGACAAGCTAATGCGTCATGATCAGTCAAGTGCAGTAGACTCTGATGGACAAGACATTCCGTTGAACAACTTCACTAAGCCTGAGCTTTTTATCGAGATGTATACAAGGAAAAGAATTACGCGTGTGTCTGTTCACGCTACGTGTCGTTATGTCGCCACTAAGCTTTGATGGAGACAAGGTCTGGGCCCAGGAATCGTTGTCAACAGGCGTACATCGATACGAAGCACTGAAAATGGCTATTTCAGACAATAAAACAGTAACTTTCTTTTTATCGTGCATTTAATTACTATCGAATGCTAAACAGTCTATTGCTTCTTCAATTGTTTCTCGCTATCCGCCAGAACACTTAGTGTTTTGACAGTCCACTCCTTCGCCTTATCATCAAGCGGCTGATAAGGCTTCCTCATGTGCCACGAAGTCTCGTTATCCAACCCAATATCCTTACCCAGGAAATGCCACGCTCCATACTTTGTATTGCTAATTCCCTTCTTACAAGCCCACTCAGCATGAGCGACTAGACCTTGAAGCTTATTCGCCTCGTCAATCTTTCCCGCCTTCCATAAGTCATAGACACCCGCCGTACTTGACGGGAAAATGTTACCCATCCCTGTGACACAACCACTTCCTCCACTGTGCAGGGTGGGGAGGAGATAATCGCTGCTTCCGCCATAAACACCAAATTGCTCGTGGGAAAAGAGCGCTGTTAACCGAGCGAGCTTTCCCACGTTTCCACAGGTCAACTTCACCGCTACGATATTCGGTTCGGAGGCCAAAGTAGCTAGTTGATCAGAATCTAGATCAATGCCAGATGTAACAGCGGGAAAGTTGTAAATAACAATGGGTATCGGTGAAGCTGCCGCAACCTCTTTAAAGTAAGACACTATAGCTTGGCTGGGTAGTGCCTTAGGCCAGTAATTCGGCGGCAGAAGTAAGCCAAAGCCAGCGCCAGCATCCGCTGCATCTTTGGCGTTCTGGATCGTCTCCAGCGTGGACTGTGCCGAGATGCCTGCCACAATGGGGTAGTCAGGTCCACTCGCCGCAGAAGCTGCCTGCACGGCTGTCTTGATGATGGCTTTGCGCTCTTCTCGTGAGAGGAGAACTAGTTCGCCATTCGTGCCGAGATAGACGAGACCGTGCATGCCTGCCTTGATCAAGGCTTGACATTGGGTGTGCATTGCTTCATGGTCTACTTGCTGGGTTGGGTCGTCTGCTTTGTAGAGTGTGACGACGGGGGTGTAGACTCCTTTGGGAAGGGGCTTTGCCTTTGCTTGGATAGTGCTGCGCTCCATTTTGAAGATCTGACTAGTGATTGATAGAGTAGATGATGATTGTGTAATGAAGATATTGCTTGATGCAGTAATCGTCCATGCTATCTCCGAGCTCTTAAGTGCACCAAAACTCCAAGGCCCAATGCGGGGTTCAACGCCCGGAGACATTCCCGGGGGGCGAAAGCAGCCAATGGGAGGGTTCTCCGTGACTCCAGGCCGATACTCGGCATTCCCGGGCTGTAATAGCTTGTGGAGATAGTAAATTGCAGCTTGGGCGATGAGCTTATTTTCAAGGTCTACAGCTTGTTTCGTTTTGTAGATTCAATCAATACTATCGGCAATCATGGAAACATCAATTGAGACGAGAAGAGTGTCCTTGGACGACTTGAAGCAGCATAACACGGCGAATGACTGTTGGATAGCTGTCCATTCCAAGGTCTGGGATATTACACATTTTATTAATGAGCATCCTGGCGGTCCAGAAGGTATGTTGAGTAACTTGGGAGGTTGTGGCGAGACTAATAGTGATGAGTAGTGCTGTTGAACCTCGCTGGTTCTGATGCCACGGAACTCTACAACGATGTCCACGCGCCTGATATCATCGAAGACCTTCCCAGCGACAAATTAGTCGGCCTCCTCGAGGAATCTGCAATTAGTCGACCGACCCCTAAATCCACCGAGATCGATCCCGTACCGTCCCCTACATCGCCAACACAAACGAACCAAGCGACCTCTACACCAACAACAAAGACAATCCCCCCAATAGACGCGATCTTGAGCGCTCCCGACTATGAAAAGGCAGCGCAAGATTCACTCTCCGCAAAAACATGGGCGTTCTACTCGTCCGCCGCGACAGATCTCGTCACGCACAGGAAGAATAAGGAGCTGGTGCGGAGAATCATGATTAGGCCCAGGATCTTGAGGAATGTTTCGCAAGTTAACTACAAAACCAGTATTCTTGGGTTTGATAGTAGTGCCCCGTTCTTTATTTCCCCTGCTGCTATGGCGAGGCTTGCGCATCCTGATGGGGAGTTGGCGCTTAGTCGGGCTGCGGCCAATGAGGGTATTATCCAATGTGTAAGTGCACTGGCTGATCACCATGAAGAATTCTTAACTAATAATTAGTAGATCTCGAGTAATGCTTCATTTTCATTAAAGTCGATCGTCAAAGCTGCTCCCCTTACACAACCATTCTTCTTTCAGCTATACGTCAACTCCAACCACGAAAAGACCGTCGAGTTACTCAAAACTGTACGAGGTCTTGGCGTCAAAGCAATCTTTGTAACGGTCGATGCGCCTGTGCCAGGCAAGCGTGAGGCAGATGAGAGAGCTGCGCAGGAGCAGACTGTTAAGTCGGCGATTAGTGGCGGCGAGAGCAGTAAGGATAAGAAGGGGAGTGGGTTTGGACGTCTCATGGCGCAGTATATTGACAAGTCCTTGTGCTGGGATGACTTGGCTTGGATACGCGAGGCGAGTGGGGGGTTGCCGATTGTGTTGAAGGGGGTTCAGACTGCTGAGGACGTTATCAAAGCGGCGGAGTATGGTGTTGAGGGTGTATTGTTGAGTAACCATGGCGGACGGTCGTTGGACGGGTAAGTCATTCCTCCCCACGTGGGACTTCCAAAGCTAATCTTTTGCAGCGCTCAAGGCAGTATTCTAGTTCTACTAGAGCTACGGAAGAACTGCCCAGAGGTCTTTGATCAGCTTGAAGTCTACATCGACGGCGGCTTCGAGCGCGGATCCGACATCTTGAAGGCCATCGCCCTCGGCGCAACAGCAGTTGGTATCGGACGGCCATTCCTATACTCTCTTATCCATGGGCAAGATGGTGCCGAGCATCTCTGTCATAGCGAGTTCTCTGTGTCTCGCAAAGATGACCAAGCTAACAAATCGCAGTCCTTAAAGATGAGCTTGAGACTTCAATGCGTCTTTGCGGCATCACGTCGCTGAGCGAAGCTAGACCTAGCTTGGTGAATTCGTTGGATGTTGATCATATGGTGGTTGGTAACATGTACACGCGTTTGTTGTCGAAGCTATAGAGGTTTTTCGCGGCGGGAGAAGACGTGTTGATAGTTCATAGATCTATTCACCGAGTAACAAACATGTACACAATATTGCTCTGGGAATCTCTCACCTATCTTCTATTCATTGAACGCCTATATCTAGAGCCTCAAGTTGGCCCTTGCCTGATACTGACAATCGTTTTGTACTAATTGACAACCCCATGGGGTTTCTCTTACATGCCTGACCACCTTCAGAGTGATTTAAACTGGTCATTGAGGCGGTACGAGCCATTTTCAGCCAATATCCCGATAATACACATGTATCATAAGCTTTCATTGCTATTACAGCATGAATCTATTGGTAAGCTACGCCTTGGCAATCTTTGCCTGGAAAGCCTTGACAGCATCCAGAACCTCCCCATCTGCCTCTAATCCAAGACCATAAGCTCTAGAAACATCAAATCTGGCCGGCCAACTACTTACAATTGCCTCAATCGCCGGGTCCCTCTTCTCCTCAATCTGAGCAAGGGCCTTCTCGCCGCCAACCTCTTTCAAAGCGTCTAATATCTCCTGCACCGTGACAGTAATTCCAGGCAAGTTGACCACTCTTGAATCGCCGAACTTCTCCTTTGGAACGTCCTTGATCTTGACGAGGTTATTTATAACTGTTGCAGGACTGCAGACCCAAAGTTCCAGGTCTCTACTAACAGGTAGAATATTGGGGACTCCTTGTAGGGACTCCCGGACAATGCCTGATGCAAAGCTTGATGCAGCTGCCGAGGGTGCGCCTGGGCGGACGATAACAGTGGGTAGGCGGACAATTCGTCCGTCGAGAAGACCGCGACGGGAGTAATCGTTGATCAAAAGCTCCACCAGCAACTTCTGGATGCCGTACGAGCTTTTGGGTTGGGGGAGTGTGCCAAACTCAGTCACAAGATCCGTCCGACCGTATATAGCGCAAGAACTAGCAAATATCACTTTCGTACCAGGATATTCAGTCCTTAGCACGTCAAGGATACTTCGCACTGAGTCAACGTTGATCTTGAGTCCAAGGTCTAGATTGGCCTCTGCGCCACCGGACATGAGACCGTGAAGAATGTAGACGTGACTGAAGCGGTTGGACAGCAAGGATGTAACAGCTGATGGGTCTGTGAGGTCTGCTTTGAGGGATGTGACCTGTTTCTCTGCGCCTGTGGGGATTGGGGGAGTGATGATGTCGGTGAGCGTGAAATGAGCGCTGGGCATGTTTTTGAGGAGAGATGTAATGAGTTCCTGGCCGATGAAGCCACCGGCTCCGGTTATGAGAACATGATCTTTTGTTTGAGTCATGATGCGTGCCAGCTTTTGTGAATGATATTAAGTTTCAATGCTAGAGTGATTGCAGGTGATGTATTGTGAGATAAGCCATATCCTGGTTTCAACAAGTCGCTTCTTTTAAAAACATTCTGACCCTCGCAATCTTTTTGGATCATCGCCCATCACCCGTAGCTTACACAGATTCAAGCGGTCCTAGTGGCGAGCACTGGCTGTCCGGTCCGCTTGGTGCTCTTATGGGGTGGCGGTCAGAAATCCTATTGGTTGGGTGGACACTCACGGATGTTGCATCATGTCTCGGCCGGAAACCAGACCGAAATCGCACTGAGACATCGGATATGTGATAACAGATAGTAGAAGGGGCCTTCCACCCGGTCTCAGGTAGTGGGGGGAGCCGGACAATAGCGTCGTTTCTATGTACGGTAAACATTTCAGAGCGGAAACGCCTTCTAGAGTAGCTATCAGAGCTCAAGACACTCAATATTAATGCATAGACCTGTAGAACTAGGCATGGAATCGCGATTTATCCGCAAAGAAGATTAAGCTAATTAATTTTGTTTACTTTATCGAAGATGAATGTCAATGAGGTACCAAACCTTCACAGCCTTTTGGACGAGGCCATGGGGAAGTTTGCAAAACCAGGAATCTCCCGGCCTAACACAAGTCACTGGTGATATAGTCTATGAGTGTCTTGATGTAATTCAGATATATTTCTCAATCGGAACTGACCCACGCCTCGACATCATCAATCCTTACGTACTTGATATGCTGCCGGTGCCAGGTATACGCCACATGCGCAACATCATTATCCCCATCTTTCTCAATATAAATACTCGGATAACTCAACTCCCTGTTCTCCTGTCCTGAAGAACTATTCGTCCCACAGAACCCATCCCCATCCTCAAGCACGCGCTCTCTCCACGTCAGCCCCTCATCCTCTGAAACTCCAAGCGTCAATGTCTTTCTGGGCGTTCCCCAAATAGCATCCTTTCCTGTCTTTGTGACTTGATTCGGTCGCTTATCATCTTCAGGTGTGATGTCATCGTATAATCCTTGTCGTTTGAGGGTATCAGCTGAGGCGTTGGATCTGTTGAAGACAATGGCGACATGGCCTGATGATAAACGAGCTGCGCAGATGCCACTGTTGGGGTTTGGGAGGCTTGTTGCTTTTGGTGTTTCCCAGTCGATGCCGTTATCGGATGTTGAGCGGTAGACGTTGTCTGCCCAGCGGCTGCGGTAGAACGCGACCCAAGCTGAAGAGCCAGATGCTGGGGGGAGGATGTTCATGTGAACAGAGCCGACACTGTCTGGTGCTTGCTTCTCCTTCCACGTTGCGCCATTGTCTTTTGAGTAGATAATACCAGAGATGTCATCGCTGCCAATCCATCTGTGACCAGGTTCTGTGCGACAGTAGAAAACTGGCAAGATCCAGGTCCCAGTGCCATTGATAACGATCGGCTGTCTGATGAAAATGCCAGTGACATTGGGAAGAAGTCGACTAGCCTCAGACCAGGTACGGCCCTGGTCAGAAGATATGCGCTTCTGGATATAAGCGCCATCCTGATTACCGGCGTCTTGCGACGTGTGAAGCAACCAGATGTCCCCATTGTGAGGCGCTCTGAACAAGACTGGGTTTTGACAACTTCTATTCTCATCAAACGAGATCTTTTGCGGGGAAGTCCAAGACGTTGATCCCGGTTCTAGTCGAGAGAGCCAGATACTGATATCAGGCAGCCCTTCTTGTGAACCACCAAACCATGTACATAGCACAGTCTTGTCTGGCAATTGCAACAAATTTGAAGCATGAGATTGAACTGTCGCTGAAGGGACAGGAATAGTCTGAAGTTTAGGTGCCATAATTGCTTGCGGATATCGAGGTGATTGTAATGTTGCAAATGAGTCTTGTCTTGGTGGTTTAAAACATGCCTCAACGACTCAGATTTCGCGGCTTCTCCACGATCTCAGCGGATATTAGCCCGAAGCAAAACCCACTTTCAATGATTGGTCGACCAATTGGAAGGATGGCCGATTGGATGGCTTTGGAGGTGAGGGGTTGATGATCCCAGTGGAATAATGCGGGGAAGGAAATGTTCGGCGATATCAGCGTTGGCCAGATCGGCGACAAGATGAGTCGCATAAAAGAGGCATTTAAAGCAGATAAAAATAACATCAAGACTTGTTCAATAGTAATATCACCACATCTGTCAATCCCTCAAGCGCCTTCAAAATGGAATACGTCAGGTAAGCACCTCCGCCACTGGCCAGATCCTCTACTAACATCCCAGACTCGGCAACACAGGCCTCAAGATCTCAAAGGTCATCCTCGGCTGCATGACCTTTGGCTCAAGCTCATGGCAAGGCTCACCCTGGGTTCTCGACGAAGAAGATGGCCTGAAGCTTCTCAAAGCTGCTTATGACCAAGGCATCAACACTTGGGATACAGCTGATACATACTCCAATGGCGAATCTGAAGTCATCATTGGCAAGGCGTTGAAGAAGTTCAACATTCCTCGTCAAAAGGTCGTCATCTTGTCAAAGATCTTTAACCCTGTTATGGATGATGGTACAAGGCCTGCTAGTATCAATGATGGGCCACTTGTGAATCAGATGGGGTTGAGTAGGAAGCATATTTTCCATGCTGTTGATAAGTGTCTTGAACGTCTCGGAACCGACTACATTGGTAAGCTTATCTGACCTAGTAAACCAAGAGACATACTGAGAGTATAGATGTCCTTCAAATCCACCGGCTGGACCGTGAGACACCCCCCGAGGAGATCATGCGCGCTCTTCACGACGTTGTCCAATCCGGCAAAGTCCGCTACATAGGCGCCTCATCAATGTACACCTGGGAATTCGCCCGTCTCCAATACATCGCCCAGTCCAAAGGCTGGACCCCCTTCATCTCCATGCAGCCCTTCTACAACCTCCTCTACCGCGAAGAGGAACGCGAAATGCTCCCCTTTTGCGAAGCCACAGGCGTCGGTGTCATTCCCTGGAGTCCGATAGCGCGTGGCCTTCTAGCCAAGCCTCTGTCGAGCAAGAATGATGAGGCAAATCAGTCGATCAGAAGTCAGAGTGATAAGAAGACGGAGACGTGGTTTGCAGATGCGAATTTGGAGATTGTGAATCGGGTTGAGAAGATTGCGAATGATAAGGGGATTAGTATGGCGCTCGTTGCTACGGCGTGGGTTCTGCAGAAGGGGTGTTATCCGATTCTGGGGTTGAATTCTGAGAAGAGGATTAAGGAGTCGGTCGAAGCGTTGAATGTCAAATTTACCGAGGAGGAGCTGGAGTATTTGGAGAGCGAGTATCGGCCAAGGAATATTCAAGGCATGTAGACTTATGGTTTGGATAAAGGGTGTATAAAGTATCAGCAAATAGATGAATACCATTTCGTTTCCATCACTACAGCACGTATTTAATAACAGTAACCGTCCACTTCAGTCAGCATTCAGTCTGCCTCCTCAAAACCTGTCTGCTCGCTCAATTCAATGACCTTCCAATCCGCCAGAACTGCCTATAAAAGCACAGACTCAAACCCCCTTTCCTCACCTTTTCTGACTGGGGAGGCTTGATCCTTGAGGCCAAAGCGCAGGGATACGAGGCCAGCTAACAATTCTATTGGCCTGTCCGGTAAAGCTTATGGGTAAGGCTGGTACTACAGGCTGCAGGGGCTAGAAATGTATCGTGCATTGTAGATCACTACGTGCCGGTACCTCTAATTGGAGGGACTTACAGCTAAGTAGCAAGTACAGTACGTTAAGAGATACCTACGTCAGGACCCCTAGCAACAAATCAGGATATCTCAAAAGGTAGGAATAACCTCTTTTCAACCTCTTAGATCTTCAGTAGCAGCCTTTGTACAGTACGGGACCACAATAGTACATTTCTAGCCCCTGCAGCCTGTAGGACTAAAAAGTCAGAGCAAGCGAGGAGAAATATGCCCAGCCTTTAGGATGTGGATTTTAAGTCAGTAAGACATCTATTTAAGAACTAGTATAACACAACCTTATCTCTAGCTGCCTGTTAAAGAAGTATAATATCATAGCCTAGATCAGACTGGGCCCACAGCCAAGCTTTCTCACCGCGAAGACGACCTTAGGCAAAATAGATTGTATAATAAGATAGCTAGTCAGATTCTGACATGGAAAAATCTAAAGAGGGTCCGAAGACCAAGAAGGCAAATGAAGTTCATTATGCTCCTCCGATAGGTGGAATCAGTTGATAATGAGTCAGGCTGGGATGTGCCAAGGCTGACATACGACTCCGGACCTGGGTTTTTGACGAGATCACAGGGCTCACCGTGATATGGCGGAGGACTTTGGCTTCCTGAGGTGCTATTACTTTTCTATAAAGCTGGCCTCCTTCGACCCTTTTGTCATCTCCAGTCCTACTCATCCACCTTCAACTCAGCAGTTATCACATAAAGCTCTCCTCGGTCCCTCCTCTATACCAACTTACCCTTTGTTATATCTCACCCGCTTAATACCATTGACCATGCATACTTCCTCCATTCTCATGGCTGCAGCCTTCTTTACCTCCACCGTCACTAGTCTCGCGACACCGCAGCTCTCAAAGCGATTCTCCGTCCCGGGAGCCTCAAGCGAGGATGGTTTCACCGTTCCAAAAGGCGTTCAGCCCGGCGTCTATGAGGTTTTCATTGACGACGCTGGCGTTGCCCACCACACTCGGCTTGAAGACGCCGATGAACATCGGGTAGACCAGGCCTCTGCCAATGACGACGCTTCCAGCCTTGAGCGAAGACAGGAGGGCACAGGACTGCGATTTATCACTTGTGGAGATTCAAGGGAGATGAACCATGGTTCCACGGACGATGCAGTCCGTGACTTGGTCAATCAATGTGGCAATGGTCGACAGGTCCAGTCTGGTCACCATATCTACTCCGTCAGGGGCAACGTCGCTGCATTCTACTGCAACTGTGTCACCATAGTTAACTCACCTCCTCCTTTTGGGGTCTGGGGCACGCCCCAGACTTGCTACGGGGACAGAGTCTGGAATATTATTGTCAGCGATATCAGTGGAAAATGTGGCTCGTTCAAGCCTGGCTGGAGCGAGGACATTTATGCTAAGCAGAAGAATTCTGTTGGGTATCACGAAGTTGGTGGGGATAAGCACTTCTGTGGCGAGGGGCACTTTTAAGACTCTTTGTTCCCAGCCAATTCTTGGAGAGGCGATCGGTTTCATTGATGGTTAAATGCAGGCTTCTTGTACCGTTGGGGGATAATCTGTATAACCTGAATAAATAGTGCATTTGTGTGAGAGCTAAAGTCTAGAAGGCTGACTGCATGATGGTCTAGATGAAAATGTAATATGGCTAGAATTATTTCTCTCATTCTCGCCTACACCCTTTCAATAGCTCTTCAAAATGTGTACGGAGGGTTAAGGATAATCCAAGACTTTCGGATTATTTTAGGAGGCGGAGTTAGGTAGTGCGATACTGAAGTAACAAGGTACCTGAAGCTCTGTTCCATTTTTAAACATCTAGATGCCCCTTCAAGATCCTTCTGTGTTTGGAAAGATAGCCATTGACTGCATGTATCCATCGACATCAAGAAACGATGGATCAAAGCCAAAGATGGGTGATAGCCCAAAGGTCGTGTCCCATGTAGCCATCGTGTTCCCATCAATCCCAGTGAACATATCAGGATTAGTATTGTAGACATCTTCAAGACCTTGATTGGCTTCATTTCCAGGCATCATCGATGAAATAGCATTCTGCACTTTATCCTGCACTCCATGCGAAGTCAAGAGACTAGTCACAGTCTCCAAACCTCTAATCATCAGATTCGCCAAATGCCACTTCCCCATAGACAAAGACCGAAAATGGCTGATCAAACGAGTAATCTGATCTAGCGCTTGATCACGTCTGAACAGGTTATCCCCGTATTTATGTGACACTTTGGCGAGGAACATGGCTGCGAATGCTGTCATGGAGAGCAGATAAGATGGTATGCCGACGATGCTTGTGGAGAGGTCAGGGTCGGTGAGGAGGATGTCAATGATGGCTGATGCGGATGTAACGGCCATTGAGGCTGTGTCGAGAAAATGGCTGGGTATTTGGTTGGATTGGCCGCGAAAGACGTGGGAGTAGAGGTATAGTTGGGCTAGGTGGAAGTGGAAGAGGGCTCCTTTTCTTGGAAATGCTCCGATGTTGGGATGGCCCTCTGCAACTTTGTTAGTTGATGCAAAGAGTGAGTCTGTAGGTACATACCTGGGAGCCGATCAGTCCACTTTGTGATCCACTGGTCAAGCTGTCGATGGTAGTGTCCTATCTGACTCAGATACAGTCGCGGAATCTCCTCTCCTTTATCAGGGCCGAATAATCGTCGTATGTTTCGCAGGATACCCATCAGTTCAACCTGACTCATGAGTCTTTCATCCTGGTCCGTAGCCAGCGGACAGTTCAAAATACCTTCCCAGTCCTGCGTAAGCCAATCGTCCTGTATGATGGCCGGTCTATCATAAAGAATAGCGAGGTGCTGGTCGCAAATGTACAGAATAGACCAGATTCGAGCAGAGTCCATGGCTTCCTCAGATTGATCCTTTATGGCAAGACTGTAACTGTTATGGATATTACATTCTGCAGCTCGTCTGATCGCATGGCCTGATAATGTCCAGGACAAGTCACTCAGCCAGTATGACGCGATGCTGAGAGCTCGGAAGTAGTCCCTATCGCCTTGTCGCTGCAGCATCGACTTTTCGGTCAATCGCCTGAGTTCGGAGTTACAAATGCCATATACTTTATCGGCAGCTGGGTCGTGAAGAGCGGCGATTGTAAGGGTAGCAGCACAGAGAATCGATGACTTGCGACGAAGCTGCTCGAGGGTTTTATAGGGACATCCAATGGAGTAAATAAACCCGTCCAAGCGATCTCGATAAACAACAAACAACCGCTCAGCGTCAGCCAGTGAGATCTGTCCTAGAGAAATAAAATCATTGATAGCTTGACTTGGGTTCTCATTCCCACTTCCAGGCGATCGAAGTGCTCTCATTCTAGTAAGAGTGTATAAAGAATGAATAGGAGCGTGGGGCAGTCTATCATCTTCGGGCGTGAGTTTCGGTGAGTTATCGCATGACGGGCCATAATTATCCTCCAGTTGAAGTGTCGTTGACTCTTGTTGTGGTGGGGCTGAAGAGTCTTTTCGCTTGTTCATCCGGGACGTTTGTAATGGCGGTAATTCTGGCAAGCCCATTATACTTCTCATCTCCTTGACTGCTGTGTACACCTGGTCGAGATCTGAAAGCATTGCTTCAGATAACCTGATAGAGTCAGCGAGACCTGAGTGCGGGTGAGTCCAAGCATACTCCGTTTTCTCATCGATAATGGTCTGCAGGTTCTTGCTAACAGTGCAGTTGCTGAGCTTCTTCTCTTTACACCGTCGACATGGCGGTCCAGCATCATCCATAAAGCATTTAATCTAAATAAATCAGTCACTTCATTTACTCTTTTGGTGGCGGTCATGGTACCTTGTGCTTCCGACATGTTGTGCAAGCCCTGATATGTCTCGAGATATGAGCAACGGGAAGCTCCGAATTGGAAGTTATCGCCACTCGTTTCGGCGGAGGCTATCACTGATCAGCGCCCCTGCAACCTGCAGATCAATTACACATGAACGTACCACACTCCCCTCATACTCTTGCGTCGCAGTACTTCCGTTCCGTTTCGACATCTTGACTCAGTCGTCGACTTTTGCCAGTGATTAATGACCCAAAACACGTCAAAGTTGCGCAGCGCTCAAAAACGCGGGGGGGGTTAGTCATCGAGAATTACTGCTTTGACTAGAGCAGATGTGGTAGGGATCTGTCGTGGGGGAAATGCGGAGGTGGACGGAGGCATCGTTAGTCCGGGTGCCTCCGCAGATGATTTTATTCATTGTGGATCAGGAGTCATAAGGAGATATTCGAGCTTTGTGCATGATGCTTGTGCATATTACACAAAGAGGGTTGTGAAAGCAATTATGCATAGTGTATAACATCGGTTTGGTCCCACCAGAATGGATGGAGACCTGGGGTAAGCATTCATCATACTGTGAGTGCATACACACCGTCTAGTTAGCCGTCTCAGATGCATAAACCACTCTTGATCAACAGAATGGCCAAGAGATCGTTACTCATTTGGCGCCTGAATACTTGTGCTTCTGTCTTTGGTGACCTTTCAATGCTTCTTCAACCTTACTCATCTGTAAAAGGCCCAGTTCGGTCGGTCTCACAGCCAATGGGAATGAAGACCGACAGACACGGACCAGCTCGCGGATGTCGGATAAGAACCTGGTGATCTGTCGGCTACCCTAAACTTGATCGGAAGACAGCGATTATTTATCTCAATTGACAGGTACCAATATCCTGCTCCTCTAGATACGCACAATCATCATTAGACTATTTCATCATGGCACAAACTAGTACACTTATCTTGTCTGAGGCTCTCTCATCATTGCCCTCGATACCAGCTTCACATCAGCAACTCCGCACTCAAACACGCTCCAACATTCGAGATCCCTCCTCCCCATCGCCCGTGCTAGTTATCCTCGACGATGACCCAACAGGCACACAAACATGCCACGACATCACCATCTTGACAGTCTGGGATGTCCAAAACCTAGTCTCAACATTCAAGCAAGTCGGGACAGGCAATGGCTTCTTCATCCTCACCAATTCACGCGCCCTGCACCCCCAGCAAGCACGTGATCTCATGATCGAGATCTGCACCAATCTAAAGGCAGCTTCTCAAGAGACAAACCTCCCGTATGAGATTGTGCTACGTGGTGATTCTATCTTACGAGGTCACTTTCCTCTTGAGCCTGAGGCGGTGGAGCATGTGAATGGCGCCTTTGACGCGTGGATCTTGTGCCCGTTCTTCCTCCAAGGCGGAAGATACACTATTGACGATATTCACTATGTTCATGAGGGGGATAAGCTCATCCCTGCAGCCGACACGCCTTTTGCCAAGGATGCGACATTTGGATACAAGAGTTCTAATCTTCGGGACTACGTTGTTGAGAAGTCGAAGGGAAAGATTCCGCGCGACAATATTGACTCTATCGATTTGGAGACTATCCGTGTCGGTGGCCCGGATGCGGTTCTGAAGAAGATCATGCAGCTCCCAAAGCGAAGCGACACCCCTGTTGTGCTGGTAATTAACGCAGCTGCAGACGAAGATATCGACGTTGTCGTCACTGCGTTGCTTCAAGCGTCGCAGCAAGGGAAGAAATTCTTGTACCGAACAGGCGCCGCTTTTGTCTCAGCGCGTCTGGGTATATCATCTATTCCGCCACTTTCAGCTGGTCAGCTCGGGCTGTCCAAGAGTGTTGGTGGCCTCATCATCGCAGGTTCATACGTACCCAAAACCACCGCGCAACTGGACTCTCTGGTGCAAAAGTCAGGAAGTAACCTAACAACGATTACGCTCAACGTCAAAGCACTCCTCAAATCCAACGAGGCAGCGAAAGAAGATGTCGCAAAAGCAATTGAGCTTGCGTCACAGCATATCAAGAACGGACAGGACGTTCTGGTCATGACAAGCCGGGAGCTCATCGTCGGGAAAGACGAAGTTGAGAGTCTAGATATTGGCTCAAAGATTGCACTCGCTCTGGTGTCGTTCCTGCAGGGACTAGAGCAGAAGCCTCGTTACATCATCGCCAAGGGCGGAATTACGTCGTCGGACATGGCGACAAAGGGATTGAGGATGAAGCGTGCTCTTATTGTTGGTCAAGCTGCACCTGGAGTTCCGATGTGGAGGTGTGATGAGCCAGAGTCTAAGTGGCCGGGGTTGAACTATGTTGTTTTCCCTGGAAACGTCGGGCATAATGATAGTTTGTATGAGGTTGTGAGACAGTGGAGGGAGTTTGAGTAGGGTAGCAATCACTAAATAAACACATTGTATCAGTGCAATGTTCTGAAACATGTATATGTTATATCGCTTGAGCTATTCTAATCTTGGTGGCGCTCTCACCAATCTTGGCGGTGCTCTCACTATAGGTGCTTCATCCCCATCGCTCTGGGAAGAACTATCATCCCTCGTAGCAACTATCGTGAACGTTTCGTTTTTGTGGACATATATACCACCGTCAACTTGGCCGCTGTGGTGAACGTCATCAAGAGGGATACGATCAGAAGCGAAAACAGTCCGAGGCGTCAATGCAGAGCCTTGGCCCCAACGACGCTGGGAACTTCGACTTCCGTAATCGGCCGGATCAGTTCTACCGCTCTTCGATGTCGCGTACTTCTTGATGCCTCGGGTAAGTAAACCTTTGAGTGCAGGCAGCGAGCCGACAACAAGAGCTGTTGCTGTTTCCACGGCGCCCCAGATAGCTAGTCCCACGAGATCGACCTGGTTCCCAACGATGACTTTTGTCATGCGAACAACGGCGACGCAGATGATGATTATACCCAGCGAAAAGACAACTCCAAGTCCAATCTTCTTTTTTATGTCGAATTGTAAAGAGGGGAGTACTGCGATCGGAAGCGCCATGATCATGAGGTCGGTGGCAACGTCGACGGTCGTTGAGAAGATGACATTAAAGGACTGTCTCCATTGTTCTCGTGGGGAATCACAACTACCTGTGAGAAGTCAGTAGAAGTTCAAAATACGGGGAACGTGAGCTGGTTGACATACCATGGAAGTAGTTGGAAGGCGGGCTGCAAGTTAGGGCACTGCAGATGACGCACACGATGAGTGCTAAGGCTGCAAACACAGCAACACCGTACCAGCATCGACGGACGACAGGAAACGGTTGCACCAGTCTGTAGAACAAGGCCAGAAAGCTTGCTTTTACAGACCATAAGATGATCCAGAACATCTTGATGACTGGGAATTGCCACCGAGTAATTTGACTGCGATGGAACTCAAGCTCCTTGGGATCGTAGGCTACGCGACCGGCCTGGAGGTGCGTCATATACCAGAGAGAATCCATCTGCTCTGTCTGGAGTATAGCCATGGTGAGGGCACACAGCCATGCCCATGTAATCCAGTAGTCATCGGCAAGAAAGCGTCGGTTCTGCAGCCATCGTACAAAGAGCCGTAGCGATACAAAGAGGGTAGCGATGGTGAAGCATGTCCAGACGATGATGGTGAGTCCTTGGCGGTTCACGGAGCTTGCAGCGCCTGTGAGGGGAGCATTTGGATTTGGCGGCGGAGGTGTTGACATGATGATGATGACTTCGGCGGTGGCTTGCATGATGCATTTGGAGATGCATAGGGCTACTGATATAGGGGAGCAGGAGTCTGTCGCATGACGGTGATCATCGTGTTGGTTCAGCCGACGAAAGAGAGGCAAGGTTTAGACAATGGGATATCACGGCACAGCCGTATCACATCACATTGCAGGTGAAACAAAAGAAATTTGTTCAAGGGAAAATCTTTACTTGTTGTCTACAGAGTACATCGATGCAAATCGGAAATCGGATCTGACAGCCCACGGAAGGCAGTGAGATAGTCATAGAGGTCAAGGGCCGAACTGGGAATATCTGTGGTCAGTAGCTGAGCTTAAGAGCGGGATATTTTGTATCCTCCCTTTTTCTTCGGCAAATATTTGGTTCTTGGGAGGTCAAGACGGCAATTGATCATTTCCATACTGATTGACCATCACAAGAACGAAAAGCAAGGTGCATTTGCACAGCGGGCAGGGAACTGAGACAGCAGCATCGGTCCAATGACTTTGTCTGCATTTTGTTAGTTCAACAAGCGAGAGAAGATAAGGGAGACAACAATTGATCGCCTCCCTTTATACTTGCTTTTTCGATCGATCCACTTTGTCTCACAGCGTCCAAGGGACTCTTAGCCACACCGCAGATCTTGCCGTTTACGATAAGCCTTACCGTCGTCTGCCGTGATTTACATTAATTGAAACGCCGAGTGGGGGGCAAAGGTGGCGGTTAGTCCCGTATTTGATTTCCCGTAATGGAATCGGGATGAAGGGGGCAAAGACATGTCTCGCGCTCAAATGGTTTGGAGTGAGAGCTATGATTCACGCACGCATGAGTCTTCGATTTGTAATTAAAGCTGATGATGCGAGGGAAAGATAGAGTTCGTGATGGACCTGGGAGAAAGTCATGATTGCAACCAAGACGACTGCAGGGAGAGGTTGTGGTGTCAGCATGGCCTTAGTCAATTCGATGAGTTGGTCACCTGTTTGCTCCAGACTGTTGGGCCCACGACAGTCCAATGCAATGCAAGTTTGCATGCATGATGCCCACTTAGATGTGATAACTGACAATTCACTCTTCATTCGTCGAATCTGATTTGTAGCTAACAAAGCCGTCAAGTTACATCTAGTCTCTAGTCCTGCATCGTTGCCACACAGCTGCATATCAAGGGCTCCCGGTGCCTGCATGATATTTGCTTGCTGCATGCATGCATCCCACCATCAAGTACTCCAGACTCTCCAATACCTGCCCCAAATTCACTAGTTTCGTCAGAAACGAGAACAGATAAGCACTCCGAGGTTACACCACTTCGGACTCCGCTGCGGCGAAATCATGCGTTACAGAAAATAAATGTTCTGCATAGATTAAGACTTGATGAGAGCCACTTAGCTGCATTACCCTCTGTACATACATTCACTTCAACTTTCCTTTTCTACAGCCCATTTATCATCATGTATTCCGGGTTTATTTTTCTTCTCCTCGCAGTACTTGCCGTCTGCACAGGAGCCATTGGTTCAACACCGAGATGCAAATGCGTACGTATACGACATCCAATCTATCATATGTAACCTAACTAACGGTTAAAGATCCCCGGCCAATCCTGCTGGCCCTCTTCCAGAGAATGGAGAGCCTTCGACAAAAAGATCAGCGGCGCTCTTATCAAGACTCAGCCAATCGCGCACTCATGCTACCCCGGTCCAGAGAAGGATCTGAAGCAGTGCGCTTACGTGAACAAAATGTGGTCCGATCAGGATTTCCAGTCGTCGAATCCTATCGGAAGACCTTATCCGTACAACATCACCTGCGCGCCCGTGGATTACGCTGCAGGTCAAGAGCCTACCACTTGCAGTCTTGGGTCATTGCCTGTTTACGCTGTCAATGTTACTACTCTGTCACAAATCCGAGAAACTATTGCTTATGCGCGTAAGCGAAATATCAGGCTTGTTGTTACTGGAACAGGCCATGATCTACTCGGTCGGTCTGATGGGTTTGGTGGTCTTGAGCTCTGGCTTCATCAGTTCAAGAATGGTATTGATTTTCACAATATTTACAAATCAGAGAACGAGTGCAAGAGATCGGACTGGAAGGGCAGCGCCATCAAGATTGATGGTAACTATCAGTGGCGCGATGTTTACAAGGTTGCTGAGGCGAACAATGTCATCGCAGTTGGTGGTGGCTCTATCACGCCTGGAGCGATCGGCGGGTGGGCTTCTGGAGGGGGCCACGGACCTGCGACGAGAAACTACGGCCTTGGTGCCGATCAGATCCTCGAGGCAGAAGTGATGCTGGCTGATGGAAGAGTCGTCATCGCCAACCACTGCGAGAACACTGATCTCTTCCGCTCCATGCGCGGCGGAGGTCCTGGCTATGGTATCACGTTGAGCAGTACCATAAAAGCTCATCCGAACGTCAAGGCTGTCACAGCGCATCATCTCCAGATCGCGCCACTAGAAAAGACAAAGAAAAATGCACATCTTCTTGACGCCGTGTCTGTTCTGCTGCAGTCGCTTCCTGATCTCAACGACGCTGGCTTTGCTGGCTACGGTTACTGGTTCCGAAACTATCCGACTGTCTTTGTCGGTAACGCTACATCTGGCTATACACACGGTTTCTGGACAATTGGTAAGTGCCGTGAAGAGGCCGAGGCTGCCTGGGCACCTGTGAGAAGGGTCTTGTCGAAGTTTGAAGATAAGCTCTATATCAACGACAGCTGGGCTACGTACGACGATTACTGGTCATTCTATCACGCAGAGTCAGGGCTTTACGACCCGACGGGTAACACTTCAGTTCTGACTTCACGATTAATCGACCGTCGGAGCGTCAAGAGTTTCAGCAAAGTTCGAGATGCCGTTGAAGTCATGAGCGGCAAGCCTGATGAGTTCGGCACAAGTGTTATTCTTCTCACGTCCGGAGGCCAAGTCTTCAAGGACTCTTCAGACAAGACGAGTGGACTGCACCCCGCGTGGCGAAAATCACACTACGTTCTTGTCTCGGGCACGGGTATTTCTCGTACTGCAAACAACACTGAGCGCAAAGCGGCGAATGACGACGTCACGTTTGTCAAAGGTGCTGCGGCAAAGAAGTTGGCTCCTAATACTGGTGGTTACATGAATGAGGGCGATCGCAATGACCCTGATTGGAAGAAATCGTTTTACGGGAGTTTGTATGGTGAGCACCTTAGGACGAAGAGGAAGTATGATCCTTGTCATGTTTTCTACTGTCCTACTTGTGTTGGGTCCGAGGAATGGGTTGAAAGACCGGATGGGCCTTTATGTAGAGTTGTATAGATAGTGGGCAAGATCTAGTTTTGAGTATATAGCTTATGTATATAGCCTATTCAACGATGCTTCTGAGTTGTGTCTCCGGTGGATCCCAAACAATGTCCTGAATGCTTAGCCTTTGCCTCGCTGGGACCTTGATACTTCGAAGTTCCGATGTGATTTCCATATTCGCTTCATTCTTGAACAAAAGCATCGGCATCGTCTGGTGAAACTCCGTTAATGTAAACATATCATGATGTCCTTCTGCGCGGGGGTTTAACGCATCCATTGCTCGCGTGCTGGTGGCCTCGTAAAGAATCTTTGCATCATCGACTGTTCCAGCGTGGAATAGGCCAACGCCCAAGCTTGCTATCTTAAGAGGATCCCCATCGCCGTGGGGAGTGAATGGATTCCCGACGTTGTTGACTGATAGGCAGGCGTTGATACCGTAGTCTTTGATTAGCTTGGGGACCATGATTGTGCCGCATGGTCGACTGAGTGGTTCGTTCTGGTCCGAAGCGTCAGAGCCATGTCTTCCCATCATGTACAGATCGCTAGTTGGTAATCCGACAAAGTGGATCGGTAATTTTGTCTCCCTCAGCTTCTTTGAGAGTCTGACGAGATCATCATGAGTGGCTAGAGTAAGTCTCGTCGCATGACCAAAAACAACAGTCGGAGCGCCGGGATATGTAGGCCATTTAAGACGCTCGAGCTCTTCAATGACGTGACCAAAAACAGACATATGGGTTCCATCATTCTTCAGGTTAAACTCAATGTGAAAGTCAAGATGCTTGCCATGTTTCAATGCCGTCTCAATAGCCCACCGAATATTCTGATTCTGCGCTTCCAGATCGGATTCCACATACGGCGTGGTACCAATAACATCAATGTCCGAACCGAACTGTTCAAGCGCTTTGTCAAACATTGCTCGGTTTACCTCTCCTTTGTCCGTCGAGAATATAGGGTCCTGTGCAAAAGCGCATATTTGAACTGTCAAAAAGTCCGCGAATTCCTTCTTCAGCCGGATTCCCACCTCCAGAGTCTTGAGCTCAGTGACAGAATCAACCTCAACAAAGGCTCTCATGAAAGTGACACCCTGTTTGTAGCTTGTAGCTATAAGCTGAGAGCCTCGTAAGTACAAGTCCTCCTCGGTGTAGCGTTTCTTTGCTTCAGCTGTATTGGCCAAGGCTTCTTGAAATCCTCCTGTTTTTGGAGCTAGATCAGAGTAATCTGGGTAGTTTGAGGACTTTGGGTGGTTGCAGGTGAGAAGATATGGTTTGTCGAGATGGATATGAGGATGGCAGAGTGAAGGAAGCATGACGTTTGGTGTTGTTCTTTCGGCGGATGGTTTTATGGAGGTCACTACTCCTTCTTCCATTTGGATGTCCCATTGTGCTGAAGGGTCTTGGAACGGAAGAATTATGTTTTTGAGGTTCATGTTGAATTATATGAATATTCTGCTGGTTTGCGGCTTGAGAGAATAAACTCGCGATGACTGTGAACCCATTCACAGTGTCATTGATTCCCCTCACCTCGAATGTGGACCAATCATGTTGGGATCTGGATGGATGTTAGTCAGGGTGAATAATTATCCGGCCTTCACCTGTAACTTTGCTTTCAAGATCATGTAAAAGAGACTCGATAAATGCCCCAACGGATTGAAATTCTCCGTCCCTCCACCCAAAATTAATTGCCGAAATGCTTTAAAGTCAAGGTATATCATTTGTGCGGATAAAATCAACGTCATAACCAAGTTTATGTACACAACGATCTCCAATTCTGGGGAAACTTGGCTGATCCTCCGCATAAACGATGACGATCTTGACTCGAAGGGGTATCTTTCGGTAGTCCACCATCATCAAATCCAGCCTCTCCCCCACAAACTCCAGTTCAAGATCGGCCCGTTTCGAGATCATCACGAGTTGCTGCATATTAGGCTTCTCGAATTTTCCGGGTGGTTGGCCTTCACACTGATGATCTGTTTTTAAGGATTTATAAAGTCGTCGGATCCCGCGGAAGACCCCTTGGTTTTGACTTTCGTTTAAACAACTTTTGCCAGGGTCAAGATGGTGTTTGTTACATTGAAGGGCATTACGACGACGGCAGTGCTATTCTGTCAGGCCATCTCGGCTGTCGCGGAGAGTTCAAATCGTGAGTCTTCATCTTCACTTCTCTCATATTCAGCAATATTAACATGTCTGCAGCAATCCACGTCGACGGCACGTCTTTCGCCCTCAACGGCGATAACGTCTCATACCGCTTCCACGTCGACAACAACACCGGAGACCTCATAAACGACCACTACGGCGGGCCCGTCGCCGAAGATGGAATCACCGCTGAGATCGGCCCCATTCAAGGCTGGGTCAATTTAATCGGCCGCGTCCGCCGCGAATTCCCCGACCACGGAAGAGGAGACTTCCGCATCCCAGCGTTCCAGCTCCAGCAAGCCAGCGGCACGACCGTCACTGACTTTCGCTACAAGTCTCACGAGGTTGTGCAAGGAAAACCTGGGCTGCCTGGTCTTCCGTCGACGTTTGGTGAGGCTGATGATGTGTCGACTTTGGTGGTGAGGATGTATGACAATTATAGCGCTATTGCTGTTGATCTGTCGTATTCGATATTTCCGAAATATGATGCTATTGTAAGGAGTGTGAATATCACAAATCGGGGGAATGCGACGGTGGATTTGAAGAAGGTTTCTAGTTGGAGTGTTGATCTTCAGCAGGACGATCTGGATCTTATTGAGATCCGAGGTGATTGGGCGCGTGAGGGAATGCGTGTGCGTCGAAAGGTGGACTTTGGAACACAAGGGTAAGTATTATTTCTGTGAGATAATAACGCAAAGTGCTAACGGTGTTACAGATTCCAGAGCTCTACTGGTTATTCCTCTCATCTTCACAATCCATTCCTCGCTCTCGTTTCATCAACTACTACAGAAACTCAAGGCGAAGCTTGGGGTTTCTCCCTGGTGTACACCGGCTCCTTCGCCGTTGACGTCGAGAAGAGCTCACAGGGACTCACCCGCGCCATTCTCGGTCTCAACCCTCTCGACTTCTCATGGCCCCTGAAACCCGGTCAGACCTTCACCACTCCCGAGGTCGTCTCCGTCTTCTCAAACAAAGGCGTCGGCGGAATGTCCAGACAATTCCACCGCCTGTACAGAAAGCATTTGATGAAGAGTAAATATGCAGAAGAGACACGCCCTGTCCTTCTCAACAGCTGGGAGGGCTTGGGTTTCGAAATCAACGAGACTGCCATTGAGAAGATCGCCAAACAATCTGCTGACCTCGGCATTAAACTGTTCGTCATGGATGATGGCTGGTTCGGTAACAAATACCCGCGAGTTAACGATTCAGCTGGTCTTGGAGACTGGCAGCCTAACAAGGAACGCTTCCCTGACGGATTGACTCCCCTCGTTGAGAACGTCACCGACCTAAGAATTGCGAATGCGTCTGATGATCTAAAGTTCGGTATCTGGTTCGAGCCCGAAATGGTGAACCCCAAATCAGACTTGTACGACAAACACCCCGATTGGGCCATCCACGCAGGCTCATATCCCCGAAGCGAGACGCGTAACCAATTGGTTCTCAACGTGGCTCTGCCCGAGGTCCAAGAGTTCATCATCGACTCCGTTTCCAAGATCCTCCGCGAATCGCCCATTTCCTACGTTAAATGGGATAACAACCGTGGAATCCACGAGACGCCTGATCCTACTCTTAACTACAAGTATATGCTGGGTCTCTACCACGTCTTTGAGACTTTGACGAGTCGCTTCCCTGATGTTCTGTGGGAAGGATGCGCTTCGGGTGGTGGTCGATTTGACCCCGGTGTTCTTCAGTGGTTCCCTCAGATTTGGACGTCGGATGATACAGATGCAGTTGAGCGTATCGCTATCCAATTCGGCACCTCACTGGCTTATCCCCCATCCGCTATGGGAGCTCATCTATCACATGTCCCTAACGGAAACACCCAGAGAATCACGTCTGTCAAATTCAGAGCCCACGTTGCCATGATGGGCGGCTCCTTTGGTGTTGAACTCGACCCAAGCGATCTTGAGCCTGAAGAGAGGGATCAAATCCCTGGTCTTATTGAGCTCTCTGAGAAGATCAACCCGATTGTCATCACTGGAGACTTTTACAGACTTGCTCTACCTGAGGAAACAAACTACCCTGCTGGGCAGTTCATCTCCGAGGATGGCAATAAAGTCGTGCTTTTTGCGTTCCAGACGAAAGCGACTATCAATAATTCCTGGCCTTGGTTCAGACTTCAAGGATTGGATGCAAGTGCCAAGTACAGAGTGGACAATAACCAGACGGTTTCTGGTTCGACGCTGATGAATATGGGCATTCAGTTGACGTTTGAGGGGGATTATGATAGTCAGGTTCTGATGATAGAGAAACAATAGTTCGGACAGCTAGGCTATGGATAGCATACTGTAAATAATGCTCTGAATATAAAAGGCTCGCTCAGTCAACTCAATATCTTCGCAACACATCATAAATTCGAACTGTTCATCCAACGCTTAAAAGCAACACAATAAAGCCTTCACCAAGATAATCCCCGGATTCACTGACAACTTTCCATCTTTACCCTCTCATAAGTCCTCAAGCAGCCTAAAGCTTACATCAACATAAACTTGGCAGTTCAATTCTGTGGCAGCTGTGCACTAATAAGCTTCTGCAGCTGACGCAGAGTGTCAACACTCATGGTGACGTTGACCATCTCGGAACCTTCGATGCCATTGGAAGTAGCCACGTCAGGGTTTGGATAGTACCAGCATGCGATAGCAATGATAGCATAAATGACCTAGAACTGTCAGCAACTACGAATGCTCACATGAGGGGGCAGACTTACCACAAGAAGTGCACCCTCAAGCCAGTTGGACTCGCCATCGCGGAGGAAGTTTCCAACCACCAAAATGGACAAGACAAGAAGAACAATCATGAAGATCTCAAAGTTCAGGTCCATAGGCTTTCCGATGGCCCATCCGACGAGAACGACGAGGGGGCCATTGAAGAGGGCTGTTTGGATAGATGGTCCGAGGCAGTGATATAAGGCGACGTTGATGACGCCATCTGAGAGATTTGTCAGCTCATATATTGACGAATCAAGCATTGTACTCACCATATGCTTCATCAATGGCTGTCAAGTGTTCAGCAGCCTTCTCAACAAAGGGCAAAAGAATAAGACCCAAGAACTGATCAGGCACTCCACTCTCAACAACATGCTCGATCTTCTCAACAAGGAAGATGAGGAGAGCAGTCACAAAAGCAAGAGCAATCAAGATAGCAATAATAGCCTCGGTCATGGTAAACTTGGGCTTCTCCATATCAGCCTCGCGATCAGCGTCCCGATGCTCATCCATCTCAATAACCTCATCGAAGATACTATGCTGGCTGCTGGCCTGATACCAGATGTAGAAGAAAAACGCGATGATCAGTGCAATCGATGTAGCTTGACTAATGCGAAGCACATCGTCTTGCAGTTTACCCTCTGTGAACTTCTCATGCTGAACTCGGAAGCCTGGAAAGTCGGGCACGACCTCGGCTTTGAGGGCGGAGTAGAATGCACTGGGAATGAGGAGACCAAATGCTGCGACGAGAAGAAGTCCTGTACCGACTTCTGAGACAATGGCGTGGAACTTTTGGCTGGCTTGCTTGAGGCCACCAACGAAAAAGCACAGGCCGAGACAGAGAAGAAGGTTGGTCAAGATACTGCCGAGGATGGCGGCTTGGATGATGGGAATGAGATTGCCTTCATCGCCGTTATCTTCAGGAGAGTTGACCTCATGCTTCGAAAGCAGAACAATGAAGAGAATGATCTCAATGATAGATCCAAACGTCGTCTCGATGAGAATACCAGCTACCTTGGGCAATTTCCGCGCAAACTCCTGGCCAGCAAAGCCGAGCAGATTGGCAGTTGGAATGACAGCAATGTACGCGGTAGCAAACTTCCAGAGGTGCAAACCAGGAAAGAATTGAAGGATGATAGCGATGGGGACGAACGGCCAGAGGATGTTTACCCATTTCGACGCGGTGCAGGAACTTCGCCAGAGAACAGCGAGGAAATGACGAGGATGGAAACCGCTTCTCCCGCTTTCTCCCTCGTGTGCAATGTGACTTGAGATCTGCGGCAGAAGCGGGGTTGATTCAGAGCCATGGCCCGGAAGGATATTGCTCGCCATGATCACGAGTCGTAACAAACAAACAAAACAGATGATACTCAAAACTGAATAAGCTTAAATAAAATGAAAAGTGTAAATAGAGTAGGGAGAGCCAAGAAATAAGAAGAGAAAGGGGCTGGGATCGTAATAACGTGACGCTGGTGTTTGCGGTGGTGGCGCAGTTGATGTCCAATGAAGACGCTGTGATGAGACACATTTACAGGGGCTCAAGGCAGGGATCGAAACTCTAAACAAAGCTTGTTTTTGGTGACGTTTCGCTCAGCAGGGTTCTAACTTCTAGACTCTGCAAGAAGCATTGGCCATGGTTTACCCCGCAGAGTAAGAATCTGATCTGATCTGACTTTTTTCGAGTGAGGGTTTGATGACATTAACGCTTTTAAGAGCCAGTCGTCGTGTCCTTTTACGCTATACTCTCACTGTAAAAGTCTACTGGGCTAAGATGGCTCTAGACTTATCGATAATGAAACCATCTCTCCAAAGAGGTTTAGCCATGTCTCACAGCCCCAGCACGGAATGGCCCCCTCGATACAAACTAGCGCGCACAAGATCACCCTCGACTAAAAAATACAAGCATCACATCCCAAAAACACCCGTGATCCCGTCATCGGCAGTCCTGTTTTTTTGACACCAGATCCAACGAATGAGAGACGCGTCTCCCCGCACTCACCATGCAGGCGCTCACCGATTCTCACCGATGAGAGAGTTTTCATTCTCGCCTTACCGAGCAAGCCTATTATGTAAAATGGTAATATGCTTTTTAGTGTTGTTGGTCACACTCACGGCTACGACGGACCACGTTGTTATTGCGCGATGGACTCGGTATAGTTATCGTTATGTAAATTTTACATACAGTATACTTTTGTGCGTGAAAAAGTCTGAAACTCATGTGATGAAAATTTACCAATTGCGAATTTCTCTTGCTAGTCTATATAACCATTCTTCTTTTTCCTACAGATACAATAATTTATAGTCATTCTTTCTACAATCTTCTACATTCTCGATTTCGACTAGTCTCTGGCAAAGTTTCACTACAGCATCTCCCTCGTGATTGGACAGATCCGTTTTCGTTCAGCTTGGTTCAAATAGCTTGGCTTACGACATCACCCGCGAGACCAGTCACATAATGCCTTCAGCGGTGAGAACTGATTTTTCTCCTCCTCCATCAAAGCAGCTCAAGCCCATACCCTTCCGTCCGATGAAGTCACCTATTCCCGACTACCTCAACCGCGTGCTGGAGAATGCGCGGCCCATAGAAGATGGCAAGCCCGCCAGTTACATCGAGACGCTGGCAAAGGCGGACACGTCCAAGATAGCTGTGGCGCTGGCAATGGTGGATGGGCAGATTTACTCTGCTGGCGATGACGATGTTGAGTTTTCGATGCAGTCTATTTCAAAGGCGTTTGTGTATGCGCTCGCGATTGAGGATGCGGGGTTGGAGAAAGTGCTGGAGAAGATTGGCGTGGAACCCTCTGGAGACGCGTTTAATAGTTTGTCGCTGGAGCGCGGGAGCAACAGACCCATGAATCCTATGATCAACGCCGGAGCCATCACAGCGCATTCTCTCATCGGAGGACCAGACTGGACAGCAGAGCAACGATCAGACCGCATCCTCAAAGCCATGTCGAAGCTAGCAGGTCGTCAATTGCGCGTCTGCGAAGAAGTTTACGAGGCTGAGCTGCGCGATGCAAACCGTAACATGGGAATCGGTTACATGCTCAAAGCAGCTGGTATCATCACCGGCGATGCACAGCAGATCGTGCAGGGATATATCCGCCAATGCGCTATTAACGTCAATGTTCGAGACCTGGCCACCATGGCGGCTACGCTCTGCAACGCGGGCTGTCACCCTGCGACGGGAGAAAAGATCATTCCTCAGAACAGCGTGCGGCAGATCCTCTCCGTCATGACGACCTGCGGCATGTACGATGCTGCAGGCGACTGGGTATCGCGGATTGGCATCCCCGCCAAGAGTGGAGTTGCTGGTGGTATCATCGGTGCTCTGCCGGGTCAAATGGGCATCGCTGTCTTTTCACCCAAGCTTGATTCACGGGGGAATAGTGTGCGCGGCGTCGCCATCTGCGAGCAGTTATCCAGCGACATGGGTCTTCACATGATGGACGTCAGCCAGATCGCCCAAGCAACGGTGCGCGTATCCGTCGCGACAATCCTCCCCGGCGACAACGAGCCACACCACACAAACTGCAACAAAGAAGTCATCATCTTCAGTCTTCGCGGTGTAGTCCGCTTCGGCGGTTCAGAGCGCTTGACACGCGCCATCACACGAGAACTCGGCGATCCAGCCCCCAACGATCCCGGGTCTGGACGGAGCCGGTTTGTGTGCGCGGTGGTGTTTTCATTCCGCGATGTGTTTTCGTTTAACGCGGTGGCGCAGAAGATTATTCAGGCGGATATTACGCGGTTGCTGCTTGATGGGAGGACGGTGGTTGTTATAGACCCCGTGGGTGTTTTGGAGATGGAGACGAAGCGGGCGGGTAGTAACCTCAAGATTGTGGATAACGAGACTGCTGCGAGGGATTATATTGGAGGAATTGGGTGCCATACTGTTTCAAAGAATGATGAATGGTGATTTGGCGTTTTTAAAGATGAGATAGAAAATAATACTTGTGAAACTAGCTGTGCCGAGATCCTCTTGAAAGGACTAAAACAATATCCAGTTCCATACTATATCAGGCAGTGATTCATTATCCACCCAAGTGATATGTACAGATAGTTGGTTAAAATACCACTCTTGGCATGGCAACCCGTCCTGTATGTCGTCACATGGCGGCAGTGGTACTAAAGTTTGACTTTGAGGCCAGCAGGCCCTTCTCGCCGGCCTCTTGAATAGCAGTAGGGTAGGAATAATGACGCAGTAAGTTATCGATAAGCTTTAGTACAAAAATAGAGAATGCGCAATTGCCCTTGCAAGGCTGGATCCGAGTCCGAGGCGGTTAGTCTGGATGAACGGGACCCGCGGACGCGGTTGGTCGCTGCCATTGACACTGTCCGAAGCTTGTTGAGCTACCTTGTATAAATAGACCAGCCCACTGAAACTGAAACTGAACAACATTGAAAACCCATTTAACAGCATTCAATTACCTTGAGACAGACAGCATGCCAAAAATCATTCATCTCGTGCGTCACGGCCAGGCCGTCCATAATCTTGGCGAAGCAAACAACGTTCTGCCTGACACCGACCTTACGCCTCTGGGACAAGAGCAAGCTAGAGGCCTGATCTCTAAGCATCCTGAGCTTGCCAATGTTGACCTTATCGTGTCATCACCGCTGCGAAGAACTCTCCAGACGACCCTGCTCGCGTTTTATTCTCAACTGGAGCGCGGTTTACAAATTGTGGCCCTGCCGGAAGTTCAGGAAGTCAGCGACATGAACTGCGACACGGGTAGTGATCTCTCTGTGATAAGGGCTGAATTCCAACAACAGCCCGTGGACTTTAGTCTGGTCGAGCCGGGTTGGGAAGTCAAAGTATGCGATTCAACCTCAGGCCATGTTTGATCAATGCAGGAGCTAATTACAAGCTTAGGAGGTCAAATGGGCTCCAGCTATTGGTAGTATCTTAGAGAGGGCCCGGACAGCACGGCAATGGCTGAGCGAAAGACCCGAGTCAGAAATCGTGGTTGTTACTCATGGTTGCTTCTTGCATTTCTTCACGGACGATTGGGTGAACTCTGTTAACCCTGATGGTATGTTGTTACCAATCAGACGTGGCTGTCTACATACTAACATCAACAGGCACGGATTGGGCTAATGCCGAGGTTCGCTCCTACACGATTTCGCATAACAATAGCAAAGGGCCAGTTTTATGTGAGACCAGAGAGTCTAGAGAGAGGCGAGGAGCAGAGCCAGTTCCTCCGACCAGAGAAGAACAACTAAAGCTGCGAGAGACTGCTTTGAACGCGGCGCTTGAATGGGGCTTGATACGGCCGTGATAGGTCTTGTTGATAGCATAGGTTCTAAAGCATGAAGAAAACGGTCCACAAATATGGGCCATAATTTCTTTTGAGCTCAGCTATAATGAAATCCTCAATTGATGATATCTGATATAAATTGCTACCAGTCCATCAACTATGTAGATGAGATAGGCTTCTTGGACATGGTCGCAACGAACGCCGCCAGCGCAGCCTCGGGCTGGTAGGCTGGGACTTCGTGACCAGCGCCGTACACTCGCAGCCAACTCAAGTTTCCAGAGGTCTTGAATTCACCATATTTCTTTCCGCTGACGGTGAATGACTTGAGAGGAGCTGAGACGAATGATTGCGGGGCGATTGAGTTGAGGGCCCTGTAGTTGCCCATCCAATTGCAGATCCAGTCTAGATATTGTTAGACCGACATGATATAGATCACGGGAATCGGGTCTACTTACCAGCATCGCCAGCCCAGATGAGAACTTGGATCTTGGAGTTAATGACTTGCGAAAGTGTCGGTAAGAATGAGCGTCCCCCTGTAAGGTCTGTTAGTGGCATTCATGGATATACGCGGAAAACATACTGTCACCACTCGCGATAAACTTGTTATAAGACTCATCACCACATTCCTGATAATCAGATTGCGCACCAATTGCCTTCATCACAGACGCAGATGTAAGATAGGTAGAGTAAGTGGAAGGAGGGAAAGGATCGTTGCTTGAAGCCCGGATATCGTAGACATCAAAGTCTGCCAAACTCTCCAGCGGGCTTTCAATAGCCGAGCTGCAGACATCGTCTGCGTTGCCACACGCAGCGTCGTTACCCGTCAAACCGGGGCATTTGGCAAATGCAGGGACACACTTTTGGTTGTACGTGTTGAGGTACTTGCTGTACTGGGTTGGTGTGATGAGTTTGCGGTAGGTGTTGTTGGCGGCATAGTCGATATAATCTCTGTACTGGTTGCCTATATCACATATCAGCACTGAAACTATATACCAAAGCGTGTGAAGAAGCTTACCGGGGTCAATCCAGCCGTTGTTGATACCAAGAGCTACCAGGTTGATCTTCTCGCCCTTGATCTTCCCAGCATCGATAGCCGCGTTCTGCTGTTCAAAATAGTATGCAAACTCAGGGCCATAATGTCCGCCATAAGACTCGGTGAAAAGACCAAAGTCACGGTTCTCGTACTCAGGAAACTGAGCGTAGAAGGCTTGAAGAAGGTTCCAGACTCTTGGGGCCGCTGCAAGAGTGGATACAGCGTCGTCGGTGCCGTAGCTGAAACCGGTGGCGATGGGTTGATCAACATACAACTTTGGCTGTTAGTTCGTCGCTACTATGGAGAAGAGGCTGGAATTACCATGTTGGCAAATGTGTTCCAAGAGTTGGGGTTTAGAGTAGGCTTAGACCCTCCGTTGTTAAAGGTGCATGGTCCATTTTCCTGAAACAAGCCGATCATGGAACTACAGCCCGGACCACCATTGAGCCAGAGGGCCAGTGGGGCTGTTTTGGCATTCTTGCGGGACTCGAAGAACCAAAAGAACATGTTCATATTATCACCTGAAGAAATCGTCTGTAAGAAAATTTACAGAAGGGATTAATGAGGTACTTACCAACAGAGAAATAGCCCGAGTGCTGGTTCACACCTGGCGTCGTCTCACAGATTCCAGAGTTGGAGACAATCTTGGTCTTGGACCCGGTGGCTGCGTGCTCGAAGACCTTGTACTTGATACCAGCCTCTTTTTGCAGATACCTCTTGTCGAGGCTGGAGGCTGGTGTACAACTGCCTTGGCCGACGAGGGCGAGCGCCGTGAGGACGTTCAACAAAGCTGCCTTCATGATGATTGAGGATATCAAACTTGGGTAGAAGAATAGTGGCTGATCGAGAAAAACAATGCCAAGACGGGAGGATGAGACTGCATATATATAGATCTAGGCGGTCTCGATCGGACGCCACTATACCACGGAATAGCCCGCATTCCATATGTTCTACTATACGAGTAAAGTTGACAAATTGTCTTATCGCTTGGAAGATTAATGCCACCTTCCTGATTAAAGGGGGAGATCTTTTGTCAATGCCAAAGGTTCCTGATGATCCGGAGGTAGGATTAGCCAATACAGCGCGGGAGTCAGGCGACAATAGGTAGTGGGTACCGTCGATCTCTAGGTCATCCCGGTCCCGTGAAACAAGGCAGTGTCTTGCTTACATTGCCCAGGCAGAATGACAAGGCAGACAAATACACATACTCTTCTGGAGACAAGGTTTTAACCGCCTCGTAAACACCTAAATTCACCACTCTCCCGTTTCGGTACGTGCCGTGTCAGAAAGATTAAGCTGCACAAGTCCATCTTATCAAGCCTCATGGCGACCTTCCAGAACAAGCGATCTCCCGAGCCACGAGATCTAGCTTTCGGCACTTTTTAGCCGTTAATCTGGTGACGCTATGCAGGCTACTGCCGCCCACTTGCCGAATATCCGAGCTCGGGTGCTCTGATTGGCCCACGAGCTTATCGAGGATTCATGCTTAGAATTAATTTTCTCACTAACCAAACCCAATATCGCCATGGTATGCAGAAACGTCGTATTCAATGGCCAATTGCAAATGCTTGGAGTAGTTTTCCACGTATAGATTGGCTATAGGTTGCCTGTTAATAGGTAAGAATGTGAGTTTTAATGTCTGATGAGTTGAGTCTGGATTATGAATAAATAGAGCTACAGCCCTTAGTGAAATTACATAATTCTTAAAATAATTATCGCTCTAAATAAATAATAATATATAAAATAAAGCATTAGAAGATTACTTAAAGTAACTAAGAGATTAAAGCTATTGTAGCTATATAAAAAATTGACAAGAATAACTAATTGTTAAAATAATAATTCTTACCATTATTCACTCTTCCCCTCCAAACCCTGAAGCCAGTAGCCTAAAAACAGGAAACTAACGCCTTGGAACTCGGGCTAGCCAATACAAGCCACAGGTTGCCGCAATGTTAAAGATGATGTAAGCCCAACCAATACCAAAGTTCCTCCATCTCTCATCAAATTTCATGCTGAACCGCAACAAGTACTGATCTGTTGTTGCCATTGGGCAATATTGACAATCGCCTCGAGATTCAGGATTGATCAGGTAACCTCCCGCCTGTTCGACAAAGGCGGCCAAGAAGGAGTTGCAATCGAGACCCTCTCGCCCAGGAACGTGCACTATCTCAGCAGAGGTACACGTCACACTTGATCCATGGAGACTTGTTGTTAGAGAGCCACTGACGAGATAGGTCATTGGAGATACGTGATACATGAAGTCGCGCCAGATGGCTGGGAGATCGGCCTGAGCTACGCCCACACCACAGAAGGCCATACAGAGAACAGAGACCAGCGAGGCTGGGACGCCTGCCAGGTCAGCTGTTTCGATAGCGCTGATAGCAAGCTGAGAAAAGGTAGATATCCAGAGGATGAGTTGCCAAAGAAAGAGAAATGCGGTGAAGCCACGAATGTGGATGTCATCTGGAGTCGTATTACGAACGAAGCCGGCGGGGTAATACCAGCAAAAGAAGAAAATGGCGGCAGCGAAAGTATTCCAGATGAGCTCGATTAGAATATTTGAGAGGACGAAACCTGTATTCAAGTCAGAAGGGAAAACAGAGAGGTGAGAGGGGATATGTACTTGTCCAGCGATATATCCTCGAGGGCCTCTCCCTAACCTCGTACAGCGCACGAAGTGGTACAAACATTGGCATGATTTGCTTGCTGAACGGGTTGAAAATTAGGAGACTCATGAACACAGAATACAGCTGATTTTGCAGGCCTTGGAGACTATTGTCGGCGTGAAAGCTGAATCCAATAAAAAGAGACTACGGCATGGTCAGTCCTGGAAGGCTGGGCTGCTAGGGAGACTCACGAAAAGAACGGTGACTGAGAGTTTTGACCATATGTAGACGGGAGATCGCCAATAGTGCTTGGCCATACGCAGGAATGCCTCGTGAAGCTGTGTTACAGATGACACGACAAATTCGCCTTCGTGAGAAGATTGGGCGGAGGAGAGCGCATCGGAATCAGCCGTAGGGTTCATAGAACGCAATCTAGTAAGCTCTTGCTTCACGTCTGAATACTCTGGTGAGGCCTGCCAGACGTCAAACCATTGCGGGCCATCGTCAGAAGGCAGAGTTGTCTTGAGCATCCATTCGGCGGGATTCGCTTCTGGTGGACAAGGCGAAGCACCGTTCCTCTCGAGGTAGTCAATCATGGTCCGACTGTTGTCACCGATCTCTAGGATATGTGTCAGAAGAGGCTTGAGAGAGGACTGGAGTAAGACTTACCGCCAAAGTACACCGTTTTGCCGCCCGGTTGCAGTAAGAGTAACCTATCAAACCGAGCAAAGAGCATCGCTGAAGGCTGGTGAATAGTGCATAAAACAGCTTGCCCAGTCCTAGCAAGCTTTTCGATCAAATCACAAATAGCCCAAGATGTCTGTGAGTCGAGTCCTGACGTTGGTTCGTCAAAGAAGATAAGAAGCTGGGGCCGGGCAGCTAGCTCGATACCAATTGTTAGACGCTTACGTTGCTCCACATTGAGGCCTTCGCCAGGCACGCCAATGATAGCATCGACATATTCGGACATGTCTAATACTGAGACAACTTCATCGATATAGGCCAGCTTCTCCTCTCGAGGGATGCTATCGCTTTGGCGAAGTAAAGCGCTAAACTCTAGGGCTTCACGGACCGTCATGGTGTTGAGGTGGAGGTCCTGCTGCTGGACGTATCCTATCTGATGAGGAAACGAGCGACCGGTCGGTTTCCTATTGACCAGGGTATGGCCGCTTAAAACTCCAACAGAGATTCGACCTGCTAGTGTATCGAGGAGTGTCGTCTTGCCGGCTCCCGAGGCGCCCTATACATTATGTTAATCCTTGTTACTGGGGGTGTGTAGGATATTGGTGACTCACCATGAGCACAGTCGTCACACCGGGCTGAACCCAACCGTCAACATGATCTAGGATTCTTCGCTCTTTACCCTTGATCTTTATGTCATAGCAGATGTCCTCCCAGTGGAAAACTGATTTACCACATACGCTAGGTGCTGGCTGCTTGGAGGAGAGTGTGCTTTTTGGGACTGACGGCGTGGAAGGCTTCTCGACAAGTTGGAAGCCGGTCGACTGAAGCTCCTCGTCGTTCTGGTGCTGCTTGGTGGGAGAAGATGCCCCGCGACGGAAGACCAATATTTCACCTCGGCTGGGTGCAGGGCGAGCATACTCTGCACTTAACACGTAGGTAAAAAAGAAGAAAATCGTGTAACCGAAAAGGATTCCGATGTTCCTGGCTGTCAATCAATATAAGGAATCTGGATCACGCTCGATAGTACTAACCTCCACTTGTGCGTGTTGTAGTACTGGTAGGTATCACCCAGGTATGCATCTCCACTGACAGTCGTAGCACCGGGAACAGCCCCAACAACAGCGCATGTGCTCTGAGAACTAGTCAAGTGGCTGTAATCAGGTCCAGATGGAACGACACTGGCACAGGGAAACTGTCGACCGTGCATTTCGTTCACCATCAGTGCCTCAAAGCCATATGCGAGGGGGTTGATATAGTTGATCCATCGTGCCCAGCCCCTCATAGAACCAACAGGGATAGTGAACCCACTGTAGAGCATCAGGCCAAGGGTAAGTACAGCTGACGGTACCATCGCCTGGTGTGAGGTCCTGGTGATACATGCCACCGTTCGGTATACTCCTGACATAGTCAGTAGGATGAGATAAGCAGTAAGAAGAAAGAAGAAGAAGGCCCCGGCATCCTGACGAAGCTGGGCCAGAAAGTAAAGAATGAGATTGAAGACAATAGTGTTGGTCGTTTTGTATGGAAGCTCCATGACGTAGCTTGCAATAGCTTCAGCGGACTGGTGATAAAGAGCATACTGGTTGTGTTTCTCTACCACGGGGCGTTGGGTGTAGAGCGTGAGGACCTGATAGCCGGGATGTCAGCTCAGTAAGATAATGTTTCTAGGGCTGATTGTAACTAACTTCCAGCTCGCTTGCAAATGCGTTAAACAACATGGCGAAGAAGATCAAACCACCACGGTAATAGAGACTGCTTGTGTCCCCAGGAAGTTTATAAAACATACTACCCAGCACAAAGCCCATGACGAGATTAAAGAGTAGCTGGGCAATGGTGAAGGCCGGATCCGCCACCAAGCGCTTCCAGCTTCGCCACAGGCATAGCTGGACTTGACGGAGATATGGGATGGTGTAAGGAGACTTCAGGCGTTGAGCCTTGCTGCGTTCGGCTTTGTGGCTGGCGGAGAAATGCTGCAGTCGCTCCTGTCGTGGATGGTCTTTGTCATAGGCGACAAGCTGGGCCAGCAGGGTCTTTCGTTCGTTAGACTCGTGCCAGCGAGTAGCGAATTCGGCTGCTGTTCTTGGGACTTGAGACTCCCAACCGGGTCGGATTCGGCGTTCGCGGGGAGATGTCATCGAGGTCAGGAAATCTGCTGTTGTTTGTCGCTCGGGTGCTGCAGTATGTCAGTGGCTTCACGGGTCCAATACGAGAGTCGAGAATTAGTACTGACACTCAAATCCTAAGTTTTCAAAGTAGCTTCTCGCATTCGTGGTGGGTCCGAAGAATATCTGCTGCCCTTCATACAGGACGGTCACCTTGTCAAAAACCTGCGAGGAGTCAGATGTCGGTAAGAGACTGCAGGAGGGCAAAACGCCCAACTTACATCATAAGCCGACTGGGGAGCCTGATAAATCGCAACAACCGCCGCAATATCCATGATGTCGGCTTGTACTCGTAGCGTCTCGCAGAATGATATCGCATTGTCACTATCAAGGCCACGAGTGCTGTTATCCCAGCATTGCAACTTGGCCCGTACTAGAGCAGCCTCGGCAATACTGACACGCTTTCGTTCCCCTCCTGATATACCGCGTATATAATCGTTTCCAACCTTACTGTTGATAGTATGGGTAATACGGAACATGGCCATGGTTACGTCTCTCAGAATTCGTGCAAACTGCTTTGGAGAGGAACCACCGGGGATGACGGAGGGCAATCGTGCTCGTGCGGCGAATTCGAGGGTGTCGCCAACAGTTAGTGCAGGGAGGTGGACATCGAGCTCGGCGTTGTACATGATATCGCCTCTGAAGCGAGTGTGCATATCAGCCGGGTCAATTCCTGTTTTCAGAGTTAGAAATCAGCCTGGGTCGTAGATCTTCATCACGGATAAGCGTATGACGAACCTCGATAGTTGATTTGAGACTCCTTGGAGACTTCCAGGCCCTCGGTTCGTCCTGCAAGCGTTTTTAGTAGAGTTGAGCATCCTGAACCAGGTGGCCCAAGCACGAGGAGCATTTCGCCAGGCTCGACCTTTCCTTCAAACCCATCTAGAATCTTGACTTGATTCTCGGCTCTGCCGGTCAGTTGTCCAAAGAGTGATGTCACCGTACTTGGCAAGATATTTCCAACCGTCTTTTGGTACTGACTCCCAGTGCTGGAACCGCAGACAGTCAGGTCCCTGTAGGCAATACCAACTGTCCGGTGAGGTGCGGCGTTGGGGTCAGCATCGAAGATATCGATGAAGGCCCTAGTCCAAGCCTTTACGTCGAATGCAGGCGAGAAAGGATCGAGGTTGCTTCCCTTTTGCGGATTGATCGCGTTATTGGATTCTATTTCGTGTTCGGCATGACGGTTTGATGTTTGCGTGACTTGCCGAGCAATGTTTCCAATTGTTTCGTTGAGGTCATCCACGGATGTTTTCTCCGAGGAGGTAGGTGAAGTAGTGGCGTTCATCCTGGGGTTGTTGCAAAGGAGCTTTTGGGGTTCGGATGGACTTGTGTGAGACTCTGTGGTCAATGATCTTGAATTGTTTTATAACATATTTTTGCTGGTCCCCTTAAAGTGTGTCGCTAAAGATTTTATCTCTGACGGTAGGAATTGTTCTTCGGTGCGTCGGCCTCGGAGTCGGACACGGCCTCTCAGTTACTAAACCGAGTATCTAGAATCGGCGTTGGGTTTGCCCGAAATTTTGACAGTCGTTGCTCACTCACTAGAGTGACTTAGTTCCTGATTCCAAAATAAACGGCTTGTACCCGGTAGGGGGGTTGGGGAGAACCGTAGCCCTCGAATCTTGGCAGATTATCAGATTCTGCCAACTGATCTAGGCATTTCCTGTAACAGTCTAGCACTGTTTCTCATAACCAGCGAGAACTCCGCCTCACCCTAAATCAATTCGCGTCTTCGGTCTCGGAGTCAAGTGGAGTCTTCGCTCGTGCCAGTGGACTCCGAAATATGTGAGACTTGTCCAGATACAGTTAGCATAAGCGACACCCTAGTTAGCTCCATTTGGCCTTGATCAGGGCCTGTTACGTATCATTCTCTGAGAACGGATAGACTGGTGAGCCAAGGCATGAGTCGACCACATTCTTGGGCCTCCCACCCATACTCTTTGGTCTGGATTTTTCGTTTGCAATTTCACCCTTTGCCAATCTTCCTACCCCTCACCAAGTATGAACGAATCTGAGGTCCAGCCTCCGCCCTTCACTGCAGCAGCACCAGAAGCCATCGACAACATGCCTGCTGCCCCAGTTCCGCTTTCTTTCCACAACAAAACGCCCACTGGTAACCATCACCCTGCAGTTTCTTCGTTGCGAATACAGTCCTGCCTTCATTGCAGACGTCGCAAGGTCCGTTGCAATAAGGAGTCCCCGTGTTCAACTTGTCAACGCGTTCGAGTTCCCTGTATTTACCCTGAAGGACGGGCACCACGACGGCCTCGTGTCACGCGCTGTCGTGTTCAAAATGAGCTCTCCGAAAAACTCAACGTGTTGGAGCAGATGATAGAGAAGCTATGCTATCGTGCTGATGGCGAACCTGCCCTCAAGTCTGCCCTGTCATATACCCCGAGCCATGCGGCACCACAAGCTCAAACCGGCACTCCCAAAGACTCACCCAGTCATTCCTCAAGCCCCGGCACACATTGTCAACAACTTTCTGGGGACGGTTCTACGAGCGATCCAGGCCATGCGCTTCCATCTCACGAGCTTCAACATAAGGTTGGACGATTGGTGTTACATGAAGAGACTGGTGGCAAGAGGTATGTCTGCGATGGCATCTGGGCAAAACTGGAAGACGAGGTAATCTTTCCTGCACGTATCTCTTTCATTTTCATTTATCTAAAGTACCAGCAGTGGACATCTTGTCGCGACGAGTCACTCGACAACCCAGACGATGCATGCTCCAGCGAAACACGCGACAATGCCACACTGCTTGCCCCATCCTCAGCCCATAGCTCATTCTTCTTTGGGCACCTCCCCTCCGACTCTACTCCGGCGATATATCCCCCCGACTCAAGCCACATTTCGTATCTCTGGTCTATCTACCAACAGAACGTCGAGCCACTGCTCAAAGCAGTTCATGTTCCCACGATGGATATAATATTACATGATGCAAAAACAAGATTTGATCAATTATCCGTCGCATACCAAGCCTTAGTACGGGCCATCTATTACGCCGCTATCGTATCCCTCGATCCCGAAGACGTCCTCTTCAACCTTGGTCAGAGTAGGGACGAGGCCTTAGCCAGATATCGAATTGCTATTGAGCAAGCCCTGTCACGAGCAGAGTTCCACGTTACCTCAGACCTTACCGTCCTTCAAGCACTGTCCATATTCATAGCTGTTGTGAGGCATGAAGGTGAATCTCGTCTTTGCTGGTCTTTGACGGGGCTTGCTATTCACCTCGCTCGCGGTATGGGTCTCCATCGTGATGGTTCCCAGCTGGCTCTCCGACCGTTTGAGACAGAACTACGAAGACGTCTATGGTGGGCACTTTTGCTGTTAGATATTCGGTCTGCAGAAGAGCTCGGCACTGACCTAATCGTGGGAGAATCGGCCTTTGATACACAGATTCCTTCGAACCTTGACGATAAAGATATCAGCCTAGACTTAGTGGACTCACCTGCGCCGCGAGAGGGACGCACAGATACGACTCTGTTCTTAGTCCGTTGCGAGATCTGCAAGCTTTCCCGGCGGGTGATCGAAGCCGCTTCCACAATGGCAACGGTAGACGAGCAAAAGGCAACGTTGTTCCAAGTCTACAAACGTATAGATGAAAGGTTCTTTAAGTGGATATACAAGAATGACCCCCTATACAACCTGGCGGCGATGCTTGCGCGCTCTATTAGGGCCAAGATATATTTTGTCATCTACCATCCAGCTCTTTTCCCAGCGCAGAGCCAGCCTTTCGACGAGGCAGGGCAATGCGTCTACCGGGCCGCCGTCAACATCCTCGAGTATGATCACAGGGTTCACGTAGATCCAAGGGCTCAACAATACAGATGGCTTTTCCAGACCTTTACCAACTGGCATGCCATAGCCTACTTTCTCATCGAAAGCTGTCGGCGCCCCTGGACACCACTCGCCGAACGAGGTTGGCAGGCTGTCCGGGCTTACCAACAGCGCGACTCTCGCTATCTCGAAACCCGGGCTTATCATTCAATTGTTTTACCAGTGAAGAAACTGTGGCTGAGGGCCATGAAACATCGAGTTCGGGAAATCGTACGTCTCAGAGGGGATCTGGAGGAAGCCAATCGTCTTGAGCACGCTGAACGCATGACTGCCATCGTCTTGCCTTTTGGCGACCATTTTGGTGGTGATGATGAGATGATGGACCTTTCCAGATCAAAGTGGAATGCTCTTATCATGGGAAGCAACAGTATAACGCCGTTTCAAGGTGTACAATCACCCTGCTTATCACCATCTGCTCCATCCAGTTCACCAACCTGGTCTCAAGAGTCTTCGAAACACCAAACCGACACGAACCCCGAGTTCTACATAACTAACATATCTCATTTGTATCCATCCGCATGGAATACTTCTGGGAAGCCGATGGATACGTCAATGTTCGGAATAAATGGTGGATATACTGGGATGAATGATAACAAGATGCAAGCACAAGGTGTTGGTACAGACTCAATGCACGATACCCCTTCTATGTACCATATTGAACCCCCTTCCTGGTTGAGCCTGCCACCAACTGCGAATACAAGTGTCGAAGAGTTGGCGTTCGCAGATATTGACATGTTTGGTGATGAATTTGACTGGCAAAGTTGGGCTGAGAACATTAAGGATCTTGGACTATTATGAGTCATCATCTATAGTCCTAGGGCTTATGTGGGATTTGTTTGGCTCCTTCGTAAGTAGTCCTTCTCTAGAGTGGTGGCGCGATGCACAAGGTACAAGAAGATAATTAGCTCATGAACATCTACATGTAAAATGATTTCATACACCCTTACTATCTAGAGGCTGTGAGTGGGGACATATAAATTATTCTGTACTGCCTACATCAGAGCAACTTCTACACCTTTAGATCGTGCCCTTTCGTCTATATCGTAACAAGATGAGCCATCATTCCAAGCATCATCAAGCAGCTGAAACACCACCTTGGCCAAGTTATACGTTCGTTCCGCTCTAATCGTGTTCCGCACATCATCCAAGATTTGCTTCGCCTCGATATGTCGCTTTAAATAAGGAACCTCCAGGCTAGCTACAACAAGCGGGAACACCAGACCGATGAGTACGTGCCTATACTCTGGGAGCCTTGAGAAGTTAAAGACAACAGTAATAGCTGCCATCAGACGGTCGAGGACAGATGAATCTCCACAAGTCTCGTTGGCATCATGGTCAGTTTGCCGATCCTGTAACCTTCTCCTGCATCGGTCACGTCTCCTAAGATCTACGATGCCAGCCAATCGCCAAGCATCCCACATAATATATTCAGTACACTCAGCAGTATCGCTTTTCCATTCCCATAGCGATAGGCGGAGGATTAGATTCTCGGTATCTTCATGGTCCGCATCAGCGAATATATCCAGCAGGTCCATCGGTATTCCGGAAACCACCTCTATGCCTGCCGCTCTGCCCCCTTCCCAGGTATCTTGAGCCTCACGGAAGCGTTTCCAGAGACCTAGAGAAGGGCAGACTCTTCCAATGACTAATTGCGGAATGTCCATGACAGCCAGAAGCTCAAGGGCGCACCGTACAAAATTGTTCTGTTGTAAGGCCGGAAGGTTCATTTGGGTGTTTAAATTGTAGACCTCTGATATCATACGGATGTATTGCGTACAGGGCTGAGCTTGGAGAAACTAAATACAGTGGCGTTAGATCCATCGTCTTATAAGCGTTGAACAAGAAGTGAGTTTGGCCAAAGCCTGTAAGGACTTACATTCAATTTGCACAGCAAAACACCGGCTGAGAGAATACCAGCATTCAATGTATCCTGGTATGACACGACTTCGTAGCGAAAGGTCTTTAAGGCAAGATCAATACATTCCAGAACCGGCACAGAAGAGCCTTGTTGGATGTAAAACTGTATAGCAGCAGAGAGAATCGGGACAGAGGGACTTGTTGTCGACATATCGAGGAAAAACGGCTGTATCCAACTCTGGTAATATCCTTTGCAAAACATTCTCAGCCCGTTGTTCAGATCTGCCGCGGGATTAGCTGGCCATGACTAAGTCGGGTGAACGGAACTGCTTGGTTTACATTGATGGAACAGAGGCCGTGTCATTTTTGTATCATACATCGGTGGCGGTGCAGGAAGCGCCAGGCCCGAGGTGACACCTTGAGGTGTTGGACTCGAAGACACAGTTGGTACTACAGCATAATTGACCCATCGTTGTGGATTTGAGTACCCAGAGCATTCATAGCCCCGGCTCCTACAGCGCGTGCAGCAAGGCCGTTGCTGGTCACACTTTTTCCGGTGATGCCGGCAGTTGCTGCATCCGCCGCGTGCCCGAATCATGCCGCTTGCTCGTCCAAAATGCCGATATATGACGTCCTCAAACTTTGAGCAAGGCAAGAGGTGAAAAGATTAAGGTTTGGGAGCTATATCTAATACAGGTACCGTAAGGTTAGGTTGGTGCCCCACCTTGTAGTAAAACAATATTATTCTTATATGCAGAAGAGGAGGGGGCCTCTATAGCCCCAGTTTTTTCAAGGGTAATGGAGGTAAAACAAACTCCTAATTTTAGTTATTAATTATTCTTCCTCGTAGGTTTGTAATAACTGATGCCTAAAGCTTATAACGCCTTAACGAGACATGTCAAGCTGGTAGATTTGTAATAATGTAAAAACGCTAGATATAGAGAATCTTATCTACATTAAAAGTTCTAGATAATCCTAAGTTGCTCTTAAAACATTAATTTTCCTACTAATAAAACCTAATATTATAACAGTATGCAGAGATGTTATATTAAATAGCTATTTGCAGCCGCTCGGAGCATCGATTTTGTGTAAATTCCGCCTGCCTATAGATTGTCTTAAATGGGTTTCTTGTTATATTATACTAGCTATAGAAGCTATATTAAGAGAAACGCTTTTTCTGTTTGCAGAGGAAGGCGATTCAATACAAATCTCTTATCTGTGCTTGCCATCATCTTGCGATTCGATTTCAACTCTTTGTCCGTTCGCGATTGTCTATCGCTATGGCTGCACGAAGTTTATGGGGCGGGATACTACTGCTTCTTCCTGTCTGCGGCGACTACTTGCTACCAATGTGTATCTCGGAGGTCAAGCCCATGCGCTTGCCAGGTCTATCTGGTGTATTTGATGAAGAGGCTTCGCGATCATTTATACTAACAAAAATAAGTCAATTTTTTGTATGTAATAGCCCCGTTACCTATTTCTTGGCACAATATCAGCCTGACAATGCTTGAGAGAGGCTCACGGCATATGTACCTCTTGCAGGTGTAATCCCTGCAGATCGTCGTTGTAACCCGAGCTAGGCCCCAGGAAGCGTGAAGCATAGTAACAGAGACAGCCAATAATCATGTCCAAGGTCAATGTGCAAATGAAGCCGCTATAGATTTATCAAAAAGTTTCTTAACTTTAATTTCCAATTGCTGAAAACACTACCAACGCCTGTTATATTTTAATGCTTAGAATCCGCGAAACCTTAGCTGTTGATTACATAACCCTGCAGGGCTGAACTGGGCTTGGCATTTTCAACACAGCCTCAATCATCAATAATGTTGTTTCAGCTCCCTCTCGCGACCTCTCAACCTCAACCTTTCATCGCCAAAATGTCTGACCCGTTGAGCGTCGCCGCTTCAATCGCAGGACTCATCTCAATCACAGTAGAGGCTGTCAAGTTCCTCAGTCCATATGTCTCAGCAGCGAAAGAGACCCCGCAGGTCGCGGCGCACGTCTACTCTGAAGTCCAGAGCACCCAGGTCATACTGATGGGACTTCAGAGCCTCACCAAGAACCTTGGGTCCGTGAAGGTACAACATGCCGCCCTGATTGGCGTGAATCAGGTAGTAGCTGTTCTTACGGATGGAGTTCTTCTTTACTCGGAGTTGCATAAGGAACTTCAGTCCTTGTGGACTAAAGACGGTGTGGAAAAAGTACCGCTGAGAGGCCGCTTACAGTGGGTTTGGAAGGAGAGTACATTTGTAACTCTTCTCAATAGGCTGCAGAGCTTCAAGAGCTCGATGACACTTGTCTTGCTGATTCTGCAAAGGTACGTTTATATCATACAATGACTGGGACAACATCTGATTCATTCTCACTTTTCTCAGTGATTCTGGCCAAACAGCAAAGGAGCACCAGGAGCGGCTCTCCAATAACGTCAAAGTTCTTTTAGATAGTAACGACGCTCTGTCACGCCGGCTAATGAACGTAGAGGACGCTTTGGATGCTCAGACAATTGTATCAAGACGCATGAGCATCCTCTCGATGAGCGCGTCTCCATCTCAAAACACAAGTCAGCAACCAGCTGCAGAATCGCCAGCTACATCAATCACCACAGAGACTAGCCTCGCTATATCCAAGTTTGACTTTGAAGACGATCTTGAGTCATCACGCGTATACCGCCGCGCAGTCAGAGAAACCATGGACTACTCATTCCGGAGCTCGGTCGCTAGATCACACAACTGGTCCGTCTTTTCAGGCCTGAGTCTCGGTGACATTTCTATTATGTCTGTCATCGCATTACCCGTGTATCAGGATGATATCACCAATGCTGAGCACTATGACTTGGGAGAAGAAGCTGTTCCTACTCTTGAAACGCCGGGGCCAGTTACAGGCCAGCCTTTGTTGATAGAATGCCTCGAGCTGAAGCTGAAGCTTCTTACAATTCCGGGGATGTCTAGGTACTTTGATATTATACCTCACCCCACTGATGATATATCTCACCTCCGGTCAGTGCTTCAGCAAGCTACGCCACTGCTTATGCTTGCTCAGGCTTTGGACCCCACTCAAAACTTAGATGTCGGTCTACCTGAGGACATTACCGACGACACCAGGAAAGAAATGATTTTATGGTTTGCTCAGTTCTGCCACGATAAGCTCGATATAGAAACGAGCAACCTGATTACAGTCCAGGAGTTGATGGGGGGTACCCCATATGGCATTTTTAAGGTAAGGTCATACAGCAGCACGGAAGCAGCAGGAGTTCCTAAGCGTACTATAGGTCGTCTCACTCATTTCAAGTATCACCAAGAACTTGGTAATCCATGGTCCTCCTGCGGACCAGTTGTCTTCAGCCAAAGCTCAAGTCGACGCCCAGCCCCCAGAACTTCAAAAGCTCCTCATGGAACAGCACCAATTCGTCCAGGATGTTCATGAACTCCTTGAGATGAAGGACCAACTGGATATGCTTTCGAACGACATATTTCAAGGGTCAAGAGTACTCGCAGACACACATGTTGCGTTTCTTATCGGTATGGAACAGAACCTTCTACGTCCCTTGACTGATCAGAAATGGGCCCCAGTATTTAACTATATTCTCAAATTTGCCAGCTATGAAGCTGCATTTTATGTCAACTATAGCAGTCACAAAGCCAGCATACACCTTTGGCTGAAAGACGGGCATTTCAGCGACAAAGATAATATAAGAAAATCATTGGCAAGATGTTTGCATCTGTTGCCCATGAGAGCCAAAAGAATTTCTATGCTTTTTGAATTCTCCGAGGTATGATCCAATTAAAACACAAACCCTAACTAAGATACTAATAGTATTTAGTACTTGAAAAGCCTGCCGATTCCCACAGAAGAGCAAAAGAAGGATCGCAGCAAGTGTCAATATTCCATTTCGCGGATTGTCACTCGGCTACAGGATGATACTATATCTGTGAATACCCAAGCGACTGTCCAAGAGCTTCAAGAAAAGATCAAGGACTGGAAGGGCATTCGTCCAGGTGATCTCGGGGAGATAATTCTCTCTCAGAGACTTCATGTAACAAAGACTTCCAACACTCACCCGGTAAGCCGCCTTAGCATGAAATATTATATTGAGTCTGACCTTCTTGCAATAGTATCACTGGTATCTTTTCCAGAACATGCTTCTCCTCTGCAAAGAGACTCGTGGTCAACATTCAAAACAGCCATCGTTTTACGGGTCGAAACCATTATCCGAACAGAAGCAAACAAAGTTCAAACTGAAAGGGCGATTCCATCTGAAACATATACTATCAATCACTCCAATTTCCATGAAGAGTATGATCCCTCCTCTTCAATTTTATCGCAGTTACTCATTCAAATAGATCTATATGTATGTGAAATTCAATGGGGTGCTGAAAATAGCGACAAGTCAGCATTCTCACTTGTGTTTGACGTCGAGTCTGACATGCGAGTATGGGCATCAAAGATCGATGAGTATAGAATGATGGAAATACTCATGACGAGGTCAAAGGTTGATGCAGAAGCGGTAGATTCACCGATGGAAGGGAACACGGACGAATCTGTACCTGAAGATTTGACGGAACGAAGGGAGCGATGGAAGCGATACGGGGTAATAACATAGTCGATTGGGATGCTATAAGTGTTACATGACTACCATTAAATACCAACTTCCTCAAAGGTCACCGCATCAACGTCACCCTCCGCATTCTTACAGCTGAATCCAACAGAAACACTAAGATAGCCATACTGGTCCAGTTTATCCTGCGAAAGTGAACAGATAACATCGAGAGATGCCCATTGATTCACAGCATCATTGGCGCTGACTGTGTTCGAGCCACCTATGACGGGCACAATGTTACTCGGGTCTCCATAGTAGCAGCCAACTGCCATTGCATTGCACCCATCGTCGAGCTGGCTAACGGTCGCTTGGTCGACGCGAAGCCAAGCAGCGAGTTTATAGCTGCCTGCTTTGAGAAGTGACTTGTCGATCTTTTGGTAGACCCTGTTGTTGACTGACTCGTCGTCATCGGATTCTCCGAATTGAAGGCGGGCGTAGGCTGGACCTTCGTAGGGCGAGGAGGAGCCAAGCTGAATGGGTTCGTTGTCTGATAGCCAGGGGTTTACTGTTCCGAGATCGAAGTTGCCGTTGATGAGGAGTTCTGTTGGCTCTGCTTCGGCGGTTGTAGTGGTTGTAGCGGTCTCGGCAACGGTCGTCGTGGCTTCGGTGGTGGTTGGCGCTGTTGTAGCCTCACTGCTGGTGACGAGTGTAGTGTCGCTGCTGCTTCCGACTGTCGTGCTCTCGCTTATGGCGATAGTTGTTGATGCCTCGCTCACGGACTCGCTCGTAGTTGTTCCATCATGAGTCAGCGTGGTAGTTGCGTCTGTCTCAGTTGTAGTCTTGGCCTCGGTAGTTGCGAAGCTTGTCTTGATGGTAGCGGAAAGGGCAGTAGTAGTGTCGGATACAAAGGTGAGAGCAGCAGTTTCAGTGGCAGATGTAGCGATGCTCTGGGGCTTGCAAGGTCCTGCATTAACAGAAGCTAGCAATGCCAGGTTTGCAAAGGCAGTCGCAATTAGTTTGTTGGAAACCATCTTGGCAGGCTCCAGAGGGAAAACGGAAACGACTGTGGTGGGTTTGTAAAAGTGAACCAAAAATGAATCAACAACATGAGGGAAAACAAGGCATGCACCAGTTTTATTTCAGCAGACTGCGAGAAAGTGGCTCAGGGGCATACAGATAACTATTGGCGACCTAGCCCGTGGCATTCGATAGCGCCCTGATAGCGTTGAAATCCCCCCGGCGTGGACCAATGAGATTACCAGCTTCATGGCTGGCTTTATGATTGAAATAAGAAATCAACTTAAAAATCAAGCTTGTAATAGGTAGTGTTTACATCTTTGTTCGTATTCTACCTAGCTTTGCAGTTAATCATTGAACAGGGCGGAAGCTAATTAAAGGGATCTGCATGTTGGTATACCCATCATCCACCTGCTAGCAATCTTACTTTGAGCTTCGCAACTGAAGATACCACTCTAGTCCTTCATCGCTTCACCAAATGATCCCTTGTAACCATTCTGCTCCAGGTACAGCCGAAACTGAGCATCTTCGCTCTCGAGCTCCTTGTCCTTATCTGGGATGAGAAACCACGCAACAAGACCACCCACAGCAGCAAAGGCAGCTCCAATGAGAAACACAGCCTGAACACCTTGCTGTTTATCGGGGAAAGAGTCCTGAATGGGCGAAAATACCTGTGTCCCAATTGCTGCACCAGCCTTGCCCACGGCTGCCGCGAAGCCTAAGAAGTGTCCTCGAAGAGGTGTTGGGAAAGACTCTGCAGCGCATAGAAACGTGGCGACCTGTTTTGATGTCAGTAAATAGCCAAATTGCGCGTCGGTCGTTGATACTTACGCCAGGACCCATCTCTCCGAGTGCGTTGAAGATACCGTACAGCACAATGAACAAAGGGAAGACGGACTGGATCGGAGACAGAGCACCACCGATGATAAAGCCTAGGATCGTCCACCCAAGAAAGCCCAGAGTCATGGTTTGTCTGCGGCCAATCCGATCCATGAGAAGTCCTCCAACGACGCAGCCGGGGAGGTAAAAGCAGTTCACGACTGTACCGAAACCGATGTTCTGCTGAAGGGTATCCTTGGGATTCAAAGTGGCGATGATTGTCGAGCTGAAGATTCCAAAAGGGTATGTCTATAACGGGTATCAGTAAACTTGAGAAACCTAGACATGGCTCATTGAATCAACTGTTATACTCACCACGAAGTCATAGAAAAACCATGCCAGTGATGTTCCGAGCATTGGCTTCCAATATCTCTTGATCACAAGCAGGTATGGTATGTCCTGCTTGATCGCATGCTTCTTGTACTGCGTCGAGTCAAACTGACGAAGTCGAAGGAACAGAAGAGCTACTGGTAGGATAAATCCAATACCGAAGTTGATACGCCAGACACCATCGCCCACATGTTGATGGTAGGCTGCCAGCACGATCAATGCGACTACGCCTGCCATAACAAATCCAAGATCGATAGAAAAGTCTGTTGCAGCGGCGACCAGGAGTCCACGTCGGCGTCTTACAAATGAGGTCTCGTCTGAAGCTTCAGTACTTCCTGTACCGCAAGTAGGATATTCACCTGCCCAGGGAATCAGTTAAATATTTTCTCAAAACAAGGCCCTTTATAGCCCTTACCACCAGCACCAAAGCCTGCAACACCTCTCCCAACAATCATCATCCAAAACATGCCCAGCTCAGTCTTGCCATGCGCAGCAGTTGCAAGTATGATACCCAGCACCAAGAACAAGGTGGCAAACACAATACCAGTCCGTCTACCAAGTTTATCGATGGCATAGCCAAAGAAGAGCATACCGAGGACCTCGCCTATGAGAAAAGCGTTGGAAAGTCGAGTCTTGATGGAGCTAGAGAAACTGTCGGGGTATAACTTGGCAAAGACAGGATTCATATATCCAATGATCTGCGCGTTGTATCCATCAGAGAATAGAGCCAGTCCACTTGTTAGGATTGCTGTGATGGCTGACGTGCGAGACTTGGTAGGGATTTCAACATCTATGGTGTTGACATTGGTCTGGTTTTTGAAGGATTCATCGTCTTGGTTGCTCTTTGGAGCAGGCATCTCTGGGGAATCCTTGCTATCCATGATGCTGATCTTGAAACGGGTAGTATTGGAATGATTTTTCCAAGAAACCTCTATCCGAAAACATACTCGAGAAACTCTTCACTTATATATATGAGTTAGACTAAGGATATCCTCGCTTTGCAACACTCTCCTTCTTGCCTAGTTTCAAACATTTCTGGTCAAAGACAGACTCTCGCGTGCCCTGATTATGGGACGTTATTGGATGTTCATGTGAAATTCTTTATCTTGTTCAATATCCAGTAGCTCAGTGAGTGCACGTGGGCAGTGTTGCTAGATTTGGTTGGGTTTGACGAACTTCATATTGCCAAATGGTTGCCGATACTCCGAGAAGGACTTGACGTCTACCCTCGTATGCGTTTCCATATTCTGGAACTGCAAAGCCTTCCTAATTCCCGTCTGCTTACACTAGGCTTTCGCTTTGGCCTTTTGGGTCTGATCCAAAGTGGGCCATGCTACTATATTAACTCGAATGTGGGCTCAAAACAGTCTTAGTCTCGGTTACTCGGCATGCTATGGTGGCATTTTTGTCTTTTTCTCTAGGTCCATGCTGTAATGGCCCTGTTTCATTGCTTGGGAGAAAATCCCGTAGTTGGAGACTAATGCAGCTAGTGAGCGATAGCCGACAGACCTCGATATCTTATCTCGAGCCGAGTAGCGAGCAACGCATGGATGAGAGCGAATGAGAATGAGCGTGGAGCTCACGAGACATATCATATCTTGTAACTTGGAGACCAGAAGTTTTAGAATATCTCAAAAAATATAATTATCGATGATACCAAGTCAAACCGATCAATTCACTACATGCATCTGACAGCTCAAGGATTTGTTATTCCCATTCACACTTTTTGCTTATACTCATTAAGCATAACTTTTCAACATGATGGTCACCGATGATCAGATCTACTTCTTTAAGAAGAACGGCTACCTAATTGTCCGCGACTTACTGCAGCCTGAGCAAGTCAAAGACCTGCAATCATGGGCCGAGGAAGTTCGAAACTGGAAACCTACTGAAGATTCGGAATTCATGCCCTATGAGGTTTGAGATACCCTAAAAGCGACTTGACTCAAGGGACAAAGCTAATTTGGATCAGGAGGTCAATGACAAGGGCCAAAATGTTCTCTGTCGAACTGAGAACTTTGCCGATTGTCACAATGGATTCAGCAATCTGCTTCGAAGCCCAAAATTGCTTGGTCTTCTTAACGATCTTGCGGAGGAACCTATGCTTTTGTTTAAGGAGAAGATCAACTACAAACTCGCTGGAAGCGGTAAGATGCCCTCTACTTGACCAGTTCCTATCCTTGCCTGGCACTAATATTTAATAGGCGGATTCGCACCTCACATTGATGCTGTTGCCTACACGCATATCAAGGATGTGAAGCACCTTACAATTCTACTGAGTGTGGATCCTTCCAATATCTGCAATGGAGGGCTGGAAGTTGTTGATGGCAGCCATGAAATGGATGTTCCTATCAACGAGGCCACCAACTGCATTGAGTCGACTTGGGTTGACTCTCAAACTTGGACTCCTGTTGAACTAGAAGCTGGTAAGTCGCCCATTTTCTATATATGTAGTACCTAGAACTGACAAATTCTCAGGCGAGCTGCTTATCTTCACTTCCTACCTGGCTCATCGCAGTGGTGCCAACAAGAGTAGCTCAGACCGCAAGGCTATCTATGCAACCTACAATCGTGCTTGCGAGGGGGATCTGCGCCAGGGATACTATGAGCACAGGAAGCAGGAGTGGCCGGCTACACATATGCGAAAGGCTGGGAAGTCTTATGAGGCGGGAGCGTTGACGTATGGCTTTGGATCACCTATGCTTAGTGTCGATGCTGGGAAGCAAGTCACATTTTAGTAACTATATCTTGTACAGACAAGGCCGGTTGTTATCCTGCTCGGTTTTAATTTACGTTTGTTTTTGAATCACTATCTATTCCTCCAAGTCCCCTGTCCGATGCTCACTCCGGTCATGCGTCGTGAGATTAAAGGCTGAACATATAGGGAGAACACTTAGTCGCAGTCCCTGATGCTACTTAGTAAATTCTGGTATCTTAACGCGATACCATACCTGTGTGGCGTTGCCTGCAGGCCCATAACACCCTGAACAATGGTATCCACCCGATAATCGTATCAATGAGCTCGACGTTTTGCTGCCCTAAAGATCTTAGCGCTGTCACAGCGTAGAGTGCGCTGTCTTACCCCACTCCAAGCGACAAGCGAGAGCCGACAGCCGAAAATCTTGAGAACTTCGCAGATACGGGACGCAGGGGCCATCATTGGCTCAAAATCCGTTGATTAGGCATGGCCAATGCATAGGTCATCAATGGCCAGTCGACTTATGTAGTAGTTCTTGTGAAAATACAATAATTCATGTCTAAGTCTATAACTTGGACTTGTTTTCCACTACACCAACCTTGCAATTCAACGTATTGATCATCATCATTTGAAAGTCTACACAGCCAACACAGCCATGGAACTTCCAACAGTCCCAACGCCATCTTCCGTGGCTAATTATGTTATATCTGTTCTCCAAACTTCTGAAAACACGCCCTACATCGGAGAACCCATTTCTCAACTCCAACATTCTCTCCAATGCGCTGCTCAAGCTGCCTCCGCTTCACCGCCGGTGGATGAGGCCACTCAAATTGCCGCATTACTTCACGATATCGGTCAATATGCCCCGGTCAAAGACCTCCGCAAACTCACCGGCGGAGAAGCCAAAAACCTAGGCGGACAAGCAACGGGCACAAGCGTCGGTAGAGTCGGTCATGAGACATTGGGTGCACAATTCGTTCTTGCGCTAGGCTTTTCTGAGAAGGTTGCGCGTCTGGTGGAATCACATGTTGCTGCCAAGCGGTATTTGTGCGCAGTTGATGAAGGGTATATGAGTAAGCTTTCAGATGCGAGTAAGAAGAGCCTTGGTTATCAGGGTGGACCGATGAGTGATCATGAGAGGGCTGAGTTTGGTGCTGATGAGTGGTGTAAGGAGATGTGTCAATTGAGAGTTTGGGACGATGAAGCCAAGATTGAGGGGCTTGAGGTTAGGGACTTGGAGAGCTGGAGACCGGTATTGGAACGACAAATAGAAGCAAGAAAGGGCAACATGATTTAGACATATAAGTTATATATATATACTACCCTTAACAAGTATAACTTATGAATATGTGTAAATACTCCGACGACACTATGCAGGTAGAACGTGTTTATGTCCCTTATACTTTTTTTTATTTGTAAGATTATAGCAATAGATTAAGAAAGAAAATAAAGGGCCTGATATAATACTTAGCTAAAAGTATAAAGCTATAAATTCTAGTAAGTATTTCTAACTGTTTATATATGTTCTCCCTCTGACTTTATTGTGTAACTATAGAAAATCTATCTCTTCTTTCTGTCTGTAGGGTACTTAGTCTTGTATTCTTGAGGCTATGCCAGCCCGAAGTGGGGCAGTAAATAGCCAAGTAGTTGAGCAGATAAGATAAGGAAAACTTGCCCCTCGCTTAGAGATAAGATCGTCGCTTGCAGATAAGCCCCGCAATTTGCACTTCTCCTCTGAGCCAATCAAGCACGCACATGGTCATCGTCCAAGGGCTGATCTGGGGCTTGCGAGATCTCACGACGCGCGGGCCGTGATGGGGAATGAATTGAATTGACGATATCATGACCTTCTCCATCTCGTTACGAGCACTGCAGCGGGATCTCGGCACGTAGCCGATCCGCATTGAGGTGTTTCTAGTGCGATCACCTTCGGTCCATTACGACGAGCGACAATCATGCAGACGACAAGGCACCATGGCTATCGTGGCCGGGTCCGGAGCGGCTGTCTTACTTGCCGAGCTCGCAAAGTCAAATGCGATGAGGGGAAACCCGTCTGTAATAACTGTACAAGATTACAACGCCAATGCACATACAAGCCCCGAAGAGTCTTCCGGGAGACTGCCAGCGCCGACAATTCGCCACCAGGTCAACCATCATTCCACTTCGGGGGAGCACCTCAAGCATCGGAAGCGCATGATGTCAACCAATCCCAGTCAAGTCCGTCGCTCACTGATGACTATGAAAACCAAGGGTCATCAAAGGTGCTCTCGAATGAGAGGACAAACCAAACTCCCTTCTTGTACGAAGGCAGAACGAATGTAGACGTCACTGCCTGTTTACAAAAAGCTCTTCAACACCGAAGTGCAATTCCTATCGTGGATGACAGCTACGAGCGCGACGAGTCCCCACTGAACCTGATATCACGGGATATCGAATTGACTACCACGCTCGATATCCTCACTCTCCGTACTCAGTCCCCTTACATGACGGAACTCTTCCTTGATACAGTGGAATGCCCTGGTATCACACCATTCGACCCCCTCAACTGGAAACTCGCCAAACAGCATATTGTGCATCTGGGGAAGTCATGTTTGGCCATTTCTTCCGGAATTACAGCTGTCGCAACTCTATGCAGCGGACAGGTCTTCTCCCTTTCCACATCCGAGTCACTCTCTCACTATCACTCCGCGAGGAAGAATGTCGAAGAGTTGTTGGGAGATGGCGATAACGATTTTGAGCCTGTTCTGGTGGCTGTCTTTCTGTTGTGTATTTTTGAGCTAATTTACTCTGGAGATATCACACCTTACCTGAGAGAACCGAGCCGAATCTTCTTACGAAGACTAGAAGCTTGGGTACAGACTCAAACTTCCTACTCGGAGCTTTGCACACGCATAGTCATTTGGCTGAAGATCCTTTACTCTGCTTCTTTTCGAGGTGGAGCAATGGGTCTGCTATCCGAAAGCGTACTCAATCTTCTCCCAAACTTCAATGGCCCAATACCGAACCTCCGACCTCGTATCGACCAAGAGACAGAATTATCCAATCATCTATACGAGGTCTTGAGCGCTCCCATCTTTGACTTTTACTGCCAACTTCAAACTCTATCTGGAGAGATTGCCAAAATGTCACTTTATCATCGATCGCGCACAAAACGCAGAGACCAACAGGAAGTAGTCGAACGAATGGCGAGTCTAAAAATCCGACTTCGGGCACTATGGGAAGCTCGGTGCGCTACGCAGCGTCAGTCTCCGGAGCATCTGCGCTCCCAAATTGTTCCCAGGATCGCAGACATGATTTCGAGTCTTATCAGTATTTGTGAGGCTGCATATCATGCTGAATTCATTGACATAGGCAGACAGCTAGGTGATCCTGTGTCTCAATCTCCAGATTCCACAGAAGCATTGGGCAGGATCAAGGAGATCCTGGAGGGAGATTGTAGTGGCAACGAGGAGGGTGAAGCAAGAGGAATCAACCCTGGGTACTTGAGACCGTTGTTTCTATGTGCTATAGAGAGTACAGATAAGGAGCAGACCAGCTGGGCCGTGGAGAAGCTTGCTGGGATCCGGAATCGTGTCTATCGTGGAGAGTTTTTCTCGGCATTTGCGAAGGCCCTTTCAGAGGCACAAACGAGTCATGACAGAAGGGTAACTTCGAGGTATTTCTGCATCTGGTATTTTGGAACCACACCACCATTCCTATAGGAATAGCCCTAGCAATATACAAGGATGAAAGTACGAACTTGAGCATATCTGGTAGATATCTTGTGAACACACTCCGCTAAACTGGCCAAGAGCTTACACCCCTACATCGAACTTCTTACAGATGGAGCAAAAGTGCCAGTAGCAGTGGATGAATGTAGGGAACTAGCATGACTTAAATGGATCGTATCACGTCACCCTTCCGCTTTCAGTGCCCTTGCATCCATCGAAATTAAAACCTCGTAAAAGACTGAGCGGTTTTAACGATTACGTCTTCTCCTATTCAATGGTATTCGCGTCTCCATGCCTCGGCAGCAAAAAGCCGACTCTAGTGCACTAACCAAATCAAAACTCAAAATATGGTCCATGAGGTAAACCTATAGAATCTCGATGCCTCTTTTTGAATTGCTTTCATCACTACCCAGAAACTCAACAATGCAAGAATTTACGATGCATCGGCGAAACGGTCGCAACGGCTGTGGCGGATGGCTTTTCTGAAGCGTTGTGGCTTTAGATCAGTTTGTTTCCAACGTGAGATCTGTGTTAAAGCGGCGTTAACGGCACTGATTGAGCACTACGATAGAACTGCGAGTGGTATGATTGGGCGAGTATGTTACGCTGCCCGAGACACTGACGTATTACCATTCCGGACATGTTTAGCTCTCTATGGGGTATTGAATTCCAGTCGATATACGGTTACGGATCACCCATTCAGCAGTTGTTTAAGCTAGCCACTATACAGACTATACCCTTTTCAGACGGGCTGACAAGATCCACCGCCCCGGTTAACTGTAAAACATTCGGATTAACGGCAGAGGAGTTGGAAAGCTTAACATGTACCTCTAAGAAAATTCATTCAAGATATTACGAAAAAGGGAAAACAATAAGGAATGTTCTGCGATTGGAAAATACAAAAGGTAGAGAAGTTTTAATATATATAGCAATATTACGTCCCTGAATGTTAGGATTTCTTTTCTTAGTAGATTACCCTTGTCCTTCGTTTTACCCTCCAGTATATAGTCTACCGCCACTACCCCCTACATTCGCTACAATATAATCACCAATGCGTGTTTCCCCCCTCCTCCTCCTGGGCCTTGGCCTGGGAGTCATTGGTCAGACGACTACAACGACTACAGCTGCTGAGTCGAGCACCTTGTCTTCCTCGGTCAGCTCGACTAGCTCGTCATCTTCGAGTTCCAGCTCTGCCGACAGCTCATCCAGCTCTCCTGGCAGCTCATCAAGCTCATCTTCTGCCAGTCCTACTAGCTCGTCATCCTCTGGCTCCAGCTCATCCGCCAGCTCGTCCAGCTTGTCTTCCGACAGCTCATCTTCGTCTTCCCACTCCAGCTCTGCTAGCTCGTCATCTATCAGCTCAAGCTCCGCTATCTCTACCTCCAGTGCCCCGACTTCCTCAGTCACGATCAGCACCAGCACCAGCACCAGTTCATCCAGTTCTGCCAGCTCGTCTTCTGCCAGCTCGTCTTCTGCCAGCTCGTCTTCTGCCAGCTCGTCTTCTGCCAGCTCGTCTTCTGCCAGCTCGTCTTCTGCCAGCTCGTCTTCTGCCAGCTCTACCTCCAGTGCCCCAACTTCCTCAGTCACTATCAGCACCAGTACCAGCGCCAGTTCCACCAGCTCGTCATCTAGCAGCTCAAGCCCCACCAGTTCATCCTCTGCTAGCTCATCTTCTATTAGCAGCTCCTCTGCTTCTGAAAGCTCTAGCTCTACTGCCAGCTCTTCGGCCAGCTCTTCGGCCAGCAGCTCCTCTGCTTCTACAAGCTCTAGCTCTTCTGCACAGGCTACAAGCTCTGGACTGACCAGCTCTGTCTCTGTCTCTGTCTCTGTCTCTAGCTCTACTACCATTGCTTCCTCATCTACTACTACGGATACCTCTGCTCAAGTTAGTGGCTCTACTGCTACTGGTACCTCTACTAAGGATGCTGGCTCTACTACAGAGTCTAGCTCTACTGAGGTTAGTAGCTCTACTGAAGGAACTGGCTCTGCTGCTACTACTACCTCTGCCGAGGATACTGGATTTACCACTACTGAGTCTACCTCTGCTGAGGATACTGGCTCTGCTGCCACTACTACCTCTGCTGCTACTACTACCTCTGTGGAGGATACTGGCTTTATTACTACTGAGTCTAGCTCTGCTGAGGATACTGGCTTTATTACCACTGAGTCTAGCTCTGCTGAGGATACTGGCTCTGCTATTACTGCCACCTCTGCTGAGGAAACTGCTACCTCTAATGAGGAAACTGGCTCTGCTGCTATTACTAGCTCAGAGGAAACTGGCTCTACTACCACCACCGAGTCTGCTACCTCCACTGCCACTCCCGTCGCCTCTCAGTCCGTCTCCTTTGAGGGTGCTTCTTATGGTGCTGGTTCTTCTCCCGAGACCAACTCCGATGGCCAGGTCGTTGCTGTTCAGATGGTCGCTGGCGCCAACGGCCAGGCTGAGTTCAGTGTCGCCACCGACGCCTCTGCCACTCCCGCTGGTGACTCTACCGTTGTCACCTTCTCTTACACCGTCAGTGCCTTTGCCAAGCGCATGCGCATAATGAAGCGTGCCTTCGAGGGTTGCACACTTACCATCAGTGTTGATGGAAATGAGGTTTACTCTGGACCTGTTGAGGCTGGTGCTGGTACTTACAGCAAGAGCTCTCAGCCTTTCACTCTTGAGCAGAACCCCAACATCAAGTTCCTCCAGACTTGCGGTACTGACCCCGTGAACCTGACTGTAAAGAAGATTGCGCTTGAGACATTCGCTGGTGTTGCTACTACTGGTGTTGAGTCTGGCTCGGCTACCGAGACTGGCTCTGCCACTGAGACTGGCTCTGCCACTGAGACTGAGTCTGCTACTGAGTCTGAGACGGCCACTGAGTCCGAGACTGAGTCTGCCACTGCCACTGCTACTGAGTCTACTACTGAGTCCGAGACGGCCACTGAGTCTGAGACTGCCACTCAGTCCGAGACTGAGTCTGAGACGGCCACTGAGTCCGAGACTGAGTCTGCCACTGCCACTGCCACTGCCACTGCTACTGAGTCTGCTACTGAGTCCGAGACGGCCACTGAGTCTGAGACTGCCACTAAATCTGCTACCGAGACCGACACTGGATCTGCCAGTGAGACTGATACTGAGACTGCCACCGAGACTAAGACTGGCTCTGCTACTGAGACTGCCACTGGATCTGCTACTAAGTCTGCTACTGAGACTGGCTCTGCCACAGAGACTGGCTCTGATACTGAGACTGAGTCCGCCACTGGGTCTGAGACTGCCACTAAGTCTGCTGCCGAGACTGAGACTGGCTCTGCCAGTGAGACTGGCTATGTAACTGAGACTGAGTCTATCAAGACCGGTTCCACTGCTGAGTCAAGGACTGGATCTGCCTCTGCGTCCGCTTCTGCATCGGCCTCCGTACCCATCAGCAGTACCCTTACCGGCTCTGCCACTTCCACGTCCGCTCCTACCACTATTGCTGGTAACCCCACTGCCATTGGAGCGTTCACTCTTTTCGGCTGTGCTCGCTCTTCTGCTGGTTTCCCTACCTTCGAGCTTGCCGAGTCTAGCCCCTCCATGACGCTGAACAAGTGCTCTGCTCTCTGTTCTTCCGACGCCTACTTCGGTGTCTTCAACACGTAAGTCTACTTCATACTCTCTCGATAGACACTAGGGTATACTAACATATATAGTGACTGCTACTGTGGCTCTACTGTTGACTCTACCACTGTTTCCCGCGTTGCCATCAGCCTCTGCGACCAAGAATGCCCTGGTGACAAGACCGAGTTCTGCGGTGGTAACACTGCTGCTCCCAGCCGTCTCTTCCGCCGTGCTGTCCCCGCCAACATCCTTCTTACCGTTTACGTCCGCGCCGCCTCTGGTGTCACTGTCACTGACCTGGCTACCATGACCGCCACTGTCACCGGTACCACCACCATCACCACCGCTGTCACCAAGACCGTTGCTGGACCTAACCCCACCACCGTTGTCGTCACTGAGATCATCGTCTGCGTCAACGGCAAGTGCAGTATCGTATCTGACTCTGGCTCTCGCATCGTATACATTATGGTTGAGACCAACGGCAGTGACTGCGATAACGAGTGGGTCTACATCTCGTCGCCTTGCTCTTGTCAAGGAGGTCAGGAGTACACTGCTATTTACTGCTCCAATGGCAGCTGCAGTGGAAAGACGGTTTTCAAGCCTACTGAGTGTTCTGACTGGTATAACTACGAGGTCTTCTTCATCCCTGCTGACTGCGGTTGCGGTAAGAAGGGCGAGGCTGCTATCAAGTTCACTCCTTGGGAGAACACCTGGGGTACCCCTGAGGAGTGCAACGAGAACGAGGTTCCTGTTTGCACTAACTGCACCTATGCCACTCACTACGCCACTGGTTCCAGCGGTAGCTCCGGCTCCGGTTCTGGTTCCAACGGGAGCTCTGGATCCAGCTCTAGTGGTTCTCCTTCTGGCAGCTCCGGCAATGATAGCAAGGGAAGCTCTGGCTCTGGCTCTAACGGTTCTACTTCCGGAAACTCCGGCAATGGTGGCTCTGGGTCCGGCTCTAACGGTTCTCCTTCTGGTAACTCCGGTAATGGTGGCTCTGGATCTAGCTCTGGTAGCAACGGAAGCTCTGGCTCTAACCCTAACGGTTCTACTCCTGGCAGCTCCGGTAACGGTGGCTCTTCCTCTGGCAGCAACGGAAGCTCTGGCTCCAGCTCAAACAGTTCTCCTTCTGGCAGCTCTAGCTCCAGCAACAATGGAAGCTCTGGATCTGGCTCTAACGGTTCTACTACCCCTGGCAGCTCTGGATCTGGTAGCAACGGAAACTCTGGCTCTAGCTCAAACGCTTCTCCTTCTGGTAGCTCCGGATCCAGCAGCAATGGTAGCTCAGGATCTAGCTCCGGTTCCTCTGGAAGCGGCAGCTCCGGCTCTGGCTCCGCTGCTGGCACCACTGGTATCACTGGATCCGGCAACCCCACCACTGTCCCCGTTGCCGGCTCTGCCGCTAAGCAGACGGGGACTTCCATGGCTATCGTTGCTGCCATTGTCGCTGCCGCGGCCCTGTTCTGATAGGTATCTACCACTGTCTTGTTAGATCAGTCTAGCAGCATCATGGAGAGGATCACGTACCTCGCCCCGCTTGCTGTAACGATTTTACTTCTTTTTCCGCTTTCAGAGCTCTAGCTTCGTTTACGGCCCTTTTCTACCACCTATGTCGATCTCAGGATGTAGCTTCGGGCTTTGTACTGATCTCTTGTCTTGTCTGAGGCACTATGGCATTCTGCTTTTGCTATAGATAACTCGAGTGCCAGACTGACCTTGGGGAGGAAAGCTTTAGTGTATTTCATATTTTAATAGAGCCAGTTCCTGTTTTTGTAACTCATGAATCACAACTTGCAATTCATACTGCGCTATTTGACTGGTGATTAAGAATATCCACTCCACGCACTACGCACTGGTCCGAAGCGTTTCCTGCCCTCATGAAAGAGTTGGCTTTATCTGAATTCCTTCCACTGTGAGTACATTAGTAAAGTTCCTTTGCATTTATCTTCCGAGGAACAACTGTCTCTCGTCTGCTCTAAGTTCTGTCCGCTGAGTTAAGCTCTCAGCCACAAGTCTCAACTGCAAATAACACATCTAGCTCACTTATCCCTGTCGCAAGCCTCTGTGGATATGCAAATGCTAGCGCTAATATGGGATTATCCCTTCGTCATTTTGATTCCTGACGTGTCTCTGCAAGTAGTTGCACCTTGACGGTCACCTCGTATCCCCTCTGTAGCTTTGGAGTTAATTGTGTTATTGTGAGTCACACGTCAATCACATTCCTTGCATTCACGCTAGCAATCGTATTCGAACTTAGTTGGTCTGAGAGGTTCAGACCCTGCTTCTGATGTTAGCTATCGCCGTTTGCCCCATTATTTCCTCTGTCACCCTTAACATCCAAACCACCAGTGCTATTCCGCCTAATCTTCATCACAACGAGAAGGAATGCATTGTGGGCTAGAATTGATATCCTGCCCAAGACAGCGAATGAATGGAGTCGTATAGGCACTTGATTTTCCGCGTTACTGCCTATGAACAGACCCTATAGTGTTCTGATTCTGCTTAGCTTCTACCGGAAATAAAAGCTATAGTCTCGCACAATAGGTGGTTGACAGAAGGTCAGTAGACACTTGTATAACACTTAAGCATGTCTGATAGATAAATCTGTTATCACATATCAAGGTGGGATTGAGCGATATACAAGGATAAAAGTACGAACTTATCGCATGGTAGTGAATGACCAACATATATGGGAGCTATCTTGGGAACACGTTCCGCCAAAGTCTCCTCCGTCTAGAAAGTTCAGGCCTCTACTGACAGGTCGTGGGCTGCCATCATCAACTTCATCGGTTTTGGAGGCGTTCCCTGACCTTTCTCCAAGTCGAACTTGGACCTAGTTGCCCCAGCCATTGCAATAAGCATGGTACAATTGGGGCAAGGAGCCATCAAATTTGCCCAAATGGCAGTATCGGGTGCTGCTTTATACTCGGCAAATTCTCCATCTCCCAAGAAGTTCTTTTGGAGAGCGAGACCTGACATGTACTTCAAGTTCTGTGTCGTGTTACTATAACAGGCGTGGGATCGGATTAGTAATGGAAGACAATCCAGCAGTGCGATGATGAACATACCTTGAGGATATCATTATAAATGGGTAAGTCTCGGCGCAGTTTCCGTAAGCCACCTGACTGCCTTTGGGGTCAGTCTGGCTGGGGGCATTTTTCAGCCTGTAGTCGCTTTCGCGCACCATGACTAGTCTCTGACATCTGTATAGCATCTTAAACCGATCCTCTCCCACCCGATTCCTCCAAGCTCCAGTGTAAGTCGGTGATTTGAGATTCTTTGGATTTGTCTTCCACTCCCACCTGTCACCCGCAGTGGATGCTCCGAGAAAATATCTACCCCACTGTTGCTTGGTCTTGTCATCGACTTCAAAGCTCCATGTGCATTGGAAAACGTATGGCAAAGTACCTTCACCTATGACATCCGGCTTCCACTTCCAGTTCTTCTCTGGTTTACCAGCAATACGCGCGCACCAGCGGCCGTAAACGCCTGTGAGAGGGAGGTAGAAGTTATACTTGTCAGCAGCGGCTGGTGCTGGCCCGAGGAGGCTGAGGAAGAGGCCAAGGAGATCGTAGGGGCACCACCAGTCTGGGGCTGGGCCTTTGAAGGTCTTGGTAATTTCACGGAAGAACATAGGGCTGACATTGAATCTTGACTGCGTCTCATCTTCCCTTTTCCAGTCTAGGTTCATGTTTCGTGAAATATGTGAATCTGGTTTCCTTGTTTTGTCCTTGTATAGGCTTCCTTTAGGGAGGCTATTGTTTTGGTCAGTTGCTGAGAATTAGAGAATGAGCTTATTCTCATTTGGAACTTACGAAAGTTCGACCAAACGACCGCGGATTGTCGTGAGGAGGAGAACGCGAGCCTCCTTGTCTTCTTCAGATCCAACACCACCAGATGCAGCGATCTTCCCCATCCACTCAAATATCTACGACTGCATCAGTCTCTAGTTGATACTAACGGTATGCAAGAAGGATAGACTTGAGTTAGAGTATCCTGGCAGCTCAAGGCACTTACCTCGTCTCTTTTCCATTTATACGCTGTACGGAACCATTTGTCCCCCGACTTTGCCCAAGAAGGCTCTAGAAGAACGGTATCTGTGTCCGACATGGCTGATGTGTTTGATAGTACGTTGAAGCAGACAGAGGTTCACGGAGAAATCAGCTCACAGAGAACAGTTACGCTTTTAAAAACTGCTGCGTGATATTCTGCCCCTCCTTCTTCGATCAGCGCACGTGACAAAGATTTGTACATAAATTCAGCCTACTTGTCACTGCCGTTCTCAACCAACTCTCTCTTCCAAGTACGCTACTCACGTCACACCCCCATCCCATAGCAACCCATAAGGAGAAAGTCCAACCGCTTGAATTATTTTCAGCCCCCAAAGACAAGAAGACCATGGTATGTACCGGCCTCAGTCCGTCAGCATTCTTGGCACTCTGCACCACCTTCCGTGCAACCTGAACCGTCGCTGATCGATGCAACAGTCTATCCCCGCAAACCAGGTCCCCGATGATTGGACTACTGACCCGGAAGAAATGAGGACAGACTTTTACTGGGGGACAGACGGCAGCGGTCGGTTGGCTGCAGAGTCCGTCGGTATCACCAATCCCGTGCCTCTCATGATTAAAGAGAGGAGTACCGGGGGAGACGGCTACATGTTCCAGGATGCAAACGGGATCTATCTGTGGAGCATGCCCACGGACGAGGTGTACAAGTACACTTCCCCCGCGAATCGGGATGCCATCCTTGCCGAGATGCGCAAGTCGGCGGGTCGCGGAAAGGTGGAGATGACGTTGATGCCTCCAACCTCTTTCGATGATTGAGTATGGTGCTGGCTGCATGGAGCTGGAAAGAGATAAACAGAAATAACAAGATGCGGTAAACGGTTACACTTCATGGTCTGTGACACATTGGTACTCTTCACACACCAGTCCTGTAATACACATCACAAACGCAATGTCTGCATGGAAAAGGTCCCATGCATCGATCTTGGCATGCTTTCAGCCCAACTTGTCGTTCAACTGCAGCCGGCCATTTTCGTCTATTGCAAGGTCGGTGCGGCTGGAGCCGGCACACAGAAACAAGATACCTGCCGTGTGACAGAAGGTGATAGCATAGGCTACCAATCAGTGGTTGAGACCAAGAAGAAAAGCATTTGCCGTGATGCACTCGAGTTACTACTGAAGTAACCCCATATATGCGTTGTCGACCATTGCTTGATGAGGAACACCGAACCGGGCATGCATTGAACACATCATCGTTGCGGCTGAGCTGCGACACATGCATTTATTCGGGCCGTGGGGGATCTGCAACTTGTAAGAACGTTATACGATGGGCAACTAAATTTGACATGCAAGCCTATGGCCATGATAGTGATATGCCGCAGATCGAAAATGGTGAACGCCATCTGAAGAGGTGGCACCCTTGGCGTACTTCATATGTGCTCGTACCAGATATCATTATATGCAAAGCAAATGGGGACTTATCTTCTAAAAGGGGTCTACCAGTCTTTGGCATCACTGATATGCATAGGACCTAAAACAACTGACTCGGAGAAAAGAGAGAAGAGTCAATTTCCAACTTTGATGTAACCAGTCTGCTTGGCCCAGCCTCTTGTCGCTTGAAAGCCTCAAGAGAGATAGACAGGTGATGAATCTCAGATAGAGTCAGTCCACGTCTGAAGACAATGCTTTTTAGGATTTACATTTTGTCGCGTAACATAGTACTAGAACTTCCGAAGAAACCCGTCTGTTGGTTATATCTTGGAAATATGGTGATAAAAGAAATTCTACCCAGTGCAAACTATAGTTTCCTACCTAATTCATGACTACCTCTACAGACAGAGGAGGATTCTCCACTATCATCACATTGGGCTCCACCAAAGGAAGGGCAGGGTTTCTGCAATATCTCGCCCGAGACCGAATAACCGCAGATTTAGTTCCAAACCCAGGAGAATTGATACTAGCCAAGCCAAGTAAGAAACTCAGTTCTGGCACAGCCGGCGCCATGACCCAACCTTTCTCAGCCCGAGGAAGTAGACGAATCCGCAAGTAATACTGATTCTGGTTCTGATCATGAAATGTAGTCGGAATCACATTGAAGCGTAGGTTCGTCAACATGTGTGCCCCAGGACCAGTGTAGTTCGACATCAAAGCGTATGTGGCATCATTGGGCGAGCCCAGCGCGATGTCGATGGTGACTTCCATGAGGAGGTACTGATTGATCTCACTTTGCCTCAGGACGATGGAGAAAATGAGGTCCTGGGGGAGATTGAATCTGTCTAGGATGACTTGGCTGTGATTGCCGGCCAGGTTGCTGCTGACTCGCATGAGAAGTCTTGGGGCAGATGCTGGCTCAGAGGCAGGTGGCTTGTCTTTGTAGGGACGGGGTACAGCTTCGCCTCTCTGGGCTTTGGTGGGGATGTTACCTATAACGCTGAGACTTGGCCCTCGATGAAGTGGCATCGCTCGAACATGAGGCGACAGGTAGTTTGAGAGCACGTCGAGTGGAGAAACGTAGTCTTCAGCTCTCACGAAGCTATCCTCATGACCTGGATCAATGTACTCATCCTCATCATGTGGAACATCCTTCACTGGTGCAGTGGAGACTTCAGTTCCGAAAGCAAAGAGCTTCTTGACTCTGACGGCCTCCATCATGTTGATTGTTCTCAACTCAGGTGTTCCGTCTCCCATGTCAGGAGGAGCCAAGCCAGCTAAAGCTTGTGCAGACGAAGCGCGCTCAGCCATATTGATGGTCAAGTTATAAATTGGATCATTGAGCTGCATAGCAAACAGTGCAGACGTTGAAGCGTCGTCCGCAAAGTAAGCTGTGCCAGTTCCGTCTTGCTTCCCCATCATGTCTTGTAACACCTGGAGCTGCAAGTCTGCAAAGGCAGGAAGGCGTAGTATACGCAAGTCACTGAGGTTTTGACTGGGTACAGAGTTCCAGACGAAAATGTTCTTCTCTGTGGTTGGACTGTATGTAACTTCCTTGAGCGCCTTGTGTCTATCCTTGTCCGTCTCCCTGGCAGCTTGGTCAACAGTATACTGCCGTCTGATGTTGACCTTGACCTCATTGGTGTCTAGACCACGAGCAACAGCAAATCGCTGCTGGTGAGCTGGTTGCGTGAACACCAAAGACGAAAATTGCGCTGAGCCAGGGATGCGGTCCATGAACGCCATCATGACTCCATCTGCGACAATCTCATGGCGTAGGAGAGGTGCTCCCGCAGGAGGGTCTTGACCAGCGGCTTTGAGGGCGTTATCATTGGACAGCACCTCGACGCGCAGATCTGGGAACATGGTGACCAAGTCTGAGCGCAGATAGAAGCCGTAAGCAGGGATCTGGACGCGATGGTCCAATCCATCGGGCGTACGGCCGATGTAGTCATTGAGTGCCTTCTTGATAGCGACTCGGTCCTCGTCAGTACCGAAATGGTTACCGAGGGATAGAGCGCCGTCAATAAGAGCGTCGACCCAATTCTTGTCAATGTGGAAGAAGCGTAGGTTTTCTGGTGGTAGATAACTCGGATCGGGCACGAGATAGTGCGCTGGTACGCCCGCGAGAAACATACGGTCAACCAGCCACGAGAGAACAGTCATCCAGTCCGAGGACTGCGGATCATTGGTCTCGTCGTATGGGTCACCTGACCGACTAGCAGCCAAGTTGCGAACAGAGTCCAGCGCAGCAGCTGGGTACTTGTCCTCAAAGAGAGGTGAAGAGAAAGATAGCGGTGGTCGGTCACGACGTTGGAGCTTCTTATGATGCCATCGCTTCTTAGCCCCTCCGTGCCTGAACGCAGGTCTGCCAGGCTTTCTTGTATCAGGAGCGTCACCGGGCTCTTGAGGCTCCGAACCACGTTTTTGAAGATGGATGTCAGCAAGACCCTTGACCATGAACGCGAGATCTTTGAGGAGGTCATCGCGAGTGCGAAATGCTGTATCCTTGACTTCCTTGACTGCATTGATCTTGACTTGCTTCGCTGCCGCGGCATGTACTGCAGTTCTGACACGTCCCAGCGCAGCGACAAATGCTTGATCACCGAGGGCCATTGTACGGCCGACTTGCCAGGCTACAGAGTAGGTCACATCCATGATGCCCAAATTCTTATCAAGAATTTGCAAGTCCACGCCCGAAGTTGAGCACTTGGTCAGATTCTCTAAAGTAGGAACGTACGTGGGAGTAAATGGACCTCTATACAGCGCCACAGTTGCCTCGCCTGTCTGAACGCGGTATTTGACCAAGGTATACCCATCGCTCAAACGACGGCCAACAAGTTGCTGGGCCTTGTCGTCAGACGCTTTAAGAGGCGCTATGATTTCATCTGACACTCGCAGCACGTTGAGGGTGCGACCGAGGTTCTCAAAAGCGTCTGGAACATTGAGGGTGTTTGGTGGGAGAACTGTGTAGTTCCAGCTGTATAAAGAACAGAGAGCCACGTATCGGTGGCTCTGGCTCGGATAGCTCATGGCTTCCACGCCTTCAATGGAGACTAGATGTGCGCACATGGTGGTTGGCACGACATTGTCAAGTGGACCAGATCTGTTGCCGACGACGATGCTAAAGACGGCTGTGTCCTCAACACCAGCGAGAGCCATCCCAGAGCCGTTGATCTTGCGCACGTGGGAAAGATATTTGTACTGAGATGTATCTGGTCCACTGCCCTTGACGCGATTGCCTTTGTCGTCAAATGAAGAGAAGAGACTGGTGAATAGATCTGGGTTTACAAAGATGAAGTCTCCACGGCTATCTTTCATGGAAGCTGGCCCGAGTTGGCTCGTGACGGGCGTCGTAACATCAGACTTCAACTTCCACAAGTCATCGATGCTCATGCTGACAGTCATTGTAGACGACTGCTTGACGGGCTTCAGAACTCCATTGCTGGTACTGCTGAACAGACTGCCTGGACCATCAAGATCCTCTGGGGGCAGTCGAAGCTCGTCTTGGGCAAACGCGAGAACGACAAGCCACGGCACGCGATTGCGTGGTATGTTGCTTGCCTTGTCCGCGCCCAAGGCGACTCTCTTCATCTGAGCTTTGAGCGCCTTGTTGCTCCCGCCCTTGGGACTCCCCAGTCTCTCCCACGGGAGATGCGGATCTGTCAAGACGACATGCGGCAAGATTCTATGATCATCACTGTACCCTGCTGGAGGATACGTCGAGTGGATGCTTCCATCTGGCAGAGAGAACTGCGGTGCATCAACGTAGAAGGGCTGTTCTGCCTCCAAATTGAGCTCATCACCGTTTGCTTTGATGGTTTGCTTTACTGAGATGATGTGCTTGGGGCCTGCTTCGATGCCTGGGGCCCAAAATGAGTTGAGCTTTTGCTCGCCTGGGGGCAACGGGTCAATCTCATCCTCGATGACTTTGCCGTCGGCGAGGACGGTCACAGATTGAGTGGCGCTGTAACGGGCCTCAGGGCGATTCGCAGCGATGACACGACGAGAATGTCGTATTGTCAGATGGCGAGGAGAGTCTATACGTGTGCTCTTGCCTCCAGGATAGATGCCCATGATGAATTATGGCTCCGTTGTGAGTGGACTTGTTCAAGAAACCTCTTAGATGATATTGAACAAGAGAATTTAGAGGGACGGGCAGTATGATTGTAATGAGAGTGGGCGATGGATACAGCGAATATTGGTTGCTCCCCGTGCTTGGTCAAGAAAACCTCTTTCGCGCAATAACGGCTGTCACACATCACGACGACGGTAGTTACGACTGCAAATAACAATTGACCCGTTTCAAGCATCTACTGCATTGCCCTAATCCAATTAACGGGGCGTAGATGCCGAAGAGCATGTCAATGGCATCGCAGCCCGAGCTATCCTTGGCATACAGCAAGTGGACACTGTTGGACATTGTTACAGCCTCTGCGATGATAAGTTTTGATCAAGAGGGGTGTCTCTGTAGCCCCAGTATAGGCGAGCGGCATAAGCCTATCGGATGATAGCCCTAGAGACATGACTTGCATAACGCCAACTATCTATGTCCCGGCCCGAGCGGGGTAAAGTGCCAACGAGATCAAGATATGTAACCGACTCCCAATCGAGCAAGGACCCTCGGGAACATGATCTGATCTGATATGCAAGAGACATAAACGGGACTTTTTAAGTGAAACATGCATCACGATTCATTCGGACCGAGACTTCCTCGCACCAGCGCCAACGCTTTGCTGTGGCACGTTTCACATGCCACATTCATTGTACTCAGGCTACATGAGGTATCGGTGCCAAGAAGAGTAGAGGTCTTTGGAGTGACACAGAAGCGGGGTGAAGCCAATTCAACAGTCAAGGTTGCTCAGCTCATGCAGTCCGGGTGCTGTGCGTTGGCGGCAGGTTACGAAGCATGCGTCCTGAGAGAAGAGCAAAGACAATGACGAAGAATGAGCTGATGAGGAAAGAGACAAGAAGAAGGGGTTTGTTGGACTGCCCACCTGGGCTTACACGAGGGCTCATCAGTTCTCCTCGAACTTGAAGCTACCCACGCCAAGTTGAGACGTAGCCACGTAAACTATGGCGCCCATCACAGCTATCATCGACAAGACGAGCGCCGACGATAGCGTCATAAAGCTCTTCTACACCACCGGGAAAGCCCAGCTTGGCCTTGCTCTGTGGTCGACTACAAAGGATGCAGACCCTGAAGACCCGATCCAACCTCCTCAAGACGTCGGGAATGGCCAATACATCCTGAACCCATCTCAGATGGCCAGCATAAACTCCAAAGGTGTAGAAAGAGTATTTTCACTCACGACAGACAATCCATTCAAAGTCACCCCGAATGACTCGTATAATGTCTCAGAGATTTCCGAGTCAAACCAGAAGCGTCTGGCCAGCGTGCCAATTGGCAACACCACGCTCGCTTCTTGTGGAAACGGTGACAATGCTTGGGTCTACTACAGCAGGTGAGAGAACATATGCTGATCAAGCCTCGACTGCCAAGCAGCTAACAGCCTTCAGAAACATGGGCAATGGCAGAACCCTTGTGGAATTGAACCTCCAGACTTCACAGAGCACTGAACTTATATGGACCCATGATCTCTGGATAAATTCCTTTGCCGCTGCCTGGTACGATACCGTAAATGACAAGCGCTGCGTTATTTACGAGGGAAGCTTTCTTGTAGATTATGTCGTTGACAGCGGCTCACGTAAGTATCTCATTCCCATGCCTCAGTAGCCTCTGCTCACTCTTTTGAAGCTGGCACAGCTATATCCTCAACAGGAGATATGCAGCGCAACACTCCTGTAGCGGTCGCATTCGACAATGGTAAGGTGTTTCTTTACTACTGTGGAAGAGATAATGCTGGTGGCATTGGGGCGGGTGGCATTAGGCGCACTATTAGAACGAACGGTACTTGGAGTACTTCTACGCTCATCGACAGTCGTACCATCTCTCAGGATAGTCAGCTCACCGTGGTGAGGGCGAACGGCATTAATCATTTATTTTTTGTGGCGAGAGATCGGGATGAGGAAGAGGATGATCACTTTGTGCACTACCCAGATGAGATCAGTTAGTCTACGTAGCTGGTGACGTGAATTTAGTGACAAAAGGTTGAGACTTGTCGTTGAGAGCGTCAATCGGCACAGAGAACTTGGTGAATTTATTGAGCAGAGCGTACACCGACAGCAGCAAACGATATCACGTATGAAACATTCTTGAAGAACGATTAAAACACTGATTCAGGAAACTATTCATGGGCATTCTGATGTTTACTAAACATAAGAAACGTGTTTCATATTGATCATAGCTTGGTGGACTAAAAGTAAATAAAAAAAGTATTTCATGCGTTCTGGGGGTTAGCTGGAGCCACGATCGGGTTTCTCAACTGCAAGAATCCTTCAACAGCAGCGTACGGTCCATCCTGGAACCCGGGCTTTATCAAATCACCCTTCTTCTCAATACCAAACGCATTAAACACAGCGCCCGGATCCTCATCTCCCGCTGCAGCCTGCCCCTCAGCATAAGGCTGAAACCAACTCCAATCCCCTCCACCTAGCGAAGGCAGCAGCAAATTGCGCTTTGGCATGTCCCGAGCATTCTTGGTCGTCAGCTTCTCTGCTTCAAGATACCCAGGGACGTCGTTGACGGGCATAGTCAAGGGCCCTGCGTGGAAGAAGGCTGTCATGGTGTCCATGGCCTTTTGCCACGTCCATGGTGGGAGGAGGAGCTCTGCTGCTGGGAGGAAGGAAGAGTATGCATGGACGGGTGTGAAGGGATCTAGGATGGCGCCAAAGATTGACATCTGGGCGTTGCGTTGATTCTCGTAGGCTTGGGGCTCAATGGTGGGGGAGGAGTCAGAGAGCGGGGGCTGCCAGAAGGGGCTGAAGATGGGATACTGCGCTGTATCAAGACGGATCAGTGGCTCAGTGGAGTTACCATCTGGAACGAAGAAGGTCTTGATCTTGTCGTAGTTTAACTCATCAGACCCAGGATCCTTGGTGTCAAAGTAACCGACAAGTCCATCGTAGCCTGCCTCTTCATTTCCAAGACGTAACTGAAGCTCATAGTACGGAGTCTTGTCATCAGGATCCGAAGGCTTCAGCAGTGTGCGCTCGGGTTTATCCACTTTGACTTGAGTGCTTTGTATAGCAAGAGGCGGTCCGCTCAGCTCAACAGACCAGCCCGTATTGACGAGAGCAAGTGGCTTGCCTACGATGGAGTTGAGGAACTGAGCGTAGGAATCAGGAGCTGGAGGTAGCTTCTGTTGCGCCGTCGTGATCATACCCCAGAACCCAAGAAGGTATTTGCGGTCAGCCAGCTTGGAGATGAGAATATCGAGCTCACGCGTATCAGGCGTGGGCTGTGCATCGGGTTCAGGGCTGAAGGGTAGCCACTTGGGCGACTGCAGAGTACCCAACGGCCCACCCACACGAACCTCACGGTAGAATGTACCGTCGGGGAGGAATATCTGTATACCGTAGTCGGCATAGTTGGTGATGACCCATCCCCATATCGGCGTCTCCCACTCGGTAACAGGGCGCCAACTTGCAGGACCTGGGATGCCATGTGGGTCGTCAGAAATACGTCTGACAAACTTGGCATTGATACGCGCAGGCTGGTTCATCTGCGGGGGCAGCTGCAGAAACTCAGACTGCCCAGGATTATCCTTAATCACCGTGTTGGCATACTTCTGCCCATCTAGTGTGACCTCCTGTGGGGCATAAAAGTTGCTTATGCAGGGGTAGATAGGCGGGGGACCATCCCTTCGTGGCCGCTGATCAATGGCCATGAGGGACTGGCCGAACTTGTCGATGACGTTGAACTTGCGGAACCGGAACTGGCCGTGTGTAACGGGCTTGAAGGGGCAGTGCTCGCTGTCGGTAAAGTTGACCAACGCGGCGTACGGGGTAAGCGCTGAGTTACCGTCGATGAGCTGGAGCTTGTCCTGCGTCAGGCCAGCGGGGTCGAATGTCGCGGCGGTCAGGACAGAGCTGGACTCTCCGCTTGGGCCGACGACTTTGTTTTCCGGCTTGAGATGGCTGCCCTCTGCTTGGGTGACGAGACCGCTGGTAAACCCGGAGAGTGGCGAGGAAAGATAAGAGAGTTCGCTGATGTTGGCGAGGAGATTCTCTCGATCTTTCTCTGGGAGATACTCATCGAGGATGCTGGGTGGTGTGTTTTGGAAAAGCTGCTTGATCTTGGCACCCAAGGCAAAGCTGGGCTGAGGCAGAATGAGAACACGGCCGGACAAGACGCGAATGTCCTGCTTCTGCTGGCTCGAAAGAGCGTCCCACAAGGGCGGAGGCGTCGCCCTGTCAGAGGGAACAGTAATGCCATATCTGACAAGGCTGTTCTCCGAGTGGCGAGCGGTGTGTTCATCCAAGCTCCAGAAATCGAATGGGATGTGGGTGTATTCCACCTCCCACTCTGCGTAGAGAGGAAACCAGGGCTGTCTATCACCCCACTGATCACGCCAACGCTTGTCTGTAGTCAAGTCGTCGTGGAATTGAGGGTAGTATTTACCATCAGCAGGCGTACCGGAATCGTTGCCGCCAGGTCGGAGGACGTGGAACTCTGTGATGAGCGCTTTGGCAGCAGCTGTCAAAACAGTCGGCAATTTGCTGTCAAAAAGATCTGCGATGGTGTTAAGATTGCTGGGTAGAGCTTGGTCGCTCGTGATGGTCTGGTAAGGCGCCCGAATAGACAGATTATCGAGATAGTCCAGCGCCCAGCCAGATGGGATACCACCAATAAGCACGGTTGGATCATTTCCACCGTAAAAAACAGGCTCACTTGTCGACTCGACCGTGGCTAGCAGGCTATTTCCCAGCAGAGTGGTAACCTGCCCTTCAAGATTGGTGATACGCGTTTGGAGTCCATTGATACGGGTTGAAATACGTCCAGCTTCAGCCTTGAACGCTTCGTTATGGTCATTGCCCTGATTATCGCTCTGACCTAGATCGCTGGCATATTTCCACCAGAGAGAAAACATGTCCCAGCGATACTGCAGTATAGCTCTGTTGCAAGAGTCCAGTAGTGCCTGAGTGAGGTTCAACTCATTGATCCTCTGGATGGCAGCTGGTTCAGGTTCCTTGGGCTGGTTTGTGCTCTTGTCATCGGCTTCGGCGAAGAAATATCGCGTGCCGCCTGGGGAACGATCGTAGGACCAGTTGTAGATTGAATCTTTCGCTTCACGCTGACCTTCGACGCCATCGTCACGAGATTGAAGAAGAGATTCAAGAGCCAGAATGTCTTCCTCAAGTTTGGCGACGTCCTCTGAATTGCCGCTGGAGTCAGCGCGTGCGTGACAATAAGCGAGCACTGCATCCATTGGTGTTGTGCCAACCGCGACAGCAGCTTGTTTCGGATCACGCAGACGATCGTTGAAACTATCGGCTGGGACTGTCTTGGGCTTGTTCTCATGGTCCCAGGCTACTTCATACATGCAGCCATGACAGAGAATTCTGATCTGACTCTTAAGGTCCATCCATGGATCAGGACTTGCTTGGTCTGTTCCTTGGAGTGTCATGAAAAACGACTGCAGGTTCTCTCCATGAGTGAAGTCGGCGCCCGCCTTCCAGAGAGGATCAACGGTGTCTTTCCAGTGCCACCCGAAGACGTAGTAGCTTGCCTTGGCGTAATCGAGATACGAGGGATCCTTTTTATCGCCATATTCGAAGTTATCCAAGATGCTAAAAACGTTGGCATTGTGCATCTGGAAGTCGGCAAACAGCTGGTTTCCACTGCGAAGGAGACTGATGTCCGGAGGCTCAACAGCTGGGTTTGGATTCTCAGTCCACTCGGAAAGCGGTGTCTTACGACCGATGAAGACCTCAGCTTGTTCGTTGATGTTGACATCAGTACCAGCATGTCCAAGCACAAAGGGCGCTACATCGGTCTGTAGGTCGGTTTGGACGGGGATATCTTCCAAGGACCAAACATAGTCGCTCTCAACAACCCAAGCTTCGTACTCGCGGTCCTTGAAAGCGTCTTTTGCGCTGGATGGCTGGATACTATCCAACTCAAGCTTTCTGATGACAATCCAACGTGTTGGCGGCTGCAGAAAGTCGGGAGTTTGATGAGGAGCATCACCGGCTGTAGTGGATGCGGCATCAAGTCCGCGTCGCATTCTCTCTGCTCTCTTTCTAGACTCTGGTACAGAGCCTGTTGAAGAGACTCCCGATCTGTAGAAGCGCGGAAGTGTCCAGTGGACATAGACGCCATGGCGATGGCGGAGCGGTTTGGGCTCTGGACGACCGCCAAGGTCAGTCAAGCGCGAATTGATAGACGCTGGGGCGGTATTGTGCAGCGCGACGTGGTTCTGAACATCGCTTTGGAGCAGGAAGCTGTCCAGTCTCAAGAATGTGTAGTTGGGTTGAGTGATGGGACAGATGCGAGCAGTGGTATCTTGATCACTGCCTGTACCGCATATAGCTGGATTGAGGACGAAGGCATCCAGTTGCAGAGGCACCAGGGCGACTTCAAAGTCCTCTATCTCAGTACTCTGACTCATCGTTATCGATTTGGTCAAGATGTTTGTGAGAATGGGAAAAGATGAAGTCTGAAGTTGACGACAGTGAACATACAGTCTTCAATGAAGAAGCCTTGATGTTTCAACTGCTGCCTCTTCTGCGGAGACCGGGGTACGCTGAGCGAGAGGCCAACTCGAATTACCTCATCAAGCTGGGAAACGAAAGCGGGAGGCAATTTCGCAGGTACTGGTAGTTTCACATGCCCACTCGCTCAGCGTACTTTGATCTCTCAATGTCTCTCATCTTTCCTCCCCCTCTTTTCTCCCTCCGGGCCAAGACAATACGGGCCGTCTCGGATGCACGACAACGGATCTGGATCTACCTGCATTCTCGCGTTACAGCCCGTCCAACAATCGAGATGTGGGGGTCTTTTGGCCAAAGCTGAAAATCGCATGCAGCTTGCAGATGAGATGGAGGTACCGTGAGACATGACAGCAGGTTGTACTCGTCTCACACCCCGCTTCAACTGAGGGCACATCAATTGATCAGCATGCATGTAACCGAAAGTTCAGTTGGCAACACCAAGATGCTGTCTTGCTTGAGAACGTATTCGGAGACGTCTCTCTCAGGGTCTATCGTGGTCCCCAACACCGGGGAGCAAAATGAAATCCAACGTATTTGCTTTCTACAACGTATTTCTCCATTCTTTACTTTTCTCCCCGATGCATGCTTAGTTATCTGAATCAATCGCTATCTTTCCAGTCTGCATCTGGTTACCAATACCCTCCACTTACTCTCCCATGGTAGGGGGTGCAAGAACTCAACCCATAGTCCGCAAAGTCTCCAAGGCCTAGAAACACTTCTCTATACTATTCTTTCTCCTTGAGCAAGCAAGATGACAGTGTCATCTGGCCCCAATGATGGCGATAGATCGAGCAGAGCGCTAGAGGTATCCGACGCCGGAACCTACAGCATCTACGCCAGCTCGGCAGGCCAACGCCCTGGAGATAACATTCAGGTCCTGGCACCTGGAAGTAATCTGGATAAGTTCGTGGCTGGCTTGAACTCCAGCAAAGCCATCATCTTATCCAAGGCTCCAGATCCAACCGCCAGTTTCCACGATTCTGACGAGACCATCAAATGGTTCCGGAACATTGACGCTGGAGCCAGTGGCTCCGTCACCGTCGATGGCTCAGCAGCAAAGAACATCGAAAGCTTCCAATTCTCCCTGTCTCAACCCTGGCCACTTGAGTTCAGCTCAGCCAGCGATGTCCTGCTCTTCACATTTGGCTCAACCGGCCTTCTTGGCAGTGATGAGACAGGATCTCGCATTGAAGCACCGGGCATCGACGCGACCGGCAACATGCTGATTTGCGGTCTTGACTTTGCCAACATGAAAGACATCACCGGCGTCACGGTAAAAGATGTCTTCAAGAATGCCAATCAACAAGGCATGACGGACTTTATCCCTCTTGCGGTCCTCGCCCTCGAAGTATCGCTGAAATACCCACCTGCCGATGCAGACCCCATGAGAAATGCCTTATGGTTCGTCCCATCGGCGAATAAACGGCTTGAGACTCGTCTCCAATTCCAGCTGTCAGACTTCAAAGCATTGCAGGAGCTATTCTCAATTGCCCTGAACGGTCTCGTTATTGATACCGCAGACGTCGTCTACAAAAGCAAAACGCAATTGGGCGTGACGGAAAATGGCGAGATGCCCATCTCTCATGGCCAAGTGGCCTTTAGCATCGAATGCTCCCTCAAAGATGCCGAGACTCCTGTGTCGATGCTCGCTGGCGTTGAATTCACCACTACCACAATTGATTTCACCTTCATGTTCCTCTCCCCAGACCCTCTTGCAGGAATACTGCGATGGCTAGCTGGACTCGCTGAGGATGAAGAAGTCGAGACCGTCGTCAATGAAATTCTCGGTAAGGAAGAAGGTGGAGAAAAGGTTTTGCCCGCTGCAAATCTGCGAAGACTGCGTATTGGGCTCGATACAAGAAAGGATCCGCAGAATCCTAGACTCGGTTCTTTTTCTTTTGATATCGAGGTTTCTGCGAACTTTGGTCGTGGAGACAGCAAGGATACTCCTGTTTTCTTGATCACGTACAATTGGAACCGGTCTATCGGTACTTATGGTACTCTATCCGGGCAGTTGTGGAATGGTGAGTTATTATCGCGCTTTTTATGACCTTTGCTGATCAAATCCATGTATAGACTTTGACACATCAGTTGATTTTGACCTGGAGCCAGACGGTGAGAAGTGGGCTATCTTGATGCCTTTGACAGTCTCACCGGCGTCATCCATCGACATCGCCACTCTGATCCCAGGCCAGACCGTGGTTGATATCCCCGACACTCTCCCTTCTCAGATAACCCTTGCATCTATCGAGTTATCCCAAGAGTCCTTCTCCCTTCGCTGTCAAGCCACTGCTATCCCGCCATCCTCAGGCTCAGCCCCCCAACCCTACCTCGGCGAGGTTGTTCTCGCCACATACTTCAACTGGGGCAGCAGTTCAGTCTTCACCTTTGACGTCGGGATATCTGTCTTGATTGAGCCCCCAGAAGATTCTGAAATCGATATCCCAGCTACATTCGTTGGAACTCTCGGCTACGACTCCTCTAAGAAGTCTTGGGAGCTCACAGCCTCTATAAATGGCTTGTACGCATCTGTCCTGGCTGAGTTCTTCCACGATGATGAGAAGGACCACGTTGGACCGTTGATCAACTCCATTGTCATCAACACTTTGTCTGTAAAGTATACCTATGAGAAAAAGACTGGCAATAATGCCCAATCAGCGGGAAGTACATTCGTTATCTCTGGTGACTTGGTCATTGCCGAGCTGAGATTGAACCTGGACTTCAAATACACCACTAGTGGCTTTACGTTCTCGGCGGCGCTCAACCCAGCTGACAGGAATGCCACTATCGGAGATATCTTGACAGACCTTGTTGGTTCTTCGTTTGACATACCAGACTTTGTCTACGACACCTTGATCGTCGGTGATAACGAGGACGCATTCCGCATTGACATCCAGAAGATGAAAGACGCCTCCGATGTCGAGTCATTCCAATTCCTGGCCAGTCTCAACATTGGCCATCTCCAGTTTCTATTCTCTCAGCTCCACAGCACAAAATGGGGTCCCAAAGATCCGTCCAAGAGATTGTTCAAAGCAGCGATCGATGGCTTTGGCGACATGGAACTCGAGATTCCTCTTGTCGGCACATTGTACCAGCCACTCGATGAGCTGTACTTCCTCTTCGTCCAGGATCCCAAGCCGCCAAACCGACCGGGACAACTCACTGGACTCACGCGAGAGGATATCGGTCTCCTCAACAACGGTGTTCTACAAAAGGATCAGCTACTTGTTGCTGACAAGATCAAGCCCGACAGTGCTCAGCCCACAGATCTTCTGGTGCCCGCTGGATGTCACTTTGCCGTCATCATACGCAACGTGGCCAAGGGTGAGCGCGTGTGTTTGCTGAGCTACAGCTTCATGAAGCCCCAGCCTTCGTCATCTAAAGCGCTGGTATCTGGTAACGAGGAAACGGGCAGAAGACGCACCGAAGAGGAAATGGACGATGGAAGTCCCAGCGCCCAAGCTCCATTCAAAAAGGACACAGGTCCAATAGCCATTAGCAATGTTGGTCTGAAGTACAAGGCTAAGACACTGTCCATTAAGTTCGATGCCACTTTCCAGCTCGGACCTATTGGCTTCTCTCTTCTTGGCTTCACCCTCAGCACCGAATTCAAGAGCCTAGATAAGCTACCAAAAATCACCGTCAACATTGACGGACTAGCCGCATCCTTTGATAGACGTCCATTGACAATCGCTGGTGTCATCGTCCACGGCAATGACGGCACCATGGACTACTATGCTGGTGGTCTTATCATCGGCTTCCGTCCCTATCAGTTCCAGGCAGCTGGCTTCTACGGAGTGATCACTCTGGCCAACAGCAGCAATAGCTTCCAGAGCGTGTTTGTATTTGCAAAGCTCAACGGTCCACTCATGACACTTGCCTTTGCAGAGATCAGCGGCATATGTGGTGGCTTTGGCTACAACAGCAGTGTTCGCTTGCCTTCTGTAGACCAAGTCTCGGACTTCCCCTTCATCAACAGCGGCCGTCTTAGCAACAACGAGAATGCGCAGCAAGTACTGCTGGAGCTTGTTGACCCCTCTGCTGGTGGATGGTTCCAGCCACTTGACAGCACATATTGGGGTGCCATTGGCATGAAGCTCTCTGCGTTCCGTATGCTGAGCGTCGATGCTGTTGTTGCAGTGCAGTTTGGTGACTCGGTGAAGCTGGGCATCTTTGCAGCGGCGGTCTGTGACATTCCTTCAACCAATTCACCGCTTAAGCTGGCCCATGCTGAGTTGGGTATCGCGGCTGTCTTGGACTTTGACTATGGATTCCTCAAGATCGAGGCCCAGCTATCACCTCGCTCTTATATCCTTAGTCCTAACTGCCATCTGACCGGCGGCTTTGCCCTCTGTTACTGGTTTGATGCGCCTCTCGCCGATAGGGCCAGGATCGGAGACTTTGTCTTCACCTTGGGCGGGTACCACCAGGCCTTCCGCGTTCCTGTTGGCTACCCTAACCCCCCTCGGCTGGGTATTAGTTGGAACTTGGGTGGTGGCCTGTCAATTTCTGGCGAGGCATACTTCGCCATCACTACCAAGGCCTGCATGGCTGGTGGACGTCTCCATGCTGCGTTCAAAGCAGGACCTCTCTCTGCCTGGTTTGACGCCTTTGCCAATTTCCTTATCAATTACCGACCCTTTTATTTTGACATGTCAGCTGGTGTGTCTGTCGGAGTCGGATTCAGCATCGACTTCGGGTTCATCCATATCCGCATCTCAGTCCAGATTGGTGCTGAGCTGTACCTCTGGGGCCCTCCTGTTGCTGGCCGCGTACACGTTGACTTCTGGATCGTCGCTTTCGATATCAACTTTGGCGATCATCATCCCAAGATCGATCCAGTCAAATTGTCTGATTTCTACGAGCTTGTCCTTCAGGACTCGCCTGCATCTTCTTTTGCGTCTGCCACTTCTCTCATCACAGGCAAACAGCAACAGGAGCCCATTGCAGCGACTACATTTAGCAGACCCAAGAATGAAGCACACAACTTCCTTGCTGAGGCTGGACTTCTCAACCCAGATGACCAACCAGAGAGAGGAAAAGAAGACCCATGGATCGTCCGCGCAGGCACATTTGTGTTTGTTGCAGAGTGTAAGATGGCCATAAGCAGTGTTACAACTAGCGAAAACGGCGATGCGATCCTACGGGGTAATGACGTGTTCAGCAAGCCCATGGGAATGACAACGCCTATGACTTCGACCTTGCAGATCCAGGTTATTCATGAGGATGGAAGCAATCCTGAAGAGGATTGGCAGTTTGAGAGATATACTCAGATGCTTCCGAGCGCTCTATGGGCAAAATGTAAGTTCTATGTACCCACCTACCGATCTATAGCTAATGCGTCACAGATGACCGCGGAACTGATCCACGTCAGAGTGGGAACAACGTTGGTGACTTACTCAACACCAACAACGGTAGCCCCTCTCTCATGACAGGTGTGAGAGTCACAGCGCCCAAGCCCACCATGTCTCCAGATCCATTCCCAGCATACAAGGTTGCGGATGCAGACCTTCAGGAGCTGACTGCGGAACGGAACTTCCCTGGGATGGTTACAGCTGAAGACGCATGGTCGCCAGTCAAGCCGAACGATGATGTCCAGCAGAGATATAAAGAGATTCATAATGCTTGGGTAAGTCCTGCGCTGGAAGAAAAGGGCCAACAAGACTTTGTGGGAGTCTTGGCCCAGAGCTTGGGATGGAATGACGTGAGTGGATTTAAGAGTGTTGCTGGAATTCCAGAGAGATTGAAGAAGGGTTTCATGGATATGTATGTCGCGTCTCCATTGCTGACCGCCTGAATATGTCGATGGTAAGCTGCATAGTTGAATACGAAGTTGTGAATGGGCAGTTAGTAGAATTGAATTAACACCTTTGCTTTGTTGGGCTATTTTCCAGCCTTTGGTTGTAGCAATTGGTTAGTGATTCGGTGATACTGAAGCGGTCAAACTTGTAGCGCATTTTACTATTGCGGCTGTCGTCGATGTCCGAGTTTATGTTGGAAGACGAGCCTCAGCAAGATTAATAAAGAAATAGCTGAAAGCAAGCCATCATCATCAATACGGTAATTGAGGTTTCACTAGAAACTCCATCGCTCATGCCACCAATCCCCATCCGATCTGACCATGTGGAACCTCTCGCACTTCCCCGCAAACTCCACTAGGAGCTTCCTCGGAGGTTAGGTAAATACTGGTAAGGTCTAGACTCCTCTTTTGAAGCTACGGTAGCTAGCCATACTGTGCCAGAGCCAACTCCGCGTTTCGTTCGTGGGTCCCAAAGTCTACCCCAGGAATGATTGGTTATAGATCCGAACCCAGTCCCAAATTCTAGAAGTTTGTTCCGAGGATGTGAGAGCTGGAGAAGATGCATTGTTGCTCTACGATCCCGAAGGTAGTTAGCCTAGAGGTAAACTGAGACTCTCGTACGTCTTCTCATTGCTGTTAAGGGTATAGTTATCTTGAGGTCAACTGCCATCGGCAACAAAACACGGCAACTAAGACACAGCTTGTAATTATACCCACTAACCACTTAGATAATATAACCTCCGTTCTATTTAAAGATGGCTGCTCGTGACTGTTGTGAAGAATACTTGACCTCTCATCTAACTTGAGCATCCACGTCTTTCACACTATCTAATTCGCCATGTCTACTACAACTGCTCTGGTTCTACGAGAAATTAACGGCCCATTCTCTCTTGAGCAAATCTCTCTTGACGCCATCCGCAATAATGAAGCTCTAGTTGAGATTCATGCAACAGGAATATGTCATACTGATTTGTCATGTGCAAATGGTACACTACCTGCCTCTGCACCTGCGGTCTTGGGACACGAAGGTTAGCTTCCTATTTTGATGCTACTGGTAGACGATCTAACAATCTGGACAGGGGCTGGGGTCATTAAAGAAGTAGGGGCAGACATCACCGACTTGGAACCAGGGGATAAAGTACTCCTCTCGTTTGCTCATTGCGGCACCTGCGAACAATGCACATCGGGACATCCTGCCTACTGCTATTCCTTTGTTCCATGGAACTTTGGTGGCAAACGGCCTGATGGTTCTAGCGCATTGAACCTGGACGGCAGTCGAAACAAAAAGGCCCTATATAGCAGCTTCTTTGGGCAAAGCTCATTTGCACGTCTCGCAATAGTCCATCGATCAAGTCTGGTCAAAGTGAGAGACGACAACGATCTTGCTTTGTTTGCGCCACTCGGATGTGGTCTTCAGACTGGAGCAGGCGCCATTCTGAACACACTCAATGTGCAGCCTGGAAAGACAGTGGCTATCTTTGGAGTCGGCTCGGTAGGTATGAGCGCCGTCATGGCTGCCAAGCTTCGTGGTGCCAAGGAGATCATCGCTGTTGACCTCCAACAATCTCGGCTTGACTTGGCCAAGACTCTGGGGGCTACAGCTACTATACTGGGCAGCGTCTCCGACATTATCTCCAAAATGCAAGACATATCACCACCGAATGGGGTTAATTATGCTCTCGATTGCACAGGTGTGCCTGCTGTGATTGAGACGATGATTAAATGCCTCGGAACCAGAGGTAGAGCTGCTTCTGTAGGAGCTCCGTCTGTAAGTCAAGCTGAGATCATTGGTAAAGCTTGATCATTGCGAAGTTATTGACATATTTGCCTTGTAGCCCGGAAAGACTGTCGACGTTGATGTGTTTGCACAACTTATTCACGGACGGGAATATGTGGGGTGCTGCGAGGGAGATGCCGTCCCTAGCAAGGTGATGCATTCTAACGTTCTAGCCAATGATGCACTAACATCTAGTAGTTGATTCCCTTCCTAATTGAGCAGCATGCACAAGGCAAATATCCGATAGAGGAGTTGATTACGTACTATGATGTGAAGGACTTTGAACAAGCTATCAGCGATACAAAGAGTGGCAAAGCTCTCAAGGCAGTGCTTAAATGGACCTCTTAGCACCAAGGCATATAAGTACATTAGAGGTTGTTTTATAACTACTAGCCGTTTGCATAAATTGAAACTGTTTCTTAGTCTCCGAGAAACAGTTACAACTACTACGACAGACGAGAATGGCCGGGGGCTTGTAGCGTAACGGTTAGGCGCTACTGGCCTGACCAGAAAGCTAACTAGGTAGCTAAAAGTAGTGGGTTTAAATCCCACAGCCTTTAACCCTAAAAAGCTAAAAACTAAGATTTAATTATAGTAAAAGGTACCTTAGCTTATACTTAAATTAACTTAGAAATAGTAATATTAATATAGAATTAATTAGCTAGCTAATAAAAAGGCTTAAAATAGTAAGTTTATTAAAAAAATAATTTTTATTATAATTTAGTTTTTAATATATAATAAAAAAAGGGTTATTACTTAAAGGTTTTTTTATTATTAATAAAGAGTTAAGCTAAGTATATTTTTTTATAGTAAATTTAAAATAAAAAAGTAAGTTTATTATATAAATAAAGTATTATAATAAGTTAGAAAGTATATTATAGTATAAGATATACTTAAATTAATAATATAATAATAAAATTATATTATATTATAAATAAGAATAGCTAAGATATATTATTTAGGTATTATTATAAGCTATATAAAGATAATATATTAACTATTATAAGGAATTCTATCGGTCTATCTTAATTTATAAAGTTAGAGCTATAACTTATATTTTAGCTAAGAGCTAGAGAAATCTCTTTTAATAATTTATATATAGTGCCCGCTTAGCTCACTACCCCTATCTGCCTCTTCTCTAAAGCTTTTACTACCATTATACAATAACGTCCCGCACGAAACCAACATTCACGGGAGCTAAAGGAAGTCGTATAATTCCCCGTCATCATGCTACGTAACTATTGGTCCCAACTTGTACGACGTCACCGAATTCGTTCATGACTACCCTGGTAGCAGCGATCTTGTCCTTGCTTATGCAAGCAAGGACGTAGAAGAGATCCTACGAGACCACGTGTCTCATCCTCGTTCTGAAGCCGCATATGAGAGACTCAGCGACTACCATGTGGGGTATATAGTGTCCCCAAAAGCTGCCGACCCCAACAACTTTATCCAGTTGTCGCATACTGCTATCGACATTCAAGATGGTGCTGTCGAAATGCGTCACCGGACCGGTGCATCCTGTGAAGAAGATCCGAGTAAGGTAAACCGATATTGACAGCGACTATAAGAAACATGATTTCTTAATCTCGGCCGTCCTCTCTTTCCACAGATCTGGTTCGGTAAGTTAAGCAAGGACTTCTATCTTGATGAGGTACACCGCCCACGCCACTACAAGGGAGGTAATTCTGCACCACTTTTTGGAAATTTCCTCGAGCCTCTTTCCAAGACGCCGTGGTGGATGATCCCAATACTATGGCTCCCCTTCGTTGTGTATGGGACTTACTTAGCAAGCCAAGGTCTTGACACTTCCTTTGCCCTCACTGCTTACTGGCTCTTTGGACTATGCATCTGGTCTTTGATCGAGTATAGCATGCATCGCTTCCTATTCCACATCAAGGAATAGGTCACTCGCTAATTGGGGCCCAGATAACATATGCTTAACCTCCTTGCCAGATACCTACCCGATAACAGGATTGCCATAACGCTACACTTCCTACTGCATGGTATACACCATTACCTACCCATGGATAAATACCGCCTTGTTATGCTGCAAGCTCTCTTCGTGGTTCTTGCTTTTCCTTTTTGGAAACTGGTACATGTCCTCTTCTTCGGCAGCTGGTGTGTAGCTACTGCTGTATTTTGCGGCGGATTGTTTGGCTATATTTGCTATAATATAACTTATTATCAAGTGCATTATTAGAATCTCCCTCTTTTATATAAATAACTTAAGAAATAATAGTTAAAGTATTATTTTCTTAACTAATCTTTTTAATATTCCAGGCCTATATATAATATACAGAGGGAAAGTAAGGTTATAAGTAGTTTAAAAAGGCTTTAGCTCTTAGTATATAAAGGTAAAGAATACTAATAAATATATATAGGTAAGATATATATTACTTTTATTATTACTTAAGATTTTAGTTTTAGCTAAAAAGTTAAAATTTTAATAACTAATTTTAAAGATATATAAAAAAGTAATTATTACTTTTTTATAAAAATAATTAAACTTAAAGTATATAAAATATATATAAAGTAAAATACTTAATAAAAATAAGTTTATTAATTTAAGTTAATACTTTTAAAATAACTTTTATTATATAATAGCTAATTAGCTAGTAGCTTATATTACTTTTTTACTTTTTAATATATTTTATACTATATAATATTATTAACTTACTTTAAAATTATTAATAAAGGCTTAAAAGCTATAGTAATTATAAAAAGCTTTATAAAAAAATTCTAAAAGTTTATATTAAGAATTTAGTCCTTATAAGCCTTATTTACTTTATATATAATACTTATATCTATAAATATAAATATCTTAAATACTAAAAAAATATTTTTTAAAATAAAAAAAATATATTATTAAATAATAAAATAATAGTAATTAATAAAGTAAAGTAAAACCTAGCTTAAGTATATAATATAATAAACTTATTAAAAAAAAATAAACTTTAAGTATTTTTAATAATAAGTTAAGTAATTAGTAATATATTATAACCCTAGTAGTTATATTATATATTACCTATAAAATTTTCTACTAATTATTATAAATTAATAATTTCTATTTTAATTTATAACTAAAAATACTAATTAAATATAAAGTAAAGATTTACTATTATAATTTAGGACTAAAGCTTAAGTATTTTAGTCTTTAAAACCTTAATATATTAATATATTACTTAGCTAATATATAAGAATATTTATTTAGTATTAAATAAAACTTAGCTTACTAGCTATTAATAATACTTTTTTATATTAAATAAGCTTAATATATATTAATTTACTATTAAAAGATATAATACTTTAATAATATTTAATATATACTTTATATAATTTACTAATAATAAACCTAAGTATAGCTTAATTTAATATAGTTAAACCTAATTATTATATATTAATAGCTTTTATTTAAACTATACTATATAATACTAAGTAATATAAATATAATATTTATAAATATTAACCCTGTTTACTAGTAAGGTACTATTAATTCTTAAAAATATTTACTTACTATACCTATTAATACTAGTTTAGTAAATTACTTACTAACTAATTAAAATATAAAAGATATAAATAACTTATCTTAAGATAATAATAAAAAAGTTAAATAACTTTAAGAATAACTTAAGAATATTATTAATAAGTTAAATAAAATATACTAAATATTAAAAAAAGCTATAGTACTTTAGTAATAGTAATAGTAAAATAATATTACTATTTAATAGGAAATATATAACTTAGTAATATTAGCTAGTAATAGGAAAGACCTTAGTAAAATCCTTAAGCCTAACTTACTTAAGCTTTTTAATAGTACCCTTAGTAAGCTACTTATATTCTTTACTTAAAGTAAAGCCTTTATTACTTACTACTTAAATTAGTTTTATAATAATATTATTAAAGTAATATATATAGCTAAAAGACTTACTAAAACTATTACTAAATAGTTTTAACTTATTATAAAAAATTATATAAATAACTTACTAGTTTGCCTATAGCTAAGAACTGCCTTACTCTTTAGATTAAATAAATAATATAAAATAAAAAAAGTACTTAAAATAGCCTTTAAAATTATTAATAAAAAGGGATATATAAAAAGATAAATTAAAGCTTTTAAATAAATAGAATTAGCTTTAATTTTAAAAATAGAATTTCTAAAACTTATAAATAAGTTACCTTAAGACTAAAATATACTAATATTTTTTTTTAATATACTTAAGGAATTAGTATAAGCTAAACTTTAAAAAGAAAATTTACTAAAAACCTTAGTAAAGTATATTAATATAGCTATTAAAATTAATAATTAATAATTTATATAAAAAACCTATAACTTTTAAAATAAACTATAAAATAATAATAAACTATAGTACTATACTAATTAAGGAAAAATATAATAAGTTAATATTTAATATAAAACTAAACTAAAACTTATAATTATTAAAATAACTAAAAAAGATAAATTTAAAATTACTTACTAAAACTATAGTAAGAAAGGATATTTTAATTAAAAATATAAAAACCTTATTATAACTAACTAAAAATATAAACTAATACTAAAAAAAAAGACTATTAGTATTACTAAAAAAATAATAATAAACTGTAAATAGTAATTAAAATAGTTAATATAACTAAAAAGGATAGATATAATAATTATATAATACCTTATATAAATAAAATAGGGATTTTAATTTATATATATAACCTATTTCTTAGTAAGGAATAAATACTTAAAAAGTACTATTTATATATTCCTTAAAAATAATAACTTATTTTAAAATACTTAGTACTAATATTAGAAATACTATACTTTAAGTAAGAAAAAAAGATAAAAAAACTATATAAAAGAAATAAGTAAAATAATAATATTAAACTTAAATAAATACTAGTCCTGGAACTAAAGAAGTTTAAAATAACTAAAAAAATTATTACTATAGTTAAAAAAGGAAAGAAAGTTAACCCTAATTTAAATAATAAACCTAGTATATAAGACTTTAACTATAAACTTAATAATATAATAAACTAAATATTTATAAAAATAGAAATGCTTATTAAAATTTAAAATAAAATTATTTAGTTAAAAGATTATATAAGTATAGATAAGATCCTTATTAAAACTATAAAACTAAAGTAATATTATAGTAATTTAAACTATATATTAATATTAAAAGCTAGTTAAGACTTTAAAACTAAAAAAATTAAATAAAAAGTAAACTATATAATTTAAAATATAGAAATTATACTATAATATAATAAATATAAAAACTATATATAGTATAGTAAAGCTTTTAAATATACTAAATAAGCTAAAAAAAAAGTAATTATAAAATAAGATAATAATATCTATATTTAATTTTATACTAATAATAAAGTAAAAGATTTAATAATACTTAAGGAAGAAATTTAAATTAAATAAAACCTATAGAGGTACTTAAAGTATTTAAAGTATTAGTAAATATTATAAATATCCTATATATAATACTATTACTTATAATACTAGTAAATAAAAAAAGTAAATAACTGCTTTTTAGTATAAATTAAGAAATATAAGGAATGGAAACCTTATTAAATTATTAATACCTTAGAATATAAAATTACTAAAAAATATAAAGGAACCTAAGTAATTAAGCTTAAAGCTAATATAAAAGTATAAAAAAGAGCTTTAAACTATATTTAAAACTTATATTTTATTATTAAGTAAAGATAAAAAGTATAAAATAAAATAGAAAAAAGAAACTTAAATAAAGAAACCTGTAAAGCTATTATAAAAGTTAATAGGCTAAAAAGGAAATAAGAAATTATCCTTATACCTAAAACTAGCTAAATAGCTAATAAAAATAACTATCTTAATAAAATAAAATTAATAAAACTAATAAGTAAAGACTTTATATTAAATAAATAAATTATATAAATAAAAGCTAAGTACTAAAATAAACTAGCTTACTAATATAAATATTCTAATAATATTAACTATATAGATAGTAAATATAGCTATAAATACCTATAGATAGAAAAAGGGATATACTATTTATAATAAAGTGCTAGATAAGTAATAAAGTAAAAGGAAATAAGCTTTTTAAAAAAGCTTTAAAAATAACTATAAATAATAGTTAATAAACTTGCCTTAAACTAAAGGTTAAAATTAAGGGCAAGTAGCTAAATATACTTATAAATAGTAAAGCTAATATAAATTATATTTCCCTTAATATAGTAAATAACCTTAGACTACTATAAAAAACTAAAAAAAGACTTTATACTATAAGGAATAGAAAAGGAAGAATTTATAATTATAATAATAAATAAATAACTAAAGAAATTAATTACTTTAAGGTTTTTATAAATAAAAAAAATTAAGGAATTAACTTTAATATTATTTCTATTAATAAGTATAATTTAATACTTAAATACTTATAGCTAGACTGCTATAACTTATAATTTAACTAAAGAACTAGCTAGGTAAACTATAAAGATTACCCTTTAGATAATAAAATTAATTTAAATAATAATAATATAAAATATTAATCTTTAACTAATAAGAGTAGTAAAAATAGATATAATAAAGTATTACCTATTTTAAAAGGAATATAATATAAGTACTATAAAGGTAAAATAAAATATATTAAGTAAATAATAGTAACTCTTAAAAGCTAATTTAAATAGTTAAATTAAAATCTTTAAAAAATAAAAAAGATTACTAATAAGGAATTTAATAAATAACTTAAAAATATACTAATTTAGTATTATATTTATAAAAAACTTTTTATAAAAAAGTTAAATATAAAACTCTTAAAATATTTATACTAGGATATTAAAATAGTTTTAAAGGATAGTAAGAACTTAAAATTCTTTTTAATTTATAGCCTTATAAAAATAAAACTTATAATATTAAAAGAATAGTTAAAAAATATACTTAGAAAAGGATATATTTAAACCTTAAAATCCTTAGTAAAATACCTTATTATATTTATTTTAAAACTAAATACTAATAAATTATAGCTAGTAGTAAATTACTAATAACTTAATAAAATTATAAAAAAAAATAAAATACTTTTACCTTTTATTATAAAACTTAAAAATAAACTATTTAAAAAATAATTCTTTATAGCTTTAAACCTTAAAGTAGCCTATAACTTAATTAGGATTAAAAAAGCTAATAAATAAAAAATAGTATTTTAAATAAAATATAAACTATTAAATTATTTAATTATACCTTTTAAACTTATAAATACTTTTATAGTATTTTAAAGAATAATTATAAATATACTTTAAAAGTACTTTAATATCTTTATAGTTTACTACCTAAATAATATTCTTATTTTCTTTAATATAGAAAAAAAGTATATAAAATATATTTATAAAGTTTTAAAAGTAATATAAAATACTAATATACTTATTAAACCTATTAAAAGCTATTTTTATTAAAATTAAGTAATATACTTAGGCTATAAAATCTCTTATAATAAAATAAGGATAAATAAATAAAAAATCGCTATAGTTACTAAATAAAAATAACCTAACTTAGTTAAAGAAATATAATCCTTCTTAGGATTTACTAATTACTATTAATAATTTATTAAGAACCTTAGTAAAATAGTAATCTTTTTTATAAAACTTATAAAAAAGAAAATATAATTTAAATAAAATAATAAAGCTTAAGAAGCTTTTAAATAGCTTAAAAAAGCTATTATTAGTAAACTAGTTTTAGCTATATTTAACCTTAATTAGTAAGTTAAACTTAAAACTAATACTTTTAACTTTACCTTAGGAAGATAAATTAAATAATAAAATAATAATAGTATACTATACCTTATTGCTTTTTACTTATATAAGATATATAAAGCAGAGCTTAACTACTTTATTTATAATAAAAAATTCCTAGCTATTATAAATTATTTTAAGGAATTTTAATACTACCTTAAAGAAAGTAAGCATTTAATTAAGGTATTTATAGATTATAAAAATATTACTTATTTTACTATAATATAAAAATTAAACTAATAATAGCTATACTATATTAAATACCTATATAAATTTAACTTTATAATTATATACTATAAAGAAATTAATAATAAATATATAAATACTATTAGTTAATAATATAATTTTAATATAAAAACTATTAAAATTAAAAGATAACTCTTAAAAAAGAATAAATAAAGAAAATATAATAACCTTAGGACTTAATTATAATAAACTTTATTATAAAGCTACCTTTATTAAAAAAACCCTTAACTAGAATTTTTTATAATAGTATTATAGTTATAGTTAACTAACTTATAAAATCTTTATACTATTTACTATTTTAAAAAGTAATAAATATAAAATAACTTTTTTATATTTTTTATTAATATATTATTAATATATATAGTCTACCTATAGAAATCCTTTTAAATAAAAGACTTATATTTATTTTAATATTTTAATAATTACTTATAATATAACTTAAATTAAATTACTAACTTATAATTACTTTTTAACTATAAGTTAATAAATAAACTAAATAAATAAATTAAGTACTTAAATAGTACTTATAGTATTATATTAACTATAAATAAAATAATTAAGTTAAAAAATTACTAATAACTTTATTTACTTATAATACTATATATAATAAAAGTATAAAGCTTATACTAGCTTATACTAACTTTAGGTTTATATTAAATATATATTATAATATATAATAAGAAAAATTAATTAATCTAGTTACTATTATTAAAAGTAATAACCTTAAAAACCTATATAAAGAAATAAAAACTAAACTTAAATTTATTAGGAAATGTATAAAGAATTACTATAATTTAAAATAGTTAAAAAGACTAACATTTTTAAAGGAAAATATAGTTTACCTAGCTATAAAAAATATTAAAATAAATTAACTAATATATAAATTAAACTATAAGTTTATTAAACTTTATAAAGTACTATAGAAAATTTTAAAAAATAATTATAAATTAAACTTACTAAAAAAAGTTAGGCTTTATTTTATTTTTTATATTTTATTATTTAAATTAGTAGTAAATATAATATAAGTTAAAATAAGTAATAAATTATAAGAAATCTTAGGACTAAAAGTCTATAAAGTAAAAGTAATTAAAAATACTTATAAAATTAATAGTTAAAGAGAATACTTAATAAAATAAAATAACTACCTAAAAAATAAAAATATATAAAAATTACTAAAATACCTTATTAATACCTAATAATTCGTAAGGAACTTTTATTAATATTAAAATAAGGAATATTAATAAAAATAGGATTTTAGTTAATTATATTAAAAGCCCCTTAGAATTAGGCCTTAAAGATAATTAAAGATTTAGCCTAATTAATAAAAAAACTACTTTATTCCTTTAATAATTATATATTATAAGAAAATAACTTATTACCCTGCTCTTTAAGATAATACTTTATTTTTTATATATAAGTAAGATAAGCTATAGCCTCTTTAAAATCCTACTTAGCCTTAACTTTATTTTCTTTTAACTTTTTACGCTTCTTTAGATTTTTAAAGAATAAAGAAAAGTTAATATAAAATAAATAAATAAAAAATATTACTAAAAAAAAAAAAAAAAAAAAAAATATAAAAAAATAAAATAAATAAAAAAATAAAAAAAAATTAAAAATAAATATAGTTTTTATAATAGTTAGTATAATTCTTATTTACCTTATAAATAAAACTATAATAAAAATAATAAAAATATAATATAATATAGTTACTAAAAGTATAAATATATTAAGTAAAAGAATTAAATTTAAAAGTTTTTATATATTTAGTTTTAAAAATATAACTTAATATAATAATTAGTAAAATATATAAAAAGAAAAAATATAAATCTAAGTTAAAATATACTTAATAAAACTAATAAATAAGTAAGTAAGTATAGTCTTAAAGATAAAACCTAAAGAAAAGAAAAGATTATATTATAACCTTAGTAATTATATTATATATTACCTATAAAAATTTTTATTAATTATTATAAACTAATAATTCCTATTTTAGTTTATAACTAAAAGTATTAATTAAGTATAAACTAAAAATTTACTATTATAGTCTAGAACTAAAGCTTAAGTATTTTAATCCTTAAAACCTTAATATACTAATATATTACTTAGCTAATATATAAAAATATTTATTTAGTATTAAATAGAACTTAGCTTACTAGCTATTAATAATACTTCTTTATATTAACTAAGCTTAATATATATTAATTTACTATTAAGAGATATAATACTTTAATAATACTTAGTATATACCTTATATAATCTGCTAATAATAAACCTAAGTATAGCTTAGTTTAATATAATTAAACCTAACTATTATATAATAACTATATTATTTAAAAAGTTATAAAAAGGAAAAGTTAAATAGGCTAGTAGTATTAAGTAAAAAGGTTTATTAGAGATTTAGTTATATTTAAGACTAGGTTTTTAGTTAAATAAAGCTTTATTAAGCTATAAAGGTTTTAAATATAAAGAATATAAAGGGCAAACTCCCTATCCTACCTTTTATACCACGTAGGGGAATTAACTTTATATCGACTCGATCGCTTTCTCAAGCTATTTCGGGTGCTTTGAACAATCCCAATAAAGTGGCTAAACGAGTCATTCGTCTTGGGGATGAAAATCTTTCCTATGCACAGTACTTTGATAAGCTTTTCCAGGCAGCCGGTTATAAGGAAGGGGCCGTTCAAGCATCAAACGAGGAGCACCACCTTCTCCTCTCTTCCTTCTTATTTACAGGAAGTGAGGTTATCCAATGTGATATGGACTCCAAGGACAGGGAGATCCTAGTAAACTTTGAACGGAATGACATAACTAGAGCTATTAAAGAAGTTGTAGATCAATCAGCTCTACCAAGTAGATAGCCTCAAAGCGAGAAATCAATTACTCCTTCTTATTCCACCTTCCCTTGATAGTAGTCTATGTACTACAGGGCCTTGATGGAGATAGAAACATGTTATTCTAGGCACGATAAAGCATGCACACGCACAACCCCATGCTTCTTCCTCTTCCTAGCACTGGCTCCTTCGACCGTCATGGAAGGATTCTTATGACTATCCTCCGGTGGCCTCTTTAAGAATAGGGCAACCCAATGCCTCGCCTACGGCTCCGACAGGTAGGTTTTACAAACATTCCTTTCCAGTCCTTGATTGGCCTCAGTTCTACCAGGATTTGGATATTAAGGTCACCATTTCGAATCTGTTATAACGGCTGGGTCTAAAGAGATGAATTACACTACACCCCGACTTTGCGACTGGGATACGTACATAAAGGTGCCGTTGTCTATGTGGGTATGTATGATTGAAACATTATCTCAGCTGTCTGATCCAGTAAAACTTTACGAAACTATCCCAAGTCTAAGATGTCATTTTAACCAGTTACTTGACGTATTGAAATGAGTGATATGATTGGACTGGAGGGCTATTTGGTTTGGATTGATTGGCAACCAGCTGCTGGAGCTCCCATGGTATAACCGAAGGCGGTTAATCAAAATGGTTTGTGCTCAGCATGTTATTCATACTCATTGCCAATGGTACTGCGTCCCACCGACACTGCGGTTCGACCCGAGTATTCGTGATGGACTTAGTAGAAAAGCTCCAAAGCTGCCTTGGCAGTGATGCCCAGGAGAACGACCGAACTCGCGGCAAAGGTGGGGAAGCGAAGGAGCAGGTTGTTGTACGAGACGTGAATGAGGCTGTGAATCACTCTCAGGCCGACATATCCCCACGCCAAGCGCACCGTGACCTTGTCCTTGACATTGAGCAGACTAAGGGCAAGCATAACTGCGTAGAATTGCGTAGGTTGCTCGAGCAGGTTGTTGTAATTGTCGGCGGGCCACTGCACGAATGCAGGCAGCTTCTCTGCCTTCTGCTTCTTAGCAGTTTCCGGGTCGAAGGACACGCCGTACTTGGAAAGGGCGGGAGTTCGGCGCCAATACAGAAGGCCTTCCATTGCGAATGTTCAGGCGCTGAGACCGACGAGAGGGCCAAGGAGAGGAAGCTGCTGAATGGAGGGAGACATGATGTGTGTTGAGAAGATCTTTCGTAGATGGAAAAGGAGGTGTAATCGTTTTGGTAGAGGTATGATGTGAAGAAGAGAGCTTTGAATCTCTAACTGTGATGCAAAAAGTGATTAAGTAGAATTAATAGACACTTATATAATTATCGCTTTGCTATGCAAATATAACCTCAAAATGGTAAGTGCCACTTAAGTCCGCTAAGTCCATCAAGTCCGTCGAGCTTAGTAACTCTCTTTAAGAAATTTCGCACTATAATTTGTAATCGGATTCAGCCAAACCGACTTGAGAACGGTTGTGGAGTAAATATGGAACGTTTGCATCTCGGCTTGATCCGCAAGCGGGTGGATGATGAGAAGATGATTGGCGCGATTGTTCAGATCGCCAGTGTCAGGAGATGCCCACTTCTTGGTGGATTTATCCATCGGTCCTACCAAAACCTATTGTAACTAACGATTTTTCGATTAATATAGTACTAGAAAGTAGTTGATAACAAAAAGACCCTGACTGGACTTAGTTGGGTACCCTGCTTGGCCCTGCCTTTTCCTTCTCTGCTGATGTCGTACTTCCATGGTGTTCTTTAGCTCCAAGCTCAAGATCTTGACTGTGTAAGGACTCCCCCCTGCCCTCTATACTTCCAGAGCCATGGGCATGGGCTTCGCACGGACCAAGAACATAAGCGTCTTCTCCATGGACTGCATCATCTCCCAAGAGCAGTTGCTCCTCTGTCATTCGCAGTGGAATACGCAGCACATACTTGATGAATAGCATGATGAGACTAGTCCAGACCAGGTTCCAGCCGATGATGAAGCATGCACCCGCCATTTGATATCCAAGCTGCATGCCATTACCAGCGATGGCTCCTCCGGGATTGGTCAGACCAAAGGCTGCGCAACCATCCACAGTGGCCCAAAGACCCGTGCCAAACCCTCCAACAACACCAGCCACCATGTGAGTGTGCATAACACCAAGTGTGTCGTCAAAGTTACGCTCCAGGAAGGTCATCTTCTTGGCCAAGATATTCATGGTGAACCACGGGACAGAGCCCGAACCAACACCGAGAAGGATCGCGCCCCAGCCTGCCACAACTCCAGCAGCTGGCGTGATGGCAACAAGTCCAGTGATCATCCCCTGCACGGCTCCGATGACGGAGGGCTTCTTGAAGTATGCAATGTCCAGGCCCGTCCAGACAAGTAGTGAGACAGCAGTACAAAGATTCGTGTTCAACACAGCGACTCCTGCGTCAGCAGATGCTGCGTAAGGATCACCACCATTGAAACCGTTCCAGCCAACCCAGAGAATACCTGCTCCGATGAGAACTGCCAGAATATTGCTTGGTCTGGCATCTGCGCGGTCGCTGCTGAGTCGTGGTCCGATCCAGTAACTACCGATAAATCCTGCTGTGCCCGACGAGAGATGGATGACGTATCCTCCAGAGTAGTCGATAACACCGAGCTTGAAGAGGAAACCTCCTCCCCAGATTGAATAAGCGCCAACAGTATAGCAAAGAGTCAGCCATAGAGGGACATATATCATCCAGGCGTAGAAGTTCATTCGACCGAGGAAAGCTCCAGCAGTGATGACCAAGGTGATGGCGGCAAAGACGAATTGGAAGTACACCATAGTGGCCATGGGGAATTGCTGACCAACGCCAATGGAAGGGAGGTACGATTGCTTCAGCATCGTATCAATGCCGAGGACGTTTCCGGGTTTGGCGACGAATGGGAGCATATACTCTCCAAAGGAAGCCTTGTATCCCCAAAGAACCCAGCAGAGCAGCACCGAGGCAAATGCGTATAGGGCCATGAAGGCGCTGTTGATGGCCCATTTTCGTTTCATGATTCCTGCGTAGAGGACGAGGAGACCGGGGATCGATTGTAGCGCCACGAGAGAAGCGGCTGTGAGTTGCCATGCATTGTCACCTAGGAAACGTCAGCCATTGAATAGTCAAACGAGAGACATTTGCCCTCTCGGATGATGATGTAGTGTCCAACTACTTACCACTTCCAACACCGGCTTTGGGGTCTGGTGTCCACCAAACGACCGAGGTCGCGGCTGCAGCAGCCGACGCCGTGGATGTTGCCATAGCTCACAGACTGATCTGGCAGATTTAGGGGGCCTCGGGTACCAGCAATAGCGTTTGGAGTTTGAAGAAGAGCTTTAAATGACGGTGGCCAGATGAAGTATTTGTTTTAATTCTGTTTCGGGAATTTGAGCATGTTGATCGGGTCTATTATAACCAAGGCCAATGATATGTCAATTTCTTGAGAGTGTAAATTTACGTAAATCGGAAATCATCAAGATTGTCGATAAGAAATATCAGAAGGATGCAACGTGGGTTTGTGCCGAGTTGCCGCGACTGTGTGGTATGTTGAGCTTCTAAACCTGAACAAGGTTATCGCAGCATTATGGTTGGCGACTGTCTGCGGAACAGCTGCCAGGCTAACAAAGGCTGAGCAAACGGATAGAATACGTCAGAAAATAACCGTAATTGCGGGTGTGATCATTCGAGGCTGCGACCCTTAAGTTCGGATCGCATACTTAGTGTAGTGGTCAATTGACGCTGATACTGCGTCAAGTTGTTGAACCGCATAGCGACTGTAGACCCGTCCGATGTATGATCAGATTGCCCATGGGGAAGCGCCTTGGCAAAAGCTTGTCTGACTCTAATAATAGATTCGGGCACTCTCGTATGTCTGATGTTTGTAAATTGCTCAGGACCTACCCTGTAAAGATATCTTATCAGTATCTCGGCTTAGACGGCAGCTGCATCGTGGCTACACGAGAAGCTAGTCTAGACATTGACATAACTGACCCGGCTGTGGCTTGTAGAGTGATAAGATATATCAAATGAGAGGTTATCAAACTATCTGATAAGATAGAAAGTCTATCGACGATGGATGGCATGCCTTCTAGGGGGATGCGATTGGGCCAGTGAGCGTGGTTTGTCTTATCTGGCGCTAACGCAAAATAGGTTCCCCAAGCCGATATTGCCGAGTTACTACGTATGCGTTATACCACTCTTCTTTAGTAAGGTAAAATTAGTTGAGAACGGCAATGTATTGTACTTTATTTTCTAAATCTCAAACAACACACTTCAATCCTCTACGCTATCAAATTGTAAAAAAACCAATTTAGCCATAATATAAAAGAGAGTTTAGCGACAGCACTACTACAGCTGACAGTCCGCACTAAATCAAACCACCATAATAAGGGCTTAATTGATAGGATAATTCCTCTTCTTACTTATCATTATTGGTTTTTAGTTAAGTATAAAGTAAGTTCCAATGCCTTCTGGAGCTCATCTCTATGCCCATCCTTCCTCCATTCGCCTCGCCAGGCAATAAATCCATCAGGCCGGACCAGGATAGCCTCGCCTTCAGAGATCCTACAAATACGACTGAAAGTGCCCTCAGAATCCCTGAAGATACCAGTGTCCGTGTTGATACTGTAAGAGTCTATCTCAGGCGTGATACCTTTGGCAGCTTCGACCCATGGTGATGAATGACCAGTGGTCAAAAGAACGAAATTCGTCCTAACCAAGTCCAAGGTAGATATCTGGGAAGCTTCCCGTGAAAGTGGAACATGCGGGAGTCGACTTCCTGGCAATGCAAGTGGCGCATGCGGGTCTTCGTGCTGGTCGCCGTTGGGGTTTTGTATATGCGCAGCAGCCGCAGAAGGATAACGATATCCTATCTCGCATACAATGTCGGGAAGTTCTGGCTCGTCGGGGACAGTGCGAAACACTCGTTTCTGAAGCCTTGAGTATGCTTGGCGCATCAGAAGTCCAGCCACTGGCCGTCGTTCAGTGTCGTAGGTCTGGAGAAGCGAAGGGCTAGCTCGTTCTCGTATGACGTATGCAAGCTTCCATGCCAGGTTGTGTACATCCTTAGTAAGTCAGCATGCTTAAATATCCTTGTGCGCTCGTGGTCAAATTACCTGTATACCAGTGTTACCACCCATTCCGCCAGTTGGGGGCATCACATGTGCTGCGTCTCCCGCAATAAAGACACGACCATTTGCGCTCATGAAGCGCTCGGCGTTGAAGGCAGCTACCGACCAGTAGGAGATAGAGTCGACCTTGATATCGATATCGTCCTCAATGCCGCTTGCCTCCTTGAAATATCGCTTCGCGTCTCGTTCAGAGACTGAGTCTGGAGAAAAGGACTTTTTATCGCCTGCTCGTGTGACGATCATAAACCCAGCCTTGCCTCCGCTCTCCAGGCGAAAGCCAGCATCGATAGCAGGGTTAGAAATATAGGTGACGCCATGCTTGGCACGAGTTCCGAGGTATGGCGTTAAGTCGGCTTTAAAGTTGATAGAAATACTCTCGCCGAGCAATCCCGGGCCTTGCCATTCGATACCCTCTTTCCTCCTTGTTGCACTTCTGTTTCCATCGCAGGAAACTAAATACTTGGTCTTGAATTTCCTGTAACTCTTAGACTGAACGTTTTGCACCACGACGAGTACGCCATCTGATAGCTCCTCATAATGAACGACGGTCTCGCTAAATTCCTGAGCGGCACCAAATTCCTTTGCCCTTTTGCGCAGAAGCGGCTCAAACATGTTCTGCGTCAGCCATAAGCGGCGACTCGGGCTAGCCTTGGCTACTTCTGCTGGATCACTTTCTTGCATGCTTGCCAGGACCTTGCCCCCTACTAGCTTCTCGACAATGATCATTCCAGCGTCAAGATCGAAGTTTGAAGCGCTTTCTGAACGGAGCTCATCCTCCAGACCTAGTTGGCGAAAGATCTCGACGGAGCGCAGGAGAAATAAGGCTGCGCGGGGGTGGATGGCAGTAGAAGGATGCCGATCGAATGATACTGACTTGATACTAGAAAGGGTCAGGAAGGTTGGTATAGGAGTTGAGTGGCAGAGTCTTACCCATGATATCCTAGCAGAACGCCCAAAGTCATTCCTACCATACTTGACCCGATGATAATAACGGGCCATTCTTCTGGCTCGAGCGGAATCTTTGAATGATCAAATGTCCCAAATTCGAACAAAGTCCTCTGACCCTGGGCGATTGGAATTGTATCATCGACTTGGCTGGGTCCGTCAGGGCTGGGATGAACATTATCGGAGGGCATCTTGGGCTGTTTCTTGAGTTTGAACGACACTGAAACTGCTGCTACATGAGTCTGAAGGAAATAAAAGGAAGAAGACCTCTTTTATCCTCCGTCAATGCTTGCCATACGTAGCGGCAATTGTGATGTTCTCCAGGCTGAGAGTAGCGGCAATCACAATATGCCGTGCCGTGCCGTTGTCGGTAGTTACATTCTCCACTTTCACCGACTCCACATCCCGAATGCTCCTCCACTCCTCCACACTCTGGATCAAGGTTCCTCTATATAGCCTAGAACCGTATCCCTAAAAACGAACACTCCAGATATCATCTAATAACAAGATTGCTTTTCTTTCTCCCCGAAACCGAATCTTACAAGACACTTCTACAGCACCCATTCATAGTACAGTGACTAGCCATGACTCTCACTTTATATGGATCGCTTCAATCAACATGCACTCAAAGGGTGTTGCTGGTTCTTTCAGAACTAAATATAACCGATTACCAATTGTCTAACATCGACATGCAGAAGGGGGAGCATCTTGTAGGAAGCCATATATCCATTGATTGTGCCGTTACTGATCCTCTTTAGGAACCGAATTATGTGCAAGAATTCCATCCATTCGGTCGAATCCCAGTTCTTGACGATAACGGCACTCGATTATTCGAGTCTAGGGCGATTTGCGAGTACTTGGTTGCAGAGTACGGGCCACATAGCGCTTTTAATAGGCGAGCGGACCAAAACACTGCGGACCTGGGAATTTACGGGCAAGCGGCTAGCGTTGAGTACTCTTACTTCGATCCGACAGTCAAAGCTTTGGCATACGAGAAAATATTTAAAGGGTCCTTAAATCTTGCAGACTCCTTCAGATAACGCGTCACGCTCACACGGGACAGGTTTATGGGGCGAGGCGACCCTGACAGGGCCACAGTCGAGAGACTGGAAATCGACTTAACCAAGGTCTTGGGACACTACGAGAAAGTCCTTTCTCATAGCGAGTACCTTGCAGGAAATGTGAGTTATATCTACTTTCCGAGCGGAATTCTTGTTAAATGTTCTTAGGAATTTTCGTTGGTTGATATATATCACATCCCTTGGTTTCAGTTTCTGCCGCGCTTGGGGTTGCAAGATGAAATCACGAAAAGACCATCATTAAGCGCATGGTGGACGCGCGTTAGCAACAGGCCAGCATGCAAAGATTCAGCAGCGTTAAATTAGAAAGACAATTAGCTACATTGCGGCGACAGATTGTTTTAAAATGCTAGCTAGCTGTGTTATATTAATACTCTTAGACATAAGTCTTAACCATAAATAATACTAAAGATTATCTTGGGTTTATAAGTTTATAATTTAGAATTACTTTTTAGTAGCTATATTACTATTATATTAATAAGTAAATAATATTTTAATTATAAAGAAATTAAATCTTAAAGTTTATATATATAATTAATAAATAGTAACTACTTACTAATTATCTAAAATTTAATATAATTTAAGTAAAAAACTAATTAATAATATAACTTAATTAGTTTTTAATAGTTTTATAATTATTAATATAAAAATCCTTAATAAATAAATTAATTAAAAATTATTAAAATTATTAAAATATTATAAATTTTATAATTAAGCTTTTAAAGCTTTTTAATAAATTAAGTAATATATTTATTATAATTTAAATTATATAAAATACTTTAGCTTAAAGGTAACCTTATTAATTAAATTTATTAAAACTTTAATTTAGCTAAAAACTTTATTATTAATACTTTTATTAAGACCTGACTTTATATAAAGGTCTTATTATATAACTAAGGAATATATTATAATCCAGATAACTAATCAGGGCAAAATATATACCAAAATAATAAGAAAAATCAGGGCTTTCGATTAGTATGCTTACCTAAGCAAAATGTAGGGAATTAAGCAAGTCCCATATATTAAAGTTTTTTCCTATAAACTTTAAATATTTCCTACTAAGGAAATATCAGTCAGAGGGTTACGTAACTTAGGTCACGTAATAATTATATAATAAGGATTACGTATATCAGATTTTTACCCCTTAGTTAGATAATTCATAATACACCAAGAGAAACCTTACTTTCTTATTTAAGCTTTATAAGCCCACTAAAGCCTAGCGCCTTCCAAATTAGGAAAAAAGTATATTATAATTTTCTCCAAATTTCGGCGGTTTTTATAATAGTCAATTTGTCACTATTAAGGCTACCCCTCTTTAGGAATCACAATGCCTGCTCTTTAGGATATCTATATATATCCCAGGTCTTCCCACTTTAGGAACTCCTTTTTCTTTAGTCTATTATTAACTTCTCTATTACATAATATACATCATTAAATTTAGAAAAATTCGCTCTATTCAACGGACCCACTTTTATCTTATAAATCCTACCCTATGCCTCACTATTCGGCAGTTATAACCTTTTACTCTCCTAATACCTCTACCTCCTCCTCATCAGTCACTATAGTACATCCTACTACTTATAGTAAATTTATAGGCTATTTTATACAAGCCTTAACAGGTTATAAGCCCGGCAGTATACCTGCTATTATAAGAGAAAAATATCCAGAAGATAAAGAAACTTCTACTATTTTTCTATATATTCCTACCCAGGATTATTCTTCTTTAACTATACCTATTAAGGTTTATCCTGTTTTAAAAGAATCTAAAAATATAGCTATACTTCTTTATAACTTTTATTTTAAGAATAAGCTACTTATTTTAAATCCAGAAATACAAGAGCCAGTCTTTATAAGCTTTTCTATTATCTGGAATATATATTATAAGGCTAAACAGTCTAAAAAATACTTTATTGGAATTGAAGAATTTTCTCTTCCTTAAGGTAAATTATAAAAGAAAAACCTCTTTTTATAACCTATAACTAATAATATACTAGATTTAAAAATCTAGGAATAATACTTAAAAGAAACTATTTATTATAAAAGAAAAGGTATTATATAACCCTTTCTTATATATAACTATAACTAATATCTTTAGAAGGACTTAGTTTAGATAAAATATAAATAATTCTTAAGTATAATAATATTCTTTATTTCCTATATATTTCTTAAAAGCTAATATATATTTAGAAAATGACTAAATATAATATTTCTCCCTTAAAAGGAAGTGATAACTATATAACTTGGGCTTTAAGACTTTAAGCTTTTTTAGCTAAGGAAAAACTATCTTCTACTATTTTAGTAAATAATAGTCCTGCTAATAAAAGTGAAGAAGCTTTAGCTAATATAAGATTATATTTAGAAGACGGCCCTTTATTGCAGATAAAACACTGTATTACTGCTAAAGAGGCTTGGGATTCTTTAAAAAATATATATAATTCTTCTGGATTTACTTCTGAATTCTTAATTATAAAAGAATTTTTTAACCTTAATTTAAGTAATTTTTCTACTATGGAAGAATATTTAAATAAGGTAAAAGAAGTAATAGATAAATTAAAATCTAGAGATATTATTATACCTAGAAAAGTAGTTATAACCTGGATTTTAAATAATCTAGATAATGATTACTCTTCTTATATAACTAATATCTCTCAGGCTTTAAGAAAAGACCCTGATTCTTATACTATAGAAAATCTAACTTCTAGCCTTATAGATGAGTCTAAAAGGCTATATAGTGGAGATTCTGAAGTATATTTATCTAATAAAAATACTTATAAGGGTAAAAAACCCTGGAAAAAGAAGAAAATAGCTAATAAATGCTCCTATTGCAAAATTGCAGGACATTTAGATAAAGACTGCTATTTTCTACACCCTAATAAGGCTCCTAAGAATTTTAAAGTTAAGGATAATAATAAGGTTATAAAAACCTATAAAAATCCTAAAAAGAATAATTCTAAGCCTAAAAGGGAAATAAGAGATAAAAATATAGAAAAACTTCTTATAGCTAAAGCAGCTAAAGAAGAAAGGGAAAAAGAAAAAAAGAAGGAAGAATCTCTATCTGAAATAGATCTAGATTTTGAATATACTTCTGAACATAGCTCCCTAGAGGTACATAACCCTATTTTATTCCTAAAAAAGCAAAATACTAATAAAAATAAAATAGGAACTTTAATAAACTCTTTATCTAAAGATTTAAAAGGAAATCTATTAAGATATAAGGTAAAAAGTCCTATTTATAACTATAAAGAAAATATTACTAATTTTATCTAGGATACAGGTGCCTCTAGGCATATAGTATCTAATAAAAATTTCCTTATTAATTATAAATTAATAAATACCAGAGTTAACTAGGGAAAAGCTACTTCTATAGTAGTAAAAGGAAAAGGAGATTTAATAGTTAATTTTAATAATAATAATAATAAATTTATTTTGCATAACTATTATTATATACCTAAAATAGGAGTAAATATTATAAGCTGTTCCTCTTTACCTAAAATAACTTCTATTATTAAAGAAAATAATTTATACCTTTTAAAAAAGAATAATCTTCTAGCTATAGGATATTTAAAGGATAAACTATATAATATAACTTTAAAGATATATAAAAATAATTATAATAATAATAAAATACCTATTACTTTATTAATAAATAAAACTAATATTTATATAAATATATATAAATTATATTTAAAGCTAGGGCATCTTTGCCTTAAGACTTTACAGAAGATTATTTCTAAAAATAATAATAATAATAATAATTATAAATATTATTATAAAATAAAAGATATAAAGAAAATAAAGGAATGTGAAATATGCTTTAAAGCTAAAGCTACTAATAAAATAAATAAACTATCTAATAAAACTAAATATAAATATTTAAATAAAATAGTTAGTGATATTTAGGGACCTTCTAAAACACCTACCTATAATAACTATACTTATTTTATTACCTTTATGGATAAAATAACTAGATATTTAGAAGTTTATTTAATAAAATATAAATCTAAGATTTTAGATAAATTTAAGATATTTAAAGCAAAAATAGAAAATAACCCTTATAATATAACTATAAAGGAATTCTTTTCTAATAATACTAAAGAATATATATATAAAATAAAACCTTATTGTATTTATAAAGGTATTATTTATAATACTAGTCCTCCTTATACTAAAGAACCTAATGGTGCTATAGAAAGGATAAATAGGACTATATTAGCTATAATTAGAGCTTTATTATTTACAGCTAATTTACCTACTTATCTATGGGGTAAAGCCTTAGAAGCTGCTATATATATATATAATAGAAGCCCACATTCTGCTTTAAAAAATAATTTAAGTCCCTTAGAAGCTAAGGATAATATTATATTAAATATAAAAGATTTATATAATATAAAAACCTTTAGCTCTATAGTATATTATAAAAATAATAACCCTATATCTAAATTAGATACTAAAGCTTTTAAAGGAGTTATTATAGGCTATTTACCTAATAGCTATAAAATTTAGGATTTTAATAAAAAAAAAGTTATTATATCTAGAGATATAACTATTATAGAAAATAGTTTTCTAGAAAAAAATATAAATAATAAAATAACTTTTAATAACTTACCTCAGATTAATAAATCTATAAAAGATAATATTCAACCTGATATAATATATAAAGATAAGCCTAAAATAACAGTAGAAATACCTAAAAAGCCTACTGATTTTTATAAAGACTATATGGAATTCCCTACTATATTAAATATAGTAGAAAATAATAATATAATAGAACCTAATAACTATAATCAAGCTATAAGCTGTGCTTTAGCTTATAAATAGGTTAAATCTATGAAAATAGAAATAATAGAATTAATTAGGCAAAAAACCTGGAATATAGTATTTCTTCCAGAAGGAAGAATAGCTATAAAAGGCCGCTGGGTATATAAAATAAAAACTGATAATAATAATAATATTATTAAATATAAATCTAGATATGTAGTTCAGGGATTTAATTAGATCTATTTATTAGATTATACTGAAACCTATGCTGCTACAGCTAGGCCTGAAACTATTAGAATTTTATTTATAATAGCTATAGCTAATAACTATTATTTACAGCAATATAATGTAAAAAATGCCTTTGCTAATGCTAATATAGATGAAGAAATCTATATAACTATTCCTATAGGCTTTAAAGATTATATTCTTAAAGATTTTATAGAGAATTATAGGAAATTAAATCCTAATAAAAAACTAGATTTAAATAAAATAGCTTTAAAATTAAATAAAGCTTTATATGGTCTAAAACAAAGTCCTAGACTTTGGTATTTATTACTCTCTAAATTATTTAAAAATTTAGGTTTTGAAGTATTACCCTTTAATAGTGGGGTTTTTATAAATAAATTAGCTAAAATAGCTATTATATGTTACGTGGATGACCTAATTTTTATGGGCCCAAATATAGAAGATATAAATAATATAGCTAAAAAGCTCTCTAAAGATATAGCTATCCAGGCTTTAGGAGAGGTTAAAGACTTTTTAGGCATGCATATAACTATAAACAGAGAGAATAAAGAAATATATTTATCCTAGACTAAATATATTTATAATAAAATAAAAGAATATAATAAAGATAATATAGGATTTTCTGAAATACCTATAAAAAATGCAGAAAAATTAGTAAAATCTACTGAAACTGTATTAAAAGAAGATATATTATAATTTTAGAAAGAAATAGGCTTCTTATTATATCTAGCTATAAAAACTAGGCCTGATATAGCTTTTGTAGTTAATATTAGCTTTAGATTTACTAATAAGCCTAATAAAAGCTATTTTAATGCCTTAAATAATATTTGGAAATATTTAAATAAATATCCTAATTTAGGATTAAAATATAACTGTAATATAGACTTTAATAGTTTAAATTTAGTTATTAGAGGCTATACTGATGCTGATTAGGCTAGTAATATAGGAGATAGAAAATCTAATAGTGGATTTTGCTTCTATTTATATAATAATTTAATTAGTTGGAAAACTAATAAACAAGCCTGTGTAGTAGTTAGTACCTGTGAAGCAGAGTATATAGCCTTAAGGGAGGCTACTAAAGAAGCTAAATCTTTAAATTATTTATATAAATATTTATTAAATAATTTATCTATAACTTATAATAAGTCTATACCCCCTATTTTAATAGATAACTTAGCTGCTAAACAGTTAGCTGAAAATTCTAGTAATTATAAAAGATCTAAGTATATAGATATAGCTTATTATTTTACTAGAGATAAAGTTAAAAAAGGAAATATTAAAATATTTTTTATAAAAGGGGAAGATAATATAGTAGACTTTTTTACTAAAAGTCTAGAAAATATAAAATTTAATAAAATAAAAAACCAGCTTTCTTTAGCTTAAAAATCCTATATAAAAAAGTTTTTTAGTTTAATAAATATTAAGCTTTTCTTTTTAATAAAAGTATTTTTTTCTTATAATAATAATACTATCCTTTAAGAAGTTTTTATACTTATAATAATAAGAATTTTAAAAATAAAATACATTTTCTCTTATATATAATATAAATAAGAGTTATTTTTTCTCTTATATAAAAAGGTTAAAAATTCCTTTAAATAAAAATATATAATTTAATAAATAAGAGTTATTTTTCTCTTATAAAAAATATAACTATATCCCTTATTATAACTTAAAGAAATAACTAAGGTTATCTCTTTAAGGGAGGCTATTAAGACCTAACTTTATATAAAAGTCTTATTATATAACTAAGAAATATATTATAATCCAAATAACTAATCAGGGCAAAATATATACTAAAATAATAAAAAAAATCAAGGCTTTTAATTAATATACTTACCTAAGCAAAATATAGGGAATTAAGCAAGTCCTATATATTAAAGTTTTTTCCTATAAACTTTAAATATTTCCTACTAAAGAAATATTAGTCAAAGGGTTACGTAACTTAGGTTACGTAATAATTATATAATAAGGATTATATATATTAGATTTTTACCCCTTAGTTAGATAATTTATAATATACCAAGAGAAACCTTACTTTCTTATTTAAGCTTTATAAGCCTACTAAAGCCTAGCGCCTTCTAAATTAGAAAAAAAGTATATTATAATTTTCTCTAAATTTTAGCGGTTTTTATAATAGTTAATTCGTTACTATTAAGGCTACCCCTCTTTAGGAATTACAATGCCTGCTCTTTAGGATATCTATATATATCCCAGGTCTTCCCACTTTAGGAACTCCTTTTTCTTTAGTCTATTATCAACTTCTCTATTACATAATATACATTATTAAATTTAAAAAAATTCGCTCTATTCAACGGACCCACTTTTATCTTATAAATCCTACCCTATACCTCACTATTCGGCAGTTACAACCTTTTACTCTCCTAATACCTCTACCTCCTCCTTATCGGTCACTATAGTACATCCTACTACTTATAGTAAATTTATAGGCTATTTTATACAAGCCTTAACAACTTTTAAGCTATTAATAAAATATATAAGTTTTATATTTATTACTTACTATTAAGTTATAAGCTATATAATAATTAAATTTATATAATAATTTTTAAAAATAATTTTTAATTAACCTTTGTTAATTAAAGTAGTAAATATAATATATAAGGTAGTTACTTATTAAATAAAATAACTAGTATTAATTAAATAAAATTTAAAATTAATTTTAAAGTAAAGCTTTATTTAATAAACTATTAATAAAGGTAAAATAAAATACTTAGTTTATTAATATAAGTAAAAATATAATATTTTATTTTATTTTAATTTAAAAGCTTTAAAAAAAAGAAAAATAAATTTAATATATATATTAAATAGCTAATTCCAGTCTTCTTCCCTATTGCTAAGTACCTACAGTACTATACCTTTGAGATTACTAGGTTTCTTGTCTCAACGCTCTCTCTTGGTTGTGCATTAGGTCCAGCGAGAGGATTGTAAACGGAGACATGGGGGCAGTCTTGAGTTAACGACAATTGTCAGTTACAATGGTCCAAAACATCATGGTAGCACTCACATCTAGCGTTGGAGGCGGAATGACTATCAAAGGTTGTGAATATGAAGGGCTCGTTGGCTCGTTGGTGAGGCAGCCAATACCATCTCTGATTTGGATTGTACTTTAGATGGTATATCTCCTGGTTCCACGTTGGATAGATCCTGTCAGTAGCGACTAAGTCGCATGGGTCGATCGTGGTGAAGTCACACATTGCCAGTGGGCGATCTTGACATTCTGGCAATATCGATCGCCAGGTACTTTAACACGCTGTCAGGACCTTTAAGCCAAAGGTTGATGATTGAAAACGTACTTGATAAGCCTGAACCGGTAGCCTGGCTGGAAGAACCGAGATAGCTGTTCCTCACTGAGAAGTTCTTTTATGAGCCGTGGGACAGTATCAATTGAGATATCTAAAGGGGTTAGTACGTATATGATCAACTTGAGATAATACACGAACCAACTGTTAAAAGTTAGAGTTTCAAGTGCCAACATGAGGGGGAGATCACCAACCATGTGCGCCAAGCGCCACTTGTTCTACCAGCATTGGGTCATCAGGATCATAGCTCTCAAGGGTCATGGGTGAGTTTTTTCTAATCTGAATCCATCAATCGGGGTCTAGAGGGAAAGACTCATTGCTCATACCTTGTAGTCGTAACAGTGAACAAAGTCTGCACTGAAAAGTGACCGCATCAAGTCTTCACTTTCCCTCTGGTACTCGGCCACTGTCTCTGCACGAAACCCCGGGGCCGGAAGATGCTTTGACTCATGCTTGATGTAGCAAAAACCGCTCTTTTCCAGATCGATGTCCGGATTGTCACGCATGCTGTGCACGATGACGCTTTTCGTGTCCCACTGGACGTTTGAGGTCTTTATACTGTCAACATCCTCTGCGGTTGCCGATGGGTGAAGAAAGAATGGTTTCTCTTCCTGATAAAGTGGAAGGTCGGCAATAAAATCAATCGTAGTTTCCATATTTAAGGCCCTGTGGAAGGACGATGTGTTGTTCAAGAGGTGCCAGTAAGAGATCGCACAGATTCTGTTTTGTACTGTATAGTGGTGGCCTTGAACCGTACGAAGGACGCCAGACAAGATAACCATGTCGAGAGCAGAGCCTCAACTGCTGGCCTTTTCGCAGGCCATGCAAAACGGAAACCTTGAACATTTGGTATCTGGTATGCCCGCATCGGAATGTCTTAGAGAATACCAGGGACTTACTTTACCGCGCAGGGAAATCCGGACTGCGGCTGAAGGCCCAGCGCTTCAGAATCTTGGCAAAGCTGACCGGCGTGTATTTCTATCCAATAGAAGGCTGCATCTGTGTGGTGGGCGTGGGCCATACACTCGTCCTCCATTGAACCGAGCCTGATTTCCTTTCGTGCAGTCTGACCAGAGCAATTGGGGTTTCACAAAGGTCAACGCAGCGTGCAGCAGTGGTGACAGGCTGGCTATGTGGCATAATCTTTCGCTCTGCTAGCCATATTCAGCAAGCCATGCATATCTATCACACACATTTACCTACCGAAATCCTCCCCCATTGCCATCGGGCGACCATGAAGCTCGCATCTGACATCCTACTTTGGAATGTTTGACTACTATGACACGTATGCATGTTCAATGTGAGTACTTGGTGGGTAGCACAAACAAACAGAACAAATTGCCGTGTCATCTCTGAAACAGAATGCGGGGTATCAGCGCGGGAACAGATTCTAGTGTAGCTGGCCTCATTTCTTAAATCCTCAAATTAGCCAAAGTTTTATGCAAGTGAGACGTGCTGCTAACAGTGATTGGTTGGGACGAGACATTGAAAGCCTCGGGGATCTCGATTTCAACTTGAGCCGCATTTCCTTGGTCTCGGAGCTTCCCCCTCACTTCTTGTCGTGGCGTCCTGTTCTGCTACCAACCACGCACAGTCAAATTCTGACCCACCAAATCTACGTATTCAAGGACGAGGCTCGGCATTTAAGTATCTACCTACGCGGTCGATTGTAGTCAGTTCGAACAAACGTTTGGAAGAAAAGCATCAGCCAATTGTCTCACTGACACGCACTCCCATAGATAGCTATGGTCAGCCAGAAAGAATACATCGTGGTAGTCACGGCTGCCGCAGTAAGTCAACCACCTTTGTCCTTAGTAATTCACATTTTAAATTGACAAACATACTCACGTCGCTCGATAGCCGTTTAAGGAGAACGAGAAAAACCCAACACAAGATGTCAAAAACTTGATGCCTGATCGCATTGAGCGCCTGGGCCATCCTCCCATCAAGATCGTCAAGTATCATACGGACTTTAGGAACGTCATCACAGACATGGACCTTATTCCGCCGCTGTGGAATGAAGAGAAAAGAGTCTATTATCCCGACAGCCAGGAGGGGAAGAGGATTCATGTGGATGCAATGCTTCATCTTGGCATGAACTTTGCCGATTTCTGGCAGGTCGAGAAGAGAGCGCGTCGGGACGGCTACGACTGGGTGGGTGATGATGGTGTCCCTTTGCCTAAGCACAACGGAGGGGAGGGTGGCAGGTGGGAAGGATTACCCGAGGTCCTGAAACCTGTTTTCGATGTCGATATGGTTGCGGAGAGCCTTCGTCAACAGCTCCCAGTAAGCCCGTTGCAGATGTTCGGTGAGAGTGTTGACTGACTGCAGAATCCCAGAACACCCCCACCAAAACGTCGACCGACGCTGGCCTCCTGTACTGTGAATTCATCTTTTACACATCGCTTGCAGCCCTGTACAGACGCCATGAGCCGGCCCGTGCGCTGTTTATGCACCATGCTGGAAAGAAGACTGCCGAGAAGGACATCGAGGAGGGCGTCAGGGTCGCCTCAACTGTCATCTGCTCAATGATTGACCAATTGGAGGCTATGGATAAATCTCCTGAAAAGTGATTGATAATGAATTACAAATCTTCAATACTTAGCCGACCCTGAACCCAACTTACGATTCGTCGTTAACTGTAATTTTGATATCACAAAGTGCAATGCTTGGTTCCTTCTTTTCCCGCTCTTCTGAATTAGGCATTCTTTGGCGAGTATGACCAACATTGGCTTCTGGGGTTGCAAATTGTGGCAGTTTGAGGCCTCCTACTGTGAAGTGGCTTGCATTTCAAGTTGTGGTTGGATGCACAAAGCTGAGAAGTGTGACACAGCTCTCTGATCATGTGCACGGCAAGGCAGAAGATACTGGCATCATGCTCGGCTTGCCCAAGTAGATCTGGAGCAGAGCCTCACTGGGATGAGCAAAGTGAGTCGCCACTTGCCCCTCACCTAGAGTCACGCGGACAGGTTCGGCCAATGCATTCTGGAAAGTGGTGTCTGGTTATGTGATGCCCCGTTGGCTTTGCACATTTATCCATTCAGTGGTTTATGCTACAGTTGTCTGAAATCGCGGCTTGATGCACAAATAAATGCTCGAGTCCCACGAATCCTACCAGCTCCAGTCAACAAGAATACTTCACCGCCACTTCTATCTATTTGACATTACATCTTGCATATAATTTCTTGTACCTTATCCTGAATTGAGATCCCAATTACAGACTTTTATTACCAATCCAACCATGTCTGGAAGTCCTCAGCAACTCAACGACCCAGAGACCGTTGAGTTTCTTAACAGCTACAACAATTTTGACTTGCGTATCGTTATGGATCGATCAGGCTATCCGCCCATCGGGTACAAATCGCAGGGATGGAGAGCCCAGAGCCACCTTGCGTTCCCAGCCCCCGTCCAAGCTGATCCTGCTGACCTGGAAATGGCCCAACGTCTCGTTCGCGGAGGCAAGATCTACGTTGCTGCTACTGGTGGTGGCAAGGGCGGCAAGTACACATAGATGTCTTCGTGTTTGCGGATGGCGACCACGGTGAGTTTCTTTTTTTCGCATCGTTTGTGTTGGACTAAACTGATAGATGGTAATCTAGTGAAGGACCGCTATGATTTGGACGACCGAGATCAGCTTTCTCTGTTGCTTGACTTGAAAGGTATTCGGCAGCTGAACATCGTGGATCTACTGTCAAGTCTGACACAGTCTTTGATTTGGTGGTCGACGTTTTATTTCACAGAAATGGCCAGGGTTATATGTGTCCTAGGTAGTGAACTAAACCTGTTCGAGCGCTTCTTGGCTTCTATCTCTATGCTGATAAACCCACCTGTGCAAGTCCCACGATGATTTGAACTATGCTCAAGCAGATACTCACAACTCCAACTATAACAAGTGCCTTGAAAGTGAATAGTCTTTCCGGGTCTCGCTCATCATTCCACACCTCCACCAGATTCCTCGGTCTCTGGCTCGCGCTATAGTCGGCCAATTCCATCAGCTTTCCCCCCAGGTGAGGGAAATTTGTATCCGCATTGTAAACACCGCGTTCCCGTAGAAGTTGTTTTGTCTCGGGGAACTCGTCCATTTCCCGCGTTCCGCATAGGGCTTCGAGGAGAGGATCTACCGCACCATTTTGCTTGGCCTTTTCTCGCTCGTCCTTGAGAAAAAGCTTGCGGGAGCTTCGGTGTTGCCCAAACAATACACGATAACTCAAAAGAACCTCGATCAAGTACGACCGAGACAAGGACTCCGCCCTGGTATGGCAATTAAAATTGCAACTATGGCTTCCAAATAGTCTAGATACTAGTTACTTAGATGAAAAGATGAGTCTTTCACGCTGTTGTTTGAGAACAGTGTAACTTACCGACCGATGAGGACCTGCGCTGAATCGCTTAAGCATATCATTGCGCATACTGTAGGTAGTCGGAATAGCTTCAATTCTTTTGTCCTACTGTATCGATCGAAGTCACAGTGTTGCGAAAGGTCATCAACCCAACTGACGGTAACATCTCCAAGTCGGCTCATGGAGAAAAGGTTCAGATGGGTGACGGAGAGAAGGGTGTCGTGACCTTTTGAAGACCTGACTCCCGGGGGACAGGCTATCGGCATGACCTCAAGGTTGCGCAGTACAGCTCCAAGTGGTCTGTGAGACGGCGATGAAGCCCGTGGGTTCTCCGTCACTTGCGTCGATGAGCCGTCCGTTTTGATGATGAAGTCACCAGTTGGGGATACGAAACTAGCTGTGTACAACATAGTGAGCCAGCCCATTGCCGCAAATACCAGGTACCTCATTGTTTCGTTGTGTCGTCCCCGAGTGGTTTCGTCGACTTGAAAATGGTCGAAGACTTGGCTAGAAATGTTGGCAATGGTTGTCTTGGCGGTTGCAGACCTGATCAGTTTCGCAATCTCGATCAGTGTTTTATACTGTCGTTTGACGTAGGGAAAGTCGGGCTGAGCCTCCCACAGCGTATTCATCAAGTCGGTTGTAGCGCTTTCGCAATCCCGGAAGCGCGCCTCAATCAGAGTCGAAAACAACTCGAGGCCTTTGCTAAAGGAAGGTTGGTGATCTGCGTTGCCGCAACACGCAGTGAAGAACGATCTCTTGGTTTCATTCTCGTCTTGTAAGGAATCTAGATGGATGGGCGGCGCTCTCCGAAATTTGCTGCGGATTGAACATTTCTTCGGCATGGTGCAGATTGGTGCTGAGCTGTCTGTCTGTCTCACAAGAAGCTGTGCGGCCGATAGTACAGTTTTGAATGACGCTGTATGGGGACATGGGTGTCACCCAAGACTTACTTTACCTCAATCAGGACCAAACTACACGGCGGGTGCATTGCAGGGGTGTAGATCAGGCTGCCGATGTGAAATGTTGTATTGGTGCAGTACGCGCCTACAGCCAGCCACTCCCTCAGCGGCTGAAAATCGTAATCAGGCTCGGGATCCTTTGACTGTACAGTCAGACCGGCATACGGCCTCGAGACACCGCCCGCATATCCATGTCATACAAGTGACGTGGGCTGATCTCGGGCATCCATACCCCTCACCTTTAACAAAGCTGCGTCGCTGCCTTACACTGCCACGCTTGTTCCCTCTTTACAAATTACCTCCATTGACCTACAACGATCACCATGAGGCTATACAACCTACCACTTGATCAGCACGGACAGATGTCCACGTAGTAAGTATACCACCAGGTCGCGGAGCTCCCGGCATTGAAATATGACTCAGCGACGAGATATACGCCGAGTCCTGGCAAGCAGCTATCGCTGAATGCGAAAAGAAACTTGACCCGCCCGACTATGAGCGTGCGTTGCAAGTTAAGTCGAGTCAAGACTTTCGCAATGAGTTGGCCAATCTCCTGAGCCAGTACTCGGATGACAAGTCGAGAGAGGCCATTTCTCTAATCTACCCGACATTGGATCATTATGAGACGTTTGCTCAAAACTTCGTCAACATGATGACTAACCCCGTCGACACGTCGATGATGTGGGGACTACTGTTTCTTGTATTTGAAGTAAGCTCTATGTTTACGTCCAATTCTTTCATCAGGAATCAAAGAATCGATGCTTACTATCTAACTGTGCAAAGGTCGCCTTGAGCTGCTCCTGTGACAGTCAAGTCACCCCACTGGACCGTATTATGAAATGGTTGGGCAACATAGGTCATCAACTCAAGGCGTCAAACATGTGTAGGGAAACAATAACCGACGTCGGACAAGTTAAAGATGACACGGTCAAGGTGAACAAGGAGATTGTGATTCTTTGGCTGAACGTTATCATGACCTTCCGCAGCCAAACGCATGGGAATGACCGTATGCCATTCCACCAAGGCTTTTATCTACTATACACTTTGTTGACCTTGTACAGTCCGACTCGAAGAGAGTGCCTGGGAGAGCCTAACAATTATTGTCAACAACGCATGCCAGAATATCGAAGACGCTGTCAAGAGGATTAAAGAAGTGGCAGAGATGACGGAACGACAGGCGCGCGATATGGACCGGAAGATGTATCAACGTCTTCTATCACTTGAGATCTCTAAGCAGGACGGCGCAGCTTTGCCTTGCCATACGCTTCCTGTAGCTGAGAATCGCCGTTTCTTTGGCCGCCAAGACATCCTAATAAAGCTAGATAATCACTTAACGCCCGCTGACACAAGCAGCCCCCTCTCCTCTATCGCGCTGTACGGCCTGGGGGGTATCGGTAAGACACAAACAGCTTTAGCCTACGCATACCAGAAGCAAGAGGACCTAGACGCAATCTTGTGGATATCTGCTGAAGATGAATACTCTATCCAGCAAGGCTTTAGCAAGGCTGCTGTCGACGCTCTGAAGCTGGAGGATGCTCATCCGCAGGCCCACCAAAAGAACATGGTCATTGTATTGAATTGGCTTCAGAAGACCTGTAAGTCACTATGATATCGTGAGAAACACTAAATTGATCAAATGTGCAGCTGCAAAGTGGTTGCTTATCTTTGACAACGTCGACAGCCATGATATTCTGGACGACTGCTGGCCTACGTCCAAACATGGAGCAGTGCTTGTTACCACCAGGGATGTTCTGGTAGCCACACTGCCCATAGACCAAGGGATAGAGATTAATGAGTTTGACACCGATGAAGGGGCCGAGTTCCTACTTCATATGGCAAACAAACGGCGGCAAGTCGACGGGGAACTTGAAGACTCTCGGCAGGTCGCTTCGCAACTTGGGGGCTTGCCACTTGCCCTTAACCAAATGGCTGCTGTTATTAACGCTAAGAACTACTCCATCAAAGGTTTTTGTGCCATGTATTCGAAGTATGAGAAGCGCTTCCATAAGGAAAGAAAAAGTGGTTGGAAATATCTCGGCTATCAACATGCTCTTGACACGGTCTGGGAAATCAGTTTCTCAATCCTTGGGGACAACGCCAGAGCATGTCTTGGAGTCTTGAGTTTCTTCTCTCCCGATTCAGTACCGTCGAGCGTTTTCAAGGCTACCGAGCCTTGTGAGCTTCCTGCTCTGCTCTCCTTCTGCGAGGACGAATTGAGGTAGGTAGTCTTCTTGTGATGTACCTTTTCGGCCACAGACATTGACATACCGTAGCCTAGACGATGCCCTTGAAGAACTAACTCACCATGCACTGGTAAGGAAGAACATTGATAAGAACACCTTTCGCATTCATCGCTTGGTCCAGTCAGAATACCGCAGCAGAATGAAAAACCCCCAAGAGGAATTTGAAGCCGCGACCAAGCTCCTGCTTGAAAAGTTTCCATCTCAACGCTCGAACAAATATGACGACGAGGAATGGATTCTGTATGAGCATTACATTCCCCAGGTACTTGCACTGTCTCGAAACTACAACCAGTCGCAGGCAAGGCCGAACCCTCTGCGTCCAACAATGGAATTCGTTGATTTGTTGGCTAATGCCGCCAAGTATGGTATCAGTCCCCCACGTTTGCAGCAGTCCACTAATACCTCAGCAGTGCAATTCATGATAATGACACAAGTAACTCCGTCCCTGGGCTATTGGAAACGGCTGACCTCTCATTCAAAAAGTGCCCTGCAGCTGATCAGGACCGTCTTCTCTGGGCATTTATACAATCTCTAAAGTGCATGTATCACCTTTGCACTTCCGAGTTTGTTAGATCACAAGAGGAGATGGCTGAAGGGCTGGAAATACGATTGGAGTTACTCCCCCCTGATGATTTACTACTGGCTCTTGCTTATAGCTGGCTTGGAATGGCTATGGGTGGTCAAGAGCGTTACAAGGAAGGCCTAGACTTGCTGCTCAAGGCTGGCAAGATCCTTGAGGGGCCAGCTGGGGAGATCCCAACGAGAAGATTGGTTTGGGGCTACAACACCTCTCGTAACTATTACTGCATGGGGAAGTATCAAGAGGCCGAGAAGCTTTTGAGTGAAGCCCTAGAAGATGCAGAGAGGCTTGAGAGCTGGTACATGCAGGTCTAGTGCGTCTCAACCGTAATCTTACGCTGTAGCTACTGACTTGATCTAGCGGTCATCTTACGTTTGCGTCCCTCCGGACCAGAATGTCACGGCTTGACGACGCCAAGACTCACGTCGACAAGGCTCAGCGCCTTTTAGAGACTTCTGGCGTAGCTGCACGTTTCAGCTGGCTGGGTTCGTATTGTGCCTATCGCGCTGGCGATATCGCAATGAAACAGAAGCGTTACAAAGAAGCCGTGTAAGTTCTGATAAGTAATGCAACCTTATTCATCTGCTGACCTTTCCGCCAAGTGAGGAAACCGAAAGGGCAACCGCTATTGGCAAACTGGTCAAGGTTCCGCTGGCCATTCTCTGTCGGTGCGTCCACGCCTATTCGAAGGCCTTATCAACGGACCCCTTACGAAAAGAAGAAGCCGAGTTCCAGCGGCTAGAAGCCAGAAGATTACGATCACAGATACCTGGAGGAGGGGGAAATCTTGATGACGAGAGTGACGAAGCTTTTGAAAAGTTTGTCAAGATGGATCATCGCTAATGAGAAACAAGAGGGGTCTTAAAACGAATAAAATGAAATTGAAATTGCAATGCATTTTCTTACACAAATAGTCTAGTAAGGAATTTACGGAACCTTTTACGTGGCGGTATAACCACCTAGTTCTGTCTGTGATTCAAGCTCTCAGCCACAAGCCTCAACTGCAGACCATACGTCAACCCTGACAATAACAACCAATCTTGTGCGCCGATCCTTTAGGGAAGTAGGAAATCAGAAATAACCCATCAAGAGGTCAAACACAAGGCAGGCCTTTGCCATAATCTGGGAGTGTTATCGAATCCAGTCTTTCAGTAAGACTAGTACATCCCTGAAAGAAACCGGCAATCGTTATAATACAAACCGGCATATTTCAGGATCCCCTTAATTGATTAAGGATATTAATAACTTCAATTATTAAGGTAAATGCGATGTATAGGAGTTTGCATAGTGAAGCTGCTGTCGCAGGTAAGATTGGCCATGGTTCGTGTAGATTACGCAGTACACAGGCATATAGCAGTCAATTATTCTGGAGCGAACGGACCAGACTAGCTTAAGCTGGGTGGTGTTTTAATTGGGTTAATGCCCCGTATATGGAAAGTAGTCATCTTCTGTATGTCATATCATATATGTAAGGAAGGTATTGGCAATGTGGAGGAGTGGAGATGGGCTCCTTTAACGCCGTGTTTTCCGGCTGGCTTCTGTGGATTCTACTTGAACTACAATTCCGATAGCTCCTCCACATCTTCAGCATTGTGAGTGTCCTCCCAAGAACAACTACTGACACTGCGAATACCCTTGTGTAGATATTAGCAAGTAGATCATATGGATATTTGGTAGAGTACTCACAATCGTTAATCTTGACGCATTTGAATGAACTCGCGCACTGTTCCCGTCAATAAAGTCATACGGTAGCCTTCATGAATTGGTTACTTACTTGCTTGGGACCTGTCCAGCCTATGCCACCACATTGACCCCACTGAGGAGAAACCTCTGAGCTACCAGTATCTGTCGGTGTTGTAGCGGTAGTAGTGGATGAAGGCTTGACTGGATCCTGGAACTTTGTTAGGTGATGCACAGAGAGGACGATGTTGACAGCGATGTAACTTACCGCGAAACCAAACCACTTTAAGTCTTCCTCTGGAAACACGTCAATCGAATGATTGATACCCTGGCCCAAAAAGGTCTATACGCAATGTCAGCCATGTTTTTAACACTGAGATTCATGTTTATGTCACCTGTAGCTTATCGCCAAAAGTGTATCTGGTATACGGGCTCCGTGGAAAGTTGGGCGTCGTGGATTGCGGGTCAGTTGAATAACCAAACACGCCGTTCCATTGTTTAATGGTTTCGTAGTAGTTCTGCACATTCAATACTTGATCTACTGACCCGTGATAGATCTGCATTTTGGGTCGTGATCCAGTATATCCAGGATACATATCCTTCACAACATTGGCCCACTGAGTTTGGGTGTAGATTGACTGGCCAGTGGCACATGTTGAGTTCCAGAAATCGGGAATGTTATCTGCGCTCTTGAAGCAACCGGCTGGGACACCTGTGTACGCGTGTAAGACGGGTGATGTAAGCATTGGATGTCAGGCGTGTCAACTCACCTGCATATGCAATTCCTCCTGCAAAGATATCAGGGTAGGTGGCGGCCATAACATTCTGTTTCTATATTAGCTTGCTCCTGTCAAGATACCTCTTTGGCACATACAGTCATCATAGCTCCCGAAGAGGTGCCAGTAACAAAGGTTTTACTCTTATCGGTATTGTATTCCTTGGTGATATACCTGACCATATTGGCTATCGAGGTGCTAGCACCGCCGCCGTCGTGAGTCAACGTCATCTTTGATGCTACGTCCCAGCAATTATCCTGGGTATATGGCGTCTGGGGGTAGATAACAATAAAGCCATATGTCTCGGCGTAGCGTGCCCATTGAGTACCCTGGTAGTATGCTTGGGCGCTACCGGTACACCAATGGATGCCGACGACTATGCCAGGACTCGAAGCCAGCGTTTTTGGAACATATAGCCACATTCGAGTACCTGTGGGGTTATCGCCATAGTTGGTGACCTCAGTAAAGGTAGACCTGGGGACAACCTCTGCAGCGAGAGTTGAGTGAAGAAGAGTTAGCAGCCAGAGGCTGATGTAGGCTGTTAACTTCATTGTAACAGGAGAGAGCGCTCGATTGAAAAGGTTGTCACATAGAGATTGTTGACGACGGCGGTGGTGTATTTAAAGAAAGATACACATCGTGTGGAATTGACATACCTTACCTGGTCGTTCGGATCATTAGCTTCCGTGTCTCTTTTCGCCAAGATGCCAGATGCGGAGTTTACTACGAATTTTGGCAAAAAGGCTTAACCTTATACGCGGAAGTTACCCCCATAGAACTGTATGATCATCGGCTTTATGGTACGAATTGGGTCTTGAGTGGTGCTATGCAGGTATGTACACGGAGCTCTCTCTTTGGAGAATGAGTCCTGGACTCCAGCTTACATCATTTGAGACTTAATGCTGCGATTGGGGTGCGGGGTCAGCCAGAATATGCATAAATCACGCCTCACCTTTCCATATTCAGACGCGGAACCAGCAGAGGCTTTTCCGTCATTGGCGGATTTTGGAAAAGACCTGCTTCCGCTTTAAAGGTCAATGTGGTAGCACGAATAGGTGCAGCGGCCCCGAATCTCCGTACGACCAGTATATAAGTATAGTGAGACATTTCCGGAGATATGATGACAAAAAGGCAGATATATCACCAGCGCCAGAGCCATACGCTATGGTGTTTGCGATAGAAGACATTGTACATATCGTTAATATTCTTATGTAAGAGGTATGAGTAGTCTACAAAATCTTAATAAGTAGAGAAATCTATCTTCTGTAAATATGGATAGAGCGAGAGCGCCTAATCTATTAAATACTATTTTCAAGCTCCTTCTCTCTTTATCCTTTTCAAACCTATGCCTACCTCCTTTTATATTATTGCTATATTTACAGTATTAAATATCTAATCCAAAACTAATTTAAGTAAGTAATATAAGGTTCACTATATAAAGCTCCATTACAGTAAAATTATCTTTTTATACACTGCCAGTAGCTAAAAATAAAAGACTTAGACTAAATAATAAGATAATAGGAGATACTTCAATAAGGCTTTCAATCAATTCATCAGGATATAATTGTAATTTTGCGTCGTCATAGTCTCACAAGGTAGATTCCAAGGCTGAATAAGCACAGCCACACTAGACTAGCGAGTCCCGATAAATATTGTCCAGGCTTCATTGCTTCTCCAACATCACGCACAGTTAAGATAGGCGCCCTGAAAAACTACTTCCTCGATATCTCTAATGCCTCAGACTCGATCCCATGACCAGAAAACCGAAGATCGTGGCGATGCGCCAGCCGTCCCCAACGCAACGCAACAGCACCTAGTCCCAGACAATGCGCAGCATATGCCAGAATATCCAGCGATCGATTTGCAGAGCCACCAAATAAGAATCCTACATCTCCTCCCAGGAACCTACAACGACCCTTTGCGCTGTGTCTTGCGCACTGAATTTCTTGATGCAGGCCCTAGATACCAAGCGCTGTCATACGTATGGGGAGATCCTCTCAAATGCCGTTGCATTGAGGTTGATGGCAGACAACGAAATGTCACAGTCAATCTGTTCAACGCTCTCCGGCGATTACGATACCCAAAAAGCGAGCGACGTCTATGGGTGGACGCGTTATGTATTAATCAAGATAACGATGCCGAGAAGTCCCATCAAGTCAAGCTCATGAGCAAAATCTACACGCGCACAACGGAAGCAATACTCTGGTTAGGCGACTTCTCCGACGGGATAAATGCGACACCTAACTGTATCCCTCGGGAGACAGTCATGAAGGCTTTCGATTTACTCAAATTTATGGCCAGAGACTCTTATGGCTGTGCCAGGTCGGACAGTGACCCAAACACGGAATTAATCAGTGGCGGCTCTGAAGCTTTGTCTTGTTTGTTCCAATTACCTTGGTGGCATCGCGCCTGGACCGTACAGGAAACAGTCCTTCCTGCAGATGCCACCGTGGTATGCGGTACAGCACAATTGCAATTTTCTTTGTTTGTAGGGGCGCATAACAACTCCCTTGATCACCACTTTCTCGATTGCTGCAAGCGAGTTGTTGTGCCCGGCCAATTCTGGAGCCAGCTGCAAAAACTGGTCTATGCTAAGGAATGTCTCCGAGAAAAGACACTATTCATGGGCAACGTGTTGAATGATTTCAGGGATCGAAAGGCATCTGACCCGAGGGATAAGATATATGCCTATCTTGGTCTTGGAAGTGATATCTCGGCAGATTATACCCTAACACATGAAGAGGCCTTCACCCTTGGGGTGAGATCCCTCATCGAAGAGTTCGGTACACTTGAGATTATACTAAGAGCCCCCGAGGTTAACCGTTCTCTTAGTCTACCGACTTGGGTTCCTGACTGGTCTGCCGATATTGACAGCCAAGGTCATAGCCTTGAGCTAGCCTGGTATTATCTGTACAGGTTTTACGCTGCCTGTGGAGATAAAAAAGCGCAAACCAGGATATCGTATTCGCATAGGGTCTTGGACCTACGAGGCTTGATTTTGGAACCGATCATAGAACTAGGAGATGTTCTGGATAGTGTTGACAGCATGAAGAAAATGGTTCATAGGTGGCAGGCCCCGTCAGGCGACGATTACCCTCAAGGGGGAACATACCATGAAGCGTTATGGCGTACATTAATGTGCGATACGAGCCATGGAAAGGGCTTTTACGAACGACTTGGAAAAAGTGATAACGCGGAAGCAATGGTCCTCAACGAATTCGAGCAAAACCCTAGTGGCGTCAGCCTCAAAGCTTTCAACAAGAAGGGGTTTATCACAGAGACTGGTATGATTGGAATTAGCAATCTTGATATTAAAGTAGGAGACTTTATCTCTGTCTTGAATGGAGGCAAAATGCCCTTTGTACTACGACAGATTCAGAGTGAAGAAGGTGGCGTTGCTTATCAGTATATTGGACAAGCCTATGTGCATGGGATTATGGATGGCGAGATTATGGATAAAAGTCCACAGTTCGAGTGGATTAGCCTTATTTAAGACAGAATCTACATGGGAGAACTTGATCAATTTAGTATATACTGTCTCTAGAAGTATGATCCCCAGCTTCAAAAGCATAAGAAGTAGCTAAACGACATCAACAAGGCTCTCCCTGGAGAGAGTATGAGGGGAATAAACAGGTAATCAAAGGCAAAGACAAGCATACACTAAACCTTAAGTATAATAGTCTGTAGGTTTCTCTGTTTCATTACCCTCCTCCCGTCCTACCTAAGTCTTCTATTAATACTCAGAACGTAGAGCTAAGCATGTTAAGAAAGTCTAAATAAGATTTATGATTCTTAGGTCTAACTAGAACTCTCTGTTTGTTCCACAGCCGGTGAGCCTCTCATAGTCGTCACACATCGCCGAGTGTGTGTCTTGGATAGTCCTAGAGATTACAAGTTAGACAAGAAACCAGTCAGAATCAGGTATACGTACTTATGTCCTGCAGGACCTCGGGCCACGCTTGCATCGATGTAGTATTTTCCATCACTACTCCAGAAGCATTGGACATTGGTGAGATAGAATGCATTATATCCTGCCTCGCAGTAAAGTTGGAGGTGTTTATCATTGCGAGGGGCAGTAATAAGCCACATTCGGTATCGGTCCAAACCGGACTCTACCCAGACTTTGGTATAATGGACTGTCAATGAACAGTCTGCCCGCTTCTCGATTTCAGAACCTGACATACAGTTAATATATAAATAGCTTCAAAGTTGGGCAGGCACCTTGCCAGTGGATAGATCAGGAGTAGGATTAGCCATAGCTCCGGTAATAGAGGAGATGGCTAGAGCAGCCTGGGCGAGGAGATTAAATTTCATGTTGATTGAGAGAGAATAAGACAAGGATGCTGGGTGTAGAGAGTAAAGACAGAAGCAGCATATTAGGTGGAATTAGACACTTTATAGTCCGTTCACTACGATGAATTTCTTGAAACTTGCCCCAACTCATTCAGGACTCATTCAGGACTCGTAACAGTACATCTGTGTTACTTCCCTTTGCACGTCCTTAGTTACTTCATCTAGTAAACCGAGAATCATTATTAAAGGGCCGAAGGCACTCGCGTGACTGTCTTCCTTCTACGGGCTGTAATACGGAGCATTTATTTCGATAGGCAGTTGCGATACCGTATGTAGGATGGACTGAGAGTTGGATGGGACTCTTTTGACAGTGGATAGTAGTATTCCTCTTTTGAAAGTGCATAGATAACAAAATATGTGGAATATTCGCAAAGCCTAAGCTTAGTGCTGATTTATTACCGAATGAATGTAACGTCAGAACCACAATTCATTGCGGTGTAGCTTGTCGAGTCGCTCAAGGTGGATAGTTTAATGGAGTAGCCTCGCCTTATGCTCCATATATCTTAGGATAGGGCGGTCGGGTACCTGATCGAAAGGCCCGATAGTGACACCGCCGCACGAGACAGACTATCAAGTTCATTAGGAATGCTCATTTCTACCATGATCACGCGGGCTGAACGACGGACATTAGATTTGAGCCGGGCCCAGGTGACTAGGAACAATTATAAATGTAAGGTATTCCGACTCTATACCTAACTAACAAGCATATTCAGCATTCATTCAACTCTCTTATCCAACTCCACCAAGATGAAATTCTCAATCTTTAGTCTCGCTGCCGCTGTTCCTGCTCTAGCTGCGACTGTGCCTGCTTCTGTTGATACTGCAGAAGGTATGTTCTGTTACCTTATCTAGGAACAAGTCTTTCAGTACTAAATATCACCCCAGTCAAGCGTGCCAATTGCAAGTTGACCCTCCAATGGATTTCCAACTGGAGCGAAGCTGCCTTGAGAAGATATAGAGTCCAGCTCATCACAAGCCCACGAAATGATGCCCATCTTGACAAGTATTGCGATCTGTTCAAGCAGGGTTCGTCTGGGTATCAGAATGTGCAATGCTTCTGGACAAACGGAATGTATGTGATTGATGATAGTGAAGGCGAAGGGTCTCCTGGTCATGAGTAAGTAATATATTTATCTTCGACTTGCTTTATATCACATCTAACTTAATAACTTGCAGTTTGTATCTGAAAGATTTCAACAGCGCAGCTCGTTATTTTGAACTTATTACTGGCTGCGATACTGTTCGGAATCTTTAGATTTAGTAAGGCGTTGCGTTTCGGTTGAAGGGGCAATGTGTTGTGTGGTGAAAGTAGCGACATTAAGACCAAGATTGAATTTAACAGGGTATTATGCTACGTGTTATAGCGCATGAGGAGCTACTGCCATAAGATACATAGTACAATTTCTTAATAAGTCGACATTCTTGAACGATGCCAAACCCGGAAACAAGCTGAAGTTGCTTGGGATTCTTTACTGTGTTTGCTTGATATGTCTCGTTGAGACGCCTTTTGCTTTAAGTAACAATCAATATCTCTGTCTCTATATTAAAGGAGGTATCGTATCACTTCCAGTATATGCAGTATATACAGATCCATTCATTGACACGATTCGGCTAATTAATGTCCCATCTGTTAACTCTGAAAAATCAGAAATGACAATTCCTACCCGAGGGTACCAACCAAATGGAGAATACGAGCTGTTCTGTGATTTTAGCCATTCTATCACCATCGAATTGATGGACTTTGCTGTTATGAGAGAACCGTTTTCAGTGGAAGGGTCCAAGCTATGGCTCATGAAATTCATCCAGCTCAGAAACCAGGTGTTGGCTTGCTGAGGAGGATATGTCGCCCAAGTTCCGGGAGGGGCCGAAGTTCCTGTCGCGGCTGTATTCGATAGCATCGTATTGACCAAAGTCTTTTTTGCCTCAACCTGAGTGGCGGCGTCAGATGCAGACTTAACGTTCGCAGTTGCATAGTCTTGGACAGTAAATTGAATCCCAGATTCTGTCGTAAGGGTCTTGATTTGGTTGTAACCCTTCGTTTTGATTGGGTCTGGATACGATGGCCCCAGGTCAATGCCAACTGAAACAGCAGTGCTAGAGCTGCCTGATTGATTGAGTGTATGCATAACGAGAATCTTGCCGCGTAGCTCTGACATGGATAACATGGGAGCCGACGCAGTAGGGACAAAGCGTGGTATATTTGTTGCGATGATTGCATTTAGCGCGTTTGCTATTGCTGTTGGACTTTGCGACGGATTTACGGGAGAGAAAAACAATACGATTCCCTCACTAGGGTGAGTTATGAGCCAAACCCAAAGAGATTGCATCAGCATCGTTAGATCGTAATTGATGAAGGTGGGTCCCTGGGTGTATAGCGAAAGTGTTTGCGAACCCATTTCATTCGATATGCCTACAATCAAGTGCAGAAAACGTACACCCGCGCTCAGTTGCTGGATGATGTTCATGTTTTGTCGGCGTTCGATGGAGTGCTTTCCGGTGAAAAAACTGAGGTCTGAACTCGTAGCCGATGCATGGGTTCCCGGTATGCTCATCTGAGAAACGAGACAGTCATCACTGATCGTTTTCATCCAACATGTCAAGTCAAGACCCCCGGGTCGTTGAATCGCCCATCCAAAGCTCCTGTTACTTGGCCAAACCGCAATCAAGTCGCCATGAAGGTACGTCATGGTCCATGGCAGCAAATAAACACCGTTTCCATCGTACAAAAAGGAGTTGAGCCAGTCATTGCTAACATTGTCTCCTCCGTGCAGAAAGGAGTTGAGCCAGGTATTGCTCTGGACTGACGAGTTATTGCACATCATGCCGTAAGCATCACGACCCTTGGGTCCATTGGTGATGGTCACGAAATTGAGCCAAGTAATCGTACCGTCAGGTGATGCGGTAGCGGTTACGCTGCCACAGACTTGCTCTACCGGCATCGGTCTCGGAGAAGAATACCAAGTCAAAGCATCCATATCCAGGACCATCTCGATGACGTTCCCCTGGTTATTGTCAGAGTATACAAGCCTGACACTACTTTCCGCAAGATCAGAGGGGTCCTTTTTGCTGGCGAACACACTTATTATACTTTGCGGCACGCCGTCAATCTTCACGGTGGTGTTCCAGTTTTCAGGGTTGCCGATATGCTGAGGAGACATGATAATGCAGCTCATGCTTGAGGCCCCCATGTCTGGTGTGAAGCACAGCACAAGGACAACCATGCCTTGATGAGCAACGCCTGCAACGCCAGAGATATTGGCACAATCGTAATCGCAAAGATGGGACCAGTTGGTATCTTTGGAGGGATCTAGCGAACAGACCGACATATGACCATTAAGCCCGCCTTCATTGCGTGGGATAAAGGCATAGAGGACCTCATCGGAGCTGATGAGCGCAGGTTGGCCAGCGCCATTCATCACCTTGGTCATGGTGCCTTGTGAGGGAGAGTTCCACGTCAAGTCATTCCCGAGGGACGTCCACCCGAACCCCGCTACTGCATCATGAAAAGACCAGATCATGTACAGCGTGCCATAGGCAGTTGCAAGGGCCGGTATAGAAGCCAAAATGTCTGCATCTACCTTGAAATTCTGTGTCGGATTCAACCACGGTGGTGGAAGAGTGATTGACATGATTGTTGGTAATAGAGATATAACTATTAGAGTTAAGAGAGGTTGGTGGGAGGATGCAGAGCTAGTGACAAGAGGAAATTGATCGGGTTCCCTCTTTGCTTAAGTACAGCGTGGCAGTGAATGGAGGGTTATGCTATTGGTTAGTGCAGTGCATTAGTGAATACGCTAATGATACACGCACAGTGCGTAAGAGTAGCTTAAACGCCAGCGGCGACATTCTGTGAGACATTTCTGCTTGGGAGGACAGGCCACGCACGACTGCATGATACATTCTTGTTTGCGCTACGTGAATAAATTTTCTTTCCCACAATATTGTTCCCCTGCAGAACACTATCAATCTGATTTCCCAGGATACGCCTTGTTCCATGCCACTCGAACATCAGACAGGAATGCTGTCCTCTTAGACTCTTTCGTCGGATCGAGGGAAGCAGCATTTGTCGGTAGCGGCAACGGCTGAATAGCAAGAGGGGCCTGTTTCGGAGGAACTATATTGTCTGCGCTGTAAGTCGTGTATGTGATAATTGGCAGGCCATTGCCGTTGTACGTTTGTTGTCCAACTCGAATTGAGTAACCTGTTGTATGGGAGATGGGGGCTGCATTGGCTGTTGATGCGAGGTCCGTTGAGTCTACATGTCCCATTAATATTGGACTATTACAGAAACTGAGAGACTTACAAACACCCCAGAGTGTCGGGGGCACCTTTGTTTCGACTGCGTTATACAAAAGCTTCACGCTTTCGGAGCCAGTATTGCTTGTTAGCTGTACGGCCAGCAGTGACTGCGTAAACGGAGTCGTGAGTTGCATTGGTGCGGCATACAACTCAGAAAACGCAGTGTCTACGATGTCTGTGCCGTCCGTGCTACTTGCACTGCTCTTTGGCGGACTGAAAGTTGCGCTGAGGATTGGGACTCGTGTCTTAATAACCATGTTCAGTTGTGCACCGCGGACATATACCATCTCGGTGGTCGACTCGTTGGCTTGGCTCGTTGTTATAGTAGTAGTACCTGCGGTGGAGGTTGAAGAAACAGTACCAGCGGTGATGGCAAACAGATAGTCATCTGCAGTATCACCATCACTACTACCGCTATCCTGATTCCTGACTAACTCGAGGAACGCATCCACATCGAGTTTGGCAGGTTCAGCATTAGAACTTGTCGATCCAAAGCAGATCGTGTGAGACATGAACCAGAAGTGCAATGTCGCAGTACCTGAAACTGAAGGACCCCAAAGGTGTAAGTCAGCTCCAAATGTCAAGGGACCCAGGTTGATAGCAAGGAAACTACATCCTAGGTGAACCTCGACCGAGAACTTGAATCCGATGTTCAAGTCAAACCAAAACGGATGAAGTTGCACGAAAAAGTCTGCCCAGGCTGAGAACGACACTTTCAACCAACCACAATCGAATTGAGCGTCGAGACAAGCTCCGCCCATTAGACACGCCGGTGTAGCAGCAAAGTATGCTTGACCAAGAATACTTAGATCTGAATCGTAAGCCCATGATATTCCAACTCGAGGGGGAGCTGCGGGGTAGTATGCCGGAGGCTGGTACTTGGGATTGAAACCGCCAACTGACACCACAAAGTCGCCCTCATGTTGATTTGGAGAGATCCAGGTTGCATAAACCATACCGCCTGTTAGATGACAGTCTTTGCTGAGGACGTACGACAAAGGCGTCAGTTGTCCTTGGGCAAACATGTATCCTTGAGCGGTATCGAGGGTCATGGTAGCGCCGATATCAACCAGGATAAAGGCATCCGCTTCAGATCCTGTGTTTGGAAAATATGTCGTAGCTTCTGCCGTGATGTTGATAATGCAGTCATCAGAGTCTGTCATCTCAACACTTAGTACAGCGTCAACATTCAAGACCTTGAAAGCCAGGACTGTCAAGCCTACAGCCAGCCAGTAGGAGCCTTGCTCAGCGACGATGTAGGCAGGACCGGAGCTTGGTTGGATCAGAGAGCTAAGCTCGCTAACCAAATCGCTTTGCGGTGATAGATCGGTATGATTGAGGGCAATGAACGGCCACTGTTGGATATCCGCTGCATCAGGCGGGACCAGCTCTGTATTGTATCCGAGGCCTGCAGACAGCCCATTGATCTCAGCCCATCCCAGCTCTGCAATCAGTCCTTGGATATGAGCAAATGCAAACATATCGTTAAAAGACTTGCCCTCTTGGTACATGCCAACTGCCAAAGCCCCCCACGTCTCAAAGCTAGCTTTGAGACCTCCAAGGTACCGCGTGGCATCTTTTTCGACCTCCTTGACGAGAAGACCTTCGATGTCTAGACTTGGTGGCTTATCAAGGGAAAGGGCGAGACCACTCAAAGTTGGCGTGAATTGAAGTGATGAGAAATCGGAAAACGATTTGATGCTTGACAGGTCAAGACTCAAGCCTAGATCAATGAGGGAGAAGCCAAGAGGCCCGATGCGCAAGGTTGCGGTAAAGACCAAGGCGACAGATGTGAAGTCACTGCCCATCTGCAGCGCTACTCCAGTGATTGATAGAGGCCCAGCCTGTTTGCTCATTGGAGCGACAGTTGAAGAGGGCGTGGTACTGTCACTGGTAGGTGTTGGGCTGTCTTTTGTCAAAGAAGGTGCTGGAGAAGCTGATCTTGACGGCGCCTTCGATGAAGTTGGTGACGGCTTGGAACTCTCCGCCTTCTTCTTTTCTACATCTCCGACAACATGATCTAACAGCAGGTCCTGCTTCCCCTGTATAGAAGCAGCAAGTTGTAAGTGACATCCTGCGACTAGAGCAACCACGTCGCTAGGCTTGGTGCTGCTAGTTTGGGGAGAGAATTGATTGAAGAGAAGAGGAACAGTACTGGTGAAAGCGTTATCTGAAAGCAATTTGGCCTCACCGACTGTTATGTCTCTGTTTGCCCATAGGATGGCTACTTCATCCACAGGGGGTGCAATATGACCGACGACTGGGACGTCATCAACGCCGGGGATTTGCGGTAGAGCGAATCGAAGAATCCTGGCTGGGGGTATCTTGGTTGTTTTGCGGGGTAGAGAAACAGAGTCGCTGGCGTCATCACCTTCTTGGCTGCTGTTGTCTGGTTCGTCATCAGACTCCGATCCAGCTGTGCTAGCTGATGTCTTCGTGGGCTGAAGTTGTGCAAATGTCAGAGTCATATCTCCTATCGTCAAGTCGAGTGAGAAGATTACAGCTGTTCCTATCCCAGCTGAACCATCAACGCTCTCGCATTGAAGATTGAGACTAATATCGTTCAAGGGAATAGTAAGATTGTTGATGAAGTCTGGCAATGCCTCATCCTTTCCGAGGAGATCACATAGCAGATCACCCAAGGTGCATGTTGCTGATGGAGCAACAGAATTATACTTGCTGACGGAGGCATCGAATGTCCAGATACTGCCATTCTGATGTTTGTACTCGAGAGTCAGCAGTAATGGTCCAAGGAGAACCTCGGCTGACATGTCGAGCTGGCTAGGTTGGGTCTTTTCATAAGTATAAGTCAGGTTGGCATCGAGAATGGTGATGTCCGAAAAGACATCCGCGATGGCGCTACGAGAATCAGCCGCAAAGAGGGAATATATATTGGCAAATGGCAAGTCAGATGCAGACGCTGTGACGTTCCAGGAACTGTCTGTGCTATTGTATGTGAGATCAACGCCAAGACTGGACCAATTCGTTTCGATAAACGGATCCCCTGGTCCTTGAAGAGATACGGCTCCTGACAAGGCCAGGGATATGTCTCGAGTCGTTGGAGTTGAGTTGATCCCCAGATATATGTCTAGAAGATTGAAGGATATAGAGGGGACATCACTCTCACTGGTTTCAGCCTGTGTTTCATTGCAAACGACGCCAGCAGTCAAAGTGAAATTTGTGGATGCAGTGGATTTTGCAAGCGTGATCTTGGCCTCTGTGATCTCATCCGGGATGCCATTAGGGTAGTTTGATGCATCAATATCTAATAATGCTGAGATTGATATGGACGAGTTGTTGGGGGGCAAGGCGTTAAGTGTGGGCTTGTCTACCCACTCTGCCGTAGGATCCAGTTAAAATGGTAGTGGCTATTATATTAAAGTCAAAGTGTATTTTCTAACCTTATAATTAACTTATAAACTTAACTCTGCTACTACCTTCTAATTGCCCTAAACCTTCTTTCTAACCTTCTTTCTTAATTATACTAATATATATATTATTATAAAACTTTCTTTAGGTTAAGCTTTTCTTATATATTAGTATTTTTTACTAAATCTAATAGCTATATACTATACCTAGATATTAAATATACCTTATTTACTAAGCCTTTTATAAGTTAACTTATATAACTAAGGTCTCTTTTATATCTATAATATTAAAGACTTTATAAGTTAATTATAAGCTATAAGTTAATTAATAATTAGATCTAAGCTATATTTTTTCTTATAAGCTTAATCTTCTTTTTCCTTTTCTTATCTTTCTTAAGGTTTATATTAAAGGCCTTTTATACTCTTTTTTCTTACTAGATAACTTTAATAACCTCTAAAGGGATTCTTAGGACTATTACTATATAGGTAAAGCTATAAGTACTAAGGATAGTAAGCTAGATTAGGATATTATTACTTATCTTATTATATTTTCTATTAGTACTATATTTAATAACTTTAGTCTATATACTTTAAAGGTTATTAAAGCTTTTTACTATATAAAGCTTATAGCTCTTATTATTAATTTCCTATAGCCTAATAGGGAATTAGTTACTATATCTATAGGTATTATATATATAAGGTAGATCTATATTAATAACTATTTTTATTAAAGCTACTATTTTAAAGATCTAGGGTTTTATAGTATTAAGCTAACCTTTCTTAGCTAATAGATTAAAGTATTTTATATACCTTTAAGGCTAGCTAAAGAGTTATCTTTTAGGTTTTCCTAATATTAGCCTTTAGCTATAGTAATTAGTTAATTATTATAGTATAATATCTAAGTTATTAGCTAGATATATTATTTACAGTTGCAGCTTATGGCTAAGAACTTAAATTAGCAGACAGAACTTAGAAATGGTAGTGGATTTGGATTACTTAAAGGAAGACTGCCTGACAAGGCGTAAGAGCCAGGAGTCCACTCAAATTCAAACAATATTGGAAGAGTGCTTACAGACGTAGCAGTGGCGGTAGGGCTATCTGGAGCAGTCTTTATTGCTGCACCTCCTGTGACAGATGGCGTTTTGGATGCCACGGCACTTCCGGCTTTAGTAGGGGCTTCAATGTTGAGGTCGACCTGGAAGTCCACGCAGCACTTTGCTAGCGATAGTCCTCCACTGGTTGCTGACTTGACAGTGAACCGGATTGCCACGATCTCGAAGTCTTTTGCGCACTCGTTCAAAATTCCTCCCACCGTCGTGACTATGTCTGAGCTCGACGGATTGTTATTATCAGAGGACGTTGAAGCCGGTGGATCCACGATACCCTCTATCCACTTGAAAGCGGTAGCAATATCGAGGCTGGCGGTACGGATTTGTATTTCCATAGATTGGTCGGAAAAGACGATGGACGAAGGGAACGGTGTAGCTGTTCCATTGATGGTGAAAGAAATGGTTGAATCGATACCAATGACACTCTGTTTGATCATCATAGACTGATCGGGCAGTATTGCCATTGTGGGTGTTTGGTTATCTGTGCTGCCCCAGAGAATGACATCCGATATCGAGAAACCAGCTTGGGGAAGTAGTTTATCCAACTCCGCTTGGATTGTCGACATTGAAGCAAGGACCATCTCAAGGCGGAAATACATCTTGAATTTGGTCCCTGGAATCATCCAAATTCCTGATCGTGAAGACCGAGCCGACGTTGAAGGGCTGAGCGTGAGTTCCTGCTGGCTTAGGAATGCTCCCACGAAGGCATTTGTGGAGAATCCAAATAGAGATAAAAAGGCGTTTAGATCGCTAGTACCCGTCGTACTCGTTTCATCAACGGCAAATACAAAACCACCAGCTGGCCCCAGGTTGTCGCAATAGCCTGAGCCAGTTGCCGGGTACTGCGTCGAACCACTAAATTGATTTTGGTACGCAGCGTTGCTGGTGTTGAAGAGCAGAGAAAAGGCGCTGGTGTTGGACGACGACGAAGCAATTGACGCCGTTATCGCAAGCAGGTCTGTGGAAGTGACTTTGCGTGTTGTTGCGTCAAACTGACCGCTGAAATCAGCTGTCGCGGTGAACCCAAAGTTAGTTTGAAGCCAGGAGCAAAGTTGGCCTGGTGCACTGCTGAGTGCCACGCTCGTCAATGATCCATCAGTAGCTTTGGCGATGGCTAAATCCGCTCCAAGGAACGAATAGAACCATTTTTGAGCCGTTGACAAAGTCGGCGTAAGCGGCGCCACTGCCAAGAAAGTGGCAAACTCCATCGTATGTGGATTCTTTGGCTGGGTTTCCTCTTTTATGCCTCGGTCTTCCTCATCTTTGCCATCGTTTTCCTCATTTATGCCATCGTTTTCCTTACCTATGCCACCCCATCCAGGGATAACTCTAATTTCCAAGTTTACCATGTCCATGTCGCCTCTTGGGATCTTTATGTCTGGGAAGACTCCCTGACTCGTTGCAGCAATACTTAAGCATCCCCCTGACCGGCCCCAGCCTACTGTTTTCCAGACATTGCCAAGGCTCTCAATAATCAAGGGAGCAAGGATATCCCAAAGTTTGCCCTCTAGCGTTGCTGTCGAGAAGACATTGTACTTTTCCCGTAACACTTGAGTGTCAAAGAACGGACAATTACACATGAGAGTATTGTTTCCGTATTCTTTCTTATAATCGCTCTCGAGAGAATTGAGATCGAGTTTTGTGAGGTCATTGTGCACGCACCAGAAATTCTTGACAGCTTCTAGTAGCACAGGGTTGGAGAACCAACGTTGAAGAAAGTCATCCTTGCCTTTTGACAAATCTAAGATATCCCGGCGTAGAATTTGTGCCGCCTTATCAAAGCTCAATAGATAGAGGAGATTGAAACCAGGTACGTCCGATTGCCGTCGTGTCCCATCGAGCCAATATGGGTTTCTAGAAGCCAGAATGCGCGGCCTTGCGTGCCCCTGGGCGTTCAACTGGGTTGCATATGCCATGATGAAGGCTAGCAAGGAGGCTGTCGGATGTCCATTAACGGAGCCTGCAGAAACATACATGTACTGTACTTGGAACTTCGTAATCTCTGTTGGGGTCGATGTGGCAGCACCGTGGTGGCTAAGCTTTGCTATATCAATCGGGGGGTATAGAGTCTTTCCCGTAGAAAGCCACCCAAAAATAGCTTCTTCCTGTTTCTTTGTACAGTCGCCGGCTGAATAGAGAGATAGCCGTTGATTGTTGTTGTTCTCTAGCGGCCAAACTGCAATGAGAACAATGGACGAGTCGTTGAGGCTAAGTCGACGAGGGAGCGGCGGGTCGTCCTGCGCGAGTGCCCCGTTGCCCAAGATGAAGGAATCAACAGCAATACACAAAAGAATAGGAGTACTTTTCGTCGCAAGAAGGCTTTTCTTTGATTTATAAACATCGCTGAGCGAAGCTGTCGTGGCAGGTTCTTCAACTTGCTCTGATCCGGAAAAAAGGTCATAGCCAAGGCACTGGGAACCGAACTTGACAGAGCAGATGAATATAAGGTCCGAATTTACCTTTCCATAGAGCGAGTAGTTGTTTTGGCCATCTTTTTGAAGCTCGAACCCAAGAAGATAGAGTTTCCAAGCACTTCCCAAAGAAGGCATGTACAAGACTACACTGGGGACACAAAAGTCTTGCAATAGACCTTCTCGAAGGAGCTCCATAATGCCGCCATAGTGGTCACTGTCCCAGTGCGTGATGACAATGGCGTTCAGCTTAAACTCGGGATACACGATTTTGACCCATTTGAGATAGGACAACACGTTGTAGCGGAACAACGCTTGTCCACCGTCGACTAGGACGCCTGCTTTAAAGGTAGTCACTCCGTTATCTTCATAAGCGAGGACGTGAACTGCTGAGTCGCCGTTTTGCACGTTTATAAAGTAAGAGTCGATTTTGTATCCGGCCATTTTGGCTGTTCTGAGGTATTGGACTACCTCACCACGGCTGCGCAATTCTCGGTAGGATATGCTGAGGACAGAGCAATTATCGGGGCATTTGGGGCTGGCCTTTCGACAGTCATACTGCTGCAAGGCCATTTTGGGACAAGACTTGTTGGAATGACGGCTGGAACTCTGCCGCAATATCGCCGTATCGCGACGAATGAGGAGGGACGATCGATGCCACGCAAGCGCCTGGCTGATCTGGCGGTGGTCTGGGCCCATCCATTGATGCAGGCAGACAATAGTGGCCAGAACTACTGTCAATAGCGTGTTAACACAGTATCAATACTAGAGACATAGCACATTGTAAAGTCAATCACATTCTGGCTGTGCAGAGTGTCTAGTACTGGCTGGAGGGCGATGAGATAAGATTTGATCGACATGATTGAAGTTGCCTACCCTACGGCGCGCTCTGCTTCTGCTGCACCACGATAAACCCGTCCACCACTTCACTCTTCCCCGCAGCATCAACATCTAACAATGCGCTTAAACCTTGAATGGCTACTTGCTGCCCGGTTTTGGCTTGACTGTTGTTTGACCACCACCACGCAGCCTCACCAGCAGGCACCATGCTCGCAAGCGGCATCTGAACAAATCCCTTCTCTGTGCCACTCACGATTCCCGGCACTTGAGGAACCAATACCGGTCCACAAGCAAAAAATGCTTCCATGTTACCCAATGCTTCTGTGACTGCCCATCCAGGAAGTGAGACTGGCTGAACGGGAAACAAGTCGCCTGAGTAGACATGTAATGGTAGGATGGGATCAACTACGCAGCTGACCCGCACTCGTTGCTGGGCATGGGCAGCCTGAATATTCTTCTGATCTCCGGGGATAAAGTATGGCTTGAGAGGTATTGCTGTCTGAGCAGTTTGCGAATCATCAGAGCTAGAATCGGCACCTGACTCAGAAGCTGTGCTGCTAACGGTCGTAATAGACCCGCTAGATGCAAACGTCGCAACCAGGCCGTCAAATGCAGCAAGGGAATTTCCAAGCGCAACTTGGAACGTATAATCCGTTACTGAAGGTTCTTGCTCGGCTGTTGACTCTGTCAAGAGCGATGTATCTGTGAGAGCAGGCGTTGACAGCTCAATTGAGACGCCAACATCGGCAAGACAAAAAGGGCGACCGAAAGCAGCGGGAAGGAGATTTGCAAAGTCTGCTGCGGTTGAGAGCAGTGAATCAGTAGCGTCTGACATCATTGTGTAGATTGACTGTGCGAGATCTTCATCACTAGAAAGAGCTTGAACGAGATCTGCGAGTCGTCCTTGAGGGTTGTTCTGCGCAAGGCCAGCTGGCATGCTAAATGTCGATCCTTGAACGCCAATTTCAGTGACGAACCCGCCAGTTCCATCGAAGATTTGTATGGAATCGTCAATGTAGTTCGGCACAAGCCAACCCCAGACGGGATTGTCCCATTCGCTGGCAATTGTAGGAGTAGCAGCTCCTGGAATCATATAGCCAGCATTCAGGCGTGATGGCTGATTGATCCCCGGTGGGAGTTGGAAATATGGACAACCTGTATCCTTGGTATCAACGCTTACTACAGTGTTTGCCGATCCATCTGTCGTCACGTCGCAAGTAAGCATTGGCGACAAGCAAGGGTACAGTTCGTTTGGCCAAGGATTTGCAGTTGTGTAATCTGACGGTCCACCCTCCGGTTTGACAGCAACAACGACTTGACCGAATTTATCGACTAATGTCAGGCGTGTGAAACGGGCTTGGCCGTGTACAACTGGCTTGAAGGGGCTAAAGGAGCTGGTGTACGTAGGGTCCAGGTTGGTTCCGCTTCCGTAGGGCGCCATTCCGTAAAGAACGTTGAGTTCATTCAAGTCATCAGCCTTAATTCCCATGGTAGCGAGGATTGCCTTGTCTGAACTGTCTGGAGCAGGGTAGTGACCTCGTCGCAGTGTGAGTAAATGGTCGATGAAACCGCCAAGTGGCGTTGATAGATACTTCAACTGTCCGGCGGCTTGAAGAATAGTCGCACGATCCGTGTCGTCTACAGATCCTGGTGGCTGCAGGTCCAAAAACTGACGCACACTTGCTTGTAGCGTAAGACCTGCTTGAGGTACAACAGCTGTTCGTCCACTCATGTGGCGATGATCAGCGCTTGCAGCTGGATCTTGGGTTAAGACAATGTTCTGCTTGATCTCCCATTGCCAAGTGCCCGTCGCCGTATTGGGCACGAATTCCCAATTTTTGAACGGGATATGGTAGTACTCGACTTCCCATTCAATAAACAGCGGGAACCAGCCTTGCTTTTTATCGGCGTCTTCGAGGGAGGCATAGGCAGAAGGGGTCCATGGCTTCTCGGAGGCATCCGGTTGAAGTAAATCATTGAGCAGCCGCGAGGCTGTATCTGCTAGGAAACTTGGAAACTTGAGATTCCCCAAATCGGTCAAGGTGTTTCCCACTATATCGGGACTGGTATCACTTGAGAGATCCGGAATGTCACTAGCCAGTCGCCCGACGACTTCCTCATGAAAATTATTAGGCCAGCCATTTGACGTACCAGCAAAAAGCACAGTGGGATCCTGTCGTCGACCGAATCCGGTTGCCTTTACCGGCACGAGAGTTTTATTGTTGAGGCTTTTCTCAATCGCGGCTGCTGATGTAGCCAATGTTTTCGTGAGAGTGGCAATGGTCGTGTTCAGGACAGCGAGCCTGGCAACGGCGGTTGTAGCGGCAGTTTGCACAATGGTGCGGTTCTGAGCATACATAGAAGCCGGCAGTAAGTTCAGAGTTACAGCGTTCCACCAAGCACCGTATAGTTGACATAGGACCTGCTCTTTCTCGCGGACACAAGTATCCATGGCCATTTGCTGTTCGTTCAGGGCTTGCAAGGATGGAAGAAGTCCGTTGATAGTTGATGAGCCACCACTTTTCAGTCCATCTTGCCGAGACTTGTTGGGAAGTTTCCATGCTGATCCGCCAGATGTCACCGTACTCCATCCAGATGAGGCCAGGTCAACGGCTTGGTGTACCTGGTCGACGTTATCCCCACCGCCGTTGTAGCCAGAGGTTGTAATTGCTGATAACTGGTTTATGAATTGCATGACTGTTGAGTCTAGATTCGTTCCCTGCGCATTCAAAAGTCCAGCCAGTGCGTCCAGCCCATCTAGACCGACCGAGACGGGCTGACTCGTCGTCATGCTTGCTTGGAGATCCAAAGAAGGAGTGGTCAGGTTATACTGATCACCTCCCCACTCGACGTTTCTCAGAACACCATGGCACACAGTCCGTCCTGTATCTGGACCTACCGTCTCACCGAGGAATTTGATATCCGCAGTTGGCAACGTCACTCCAAGGGCGTTCAAAATCTCTTCGTTGGTAGGAGCGCTGCCGGTTGAAAGGGGAGTACTAAGGACCAGAGGGTCCAAATCCTCATCTGAATGATAGCCAATAACCATATAAGAAAGAGTTTGGGACGTTGCTCCACCACTGCCTTGGGTTAGATCTTCCAAGCTGTCCCAGACAGAAAAGACGTTAATATTGGTAGGTTGCTGATCCAGAAAGAATTCATCACCCGGCTGTACCAACGTTAACGGCTGCGTTCTGTAAGTGTACTGAGTCTGGTCCTTGATATAAGAGCTCAGGTTTGCATAGGAACCAAGAAAGCTGCGATCTTGGGTGAGTGGCTGAGCGGGATCAATCGTCGGAGACGCAAGTGATGCAACATCATAGGGCGTAGTGAACACGCTGTCGGTGGCCTGTCGAACGCAATCGCTTTCAACGATGAGTGTTTGAGCCGGGTCTTGACCATTTGTTCTAATTATAACCCAGCGATTTGGCACAGGTCGAAACTGCGTAAATATAAGCCATAGTGTAGACATTGTAAGAATTCTGTCACTTACTTGAAAAGTTGGGTCCCCCGAACTGGTACTCTGAGGAGAAGTTCCTTTGTAACCCTTTCTGATTCTCTCATCCGCATCGAGAGAATTATTCTCAGATGGGGTAATACCAGCTCGGAAAGCTTGAGGCATGCACCAAGAGAGATAAATACCCTGCCGCGTAGTTATGGGCACTCCTCCAAGTGCAGAACTCCCGCCAGCCGATGTCCGCACATCAACGAAACGAGTGTTGACGCGGGAGTCAAATCTTGCTTGATTCGACGTATCGAGGTGGTCGATCAGGTCGTAGGCAATGGGCGATCTTTTTGCGTTCAAACGCTCCAGATCAAGCTGGGCCAACGGTGCGAGCGAGATGTTGGACTCATCGAAAGCACTGACCGAAAAGGCCTGGATGGCCATGGGGATCACAACAACATCAGCCATTGTGCTCAGGTTATCATTAAATTCGCGATGCTTAACTTGTAAGATAGAGAACTTCGACCCAAGCTGATCAGTTGTTAGCGTCACTTCACTAGAAATCCACGTCTCCATAATTCTATGCCAAATGCAGTACGTGAGACTCGCACACCGCACAGTTGTGCGTACTGTGGTTTGGCTGCAGATGTCTCAAAACTATTGATATGTGACCCGCTGACGCTGGCAAATTAAAGGTCATGGGGAACGAGAGATAAGAATAAGCGCAATGAGTGGAATTGAATCTAGACTGAAACTGTATACAGTGTGGACAATCTCTGTCTAAACAAGTTTGAATGGCTTAGCTTGATCCTTGTACTGCATGTATGGACCAGTCTCGGCCCATCTAGCCGTCCACATTGCAGCCAAAGTCAGATTGAAGAGCATGATTCATAGAACTACAATATTTTCAAATGCTCTTGCCTTTCACCTGATACCAAGTTAACTATCGCTAAGGGCATTATACTATCACAATGGAGCCGGTAACCCTTCAACCAGACCAAGTCCAGCTCTGGGCCTCCCATCTACCTAACCTACAGGCTGGCGACTACACATTCACGGCAACACAAACAATCCAGCCCACGTCAGACTTAACTGATATCAGAAAGCTGTCTACACTGACGCAGAGCCTTTCTGTGCCGGGGCCCAAGTTCAAACTTCTCCATTCATCAGACGTGCACAGCGTTTATCCAGTCGCTGGTAGTAATGAAACGGGTGCCATATTAGCTCATGTAACACTCAAACACTCGACATTAGCATGGGAGCGCCAAGTCGTGTTTGACGGAGATTATAAGCCTGACGATAGCAATAACGTGCCGTGGCTTGCAGTTCTGTCCTTCACTGAAGATGAACTCATCCTAAGCGCAACTGCTGCTACCACCCTTGGCTTCCCCTCTGGATCTGTGCCATCAAGATATGGTACTATTGCTACCACGCCAGGCCAGCTCAAATTACTCGACGCCAGTATTGCTTCACCACTTTGGTCTCCAAACTTTGAGAATGACTACATCGACACTGATCCTCTGGATGCACTGTGTATCCAACCTTCATTGTTCCAAGAGCTCTTTCAACCAGTTACCGGGGGGAAGGCGTACATTGATATCGTGCCATACCAATACATGGCACACGTGCGCCATTCGCAGAGTAGTAGCGATATAATCAGTATCGTTATCAGTCCTCGCAGTGGCCCAACTGGGCTTATCAAGCCGGCTCGAATGATTTCACATCTCGTATCACTAGAGGGTGTACCTCAGCTTGACGTCTCGACCAGTGCTACTTCTGTGGCTTTGGTGTCACTCTATAGTTGGGATTGGATGTGCACACCGCCGGCTCCTACTACTCCGAAGCATATTCTCAAGGCACTTGGGAATACCGTTCAGCCCCTCCGTGTACCGCACGCAACATTGGCTTCAGTTGGGACTTCTACCACTGCTGCTTCGTGGCTGTATAGCAGGCTTGAAGCCGGGTATACGATTAAGCCATATACAGATCCAAGCGGCAACAAGACGAGTTGCATACTTCGTGGACCGTTGATACCAGTGCCTGAAACCGTGGATTCGTCATTTAGTGGTTGCTGTTCAGACAACGGTAAAGACCTTGTGCGGTTTGACTCTAAGACCGGCTTAGCTGATCTCACCATGGCATCAGCCTGGACAATCGGTCGATCACTCGCTCTAGGAGACAAGTCATTCTTGGCCAGCTTGATGCGTCTTCGAGGAAAGATTCGCGCCGAAACTGTCCGTCAAGCAAAGGCAGCTTCCCGTGACGCTGACAATGCCAACGCCTGGACGAACCAAAGCATATTCAAGAATCTGGCTACTACGCTGAGTAAAATTGCTAAAGCACACTCGGCCACAAATTACAACAGTATCACTGGCCCCGTTCGCTGGACAAACCAGCAAGCCAGTTCGCAGATAAAACAGCAGCAACAAATCGTGAGTTTTGCTAAGCTCGATCCGGCGACGTATCTCGAGAAACTCGGGCCAGTGGTAAATGCGTTCTTCGCGACCACAACGATGGATACAGATGCCTCTGCAGTGCAGTCTTGGGTACTAGGGAAACTCCTTCTCGAAGGGATTCCTCCGTCGTATCTGATTATGGCTCCAGATGAGTTTCCTCAAGAGAGTATTCGGATATTCAGTATTGACTCGACGTGGGTCAGTCTTTTGGTTGACGGGGCACTTAGTCTTGCGAACCATCATTCTAAAGATGGAGATGACGATGTGATTCGCAAGTACATCAAAAATGCAATCAATAACTACCTTGCTCAACCACTTCCTGATGAACAGCCACTACAACAGCCACCGCGATGGGGGGTGTTAATCCGCAGCAACCTCGTGGCCTCGTTTCCAGACCTGAAGGTTGAAGGGTTGAGCACGTCATATTATGATCCAAGTACCAGCAAATCCTTTTTGCAGAGGAAGTTAGCCCCGGACATTATCCTATGTCTTTCCGACTTTAGACCTGGCGACTCAGACTTTACTACTCTGCGCATTTCTCTCCCAATTCATCAACAGACATATCAACTAGGCGAAACATTTACGTCGTCCCTTCTGAAGGGTGACTTCAAGCTACCGCCCACCTCAGTTGACCCATCCACGTATGGAAAAGACGGGACGTATCAGTGGACGCCAACGCAACCGAACCTTCCTTACAATTGGACGTCCAGGATGCTAGTAGATCCGTTATTATACGCACAACAGATATATGAGTCATTCAAAGAAACTCCGTCGAGCACAATTGATTCAACTACCCTGGCGCTGTTCTTAGGAAGGCCAACGCCTAGCTTGATGCTGGAAGTGGGCAAAATGTCCAAGTCTCTTCCCGACACGCCTTCACAATACCTCCCGGTGACCTTACCGAATACTTCCACGAAATCTACACCTGCACACTCTTTGACCGGATCGGTGACATCAAAGAAGTCTGTTGCAATGTCAAAAAAGAGTCCAAGCCCAAAGGCGCTATCACCAACACCGTCCTCAAAAGCCTCATCTTCAACGACCAACACCGACATCGCCGTGGTTCTTCTCAAATGCGATGAGGCATACAGTTACAATTGCCCTGCAACTACCAATATCACCGATATTTTCACTCCTCAGAACTACCGCGAGCTCACGACCCTTAACGGCAATGGCCCGACGGGCTTGGCAAAGAACGACATTGTCTTCACGCTTTCTGACGATGAACCACTCAGTACACAGAGCCCCGACTTGATTGATAATATGGACTGCATTAGGGTCGTTATACCTGTAACTGGGGCGTGGTTTCCATCGAGTGGCACTGTCACTATACCAGCAGTTCTGGAAGCTGACGGTTCGACAACAAAAGCCACCATTGATGTCTCGAAACCCACGTTGCTTTCTATTCCCGGATCATTGCACTCACCAGTTCTTCCACGTGTCCATTCTCTCGATCAATCGCAACAATGGACTTTCCGTCGATATCTTGCACTCTCCCGCATGTACAGAACGCATGGCGTGATAGACGGCAGTCAAATCTCAGTATCAAAAGACAAGCCTGTGCGCTTAGTTCTTGTAGTCGAAGGCAAACCAAGGTTTAATTTGAGTGGTTATCAATTTGATGCAAGTTTTGTGCTTGAGGATGCGGTTCTATTGCAAACACCGATTACGAATTTCTATGAGACGCCTCATGTAGGCGTCAATGTTATTTTCAAAGCACAGGATACAGCTGTCCAAGAGCTATTGGTTACTGTCGCAAACGCTGACAACGCTGACAGTGAAGGTTCTGCTTAAGTTTAGTCAAGATAATTTAATACTATATACTCATTCCTAAGATTCAAAACTCTTAAACGGACAGGTTGTCAAATTGTGACTTTCCAACCCACTGATAGTTGTGGCCATAGAATCCATTCCCTTGCCCTCCTGTGGCTGCGGACCGATTGTCGTAAAGTCATATCCTTGAGGCTTGAATTTACCCGACACTGATTCTGGGATCTTTCCTCCTAGCACCCGAATGATTTGTGCACTGGGGCCATGGGTAGTCCACCAGCTAGGTTTGGTATACCATGGCTCCGCACTGAAATGTGTAAGGTTATAGAGCCCAGTATCTGGATTTGGTGACTCGGCAATCGCTTTGGAAGCGAGGAAGGCTGGTCTTGGTAGGCTCAAGTGACGCAGAGCTAAGCGACGCAGCGTCTTGAAGCCCGACAGAGCTAAAGTGAGGACAAGACCGGTAGATTCAATCCTAGTAATGGAACATATATGTCAGTCAAACTTTAGGAAATTACACATTTTAACTCACCCGAGACTCTCCCTCATGACGTCGCCGAGCTCAAACCCAATAACCTTCCTCAGCAGTGTTGTCAATCTTGGAGTGAGCCTCGGGAATAGTCCGTCAACATACACTCGCACATATCTGTCATTTGCCTCGGTTGGAAGTGCTACATTTTCTTCATAACGAAGTGTCCAGTCACGAAGCTCAGTAGCGAAGTGTATTCCATCCTTCCAACCCGTTGAGCTTGAGGGAAGAGTTTTGAAAGGGATCTCCATATCCTGACCAAGAGCCATATGAACTACCCTAACAGCACATTTCTCGACGTCTGACAGAGGACGCCACTCCTCGCTTTCGAAAATGCGGAATATTTCGACGACACTCGAGCCTAGTGTATGAAGTAGATCTTCATCTAGTATCTTACCAGCCTGACGGTAACGGGAGTGTAGATAGTTCATGCGAGCGACAGCCGTTTGGTATCGAGACGATTATCGGCTGTTGTGCTGTACTTCTAGGATCAGAACCTCTGTATCGACAACACGCTTCCCGCCGTTTCTTGCGCTGTTCTGTCCCGTGACAGCAAAGAGCTTGGACATTGTCGGGATACCGCCAGCCTAGAAGATGCGATCAGCCCATGGCCAATACTTGTGTAGAGTTCAATTATGCACGCAGAACGTTCAACATACTTTGAGGAGGGAGATAGTTCGAGCTTTCATAAAAGCGTAAGGAAATTCGAGCTCCTGTAGCTGCATCATAATACTGTGCGCCTCGGGAACAGTCATGGATGACAGCGGCCTGTCCTTTCCCAAAACAGCCAAGATGCGGTCTCTGCGGCGGAACCGTAGGTACTTGACTGCGGCTAAATACATAAAAAAAAGGAGGATGTAAGTCCACATACTTAAAAAGGGTTTGCGATTCGGAACGGGGAACAGAGAGCGTCTAACTGCAGTTGTACTGATCTAGGAAGGTAACAAACGGGTCCACAAAACAGGATCTTCGAGTATATTTGTTCAATTTACAAGGGATGTCTGCTTGATATAGATACTTTTATATCGTATGTAAAGTGGTAGAATGAGATTGTAAGAAACGGGGTCTTAACCCGACCTCGCAAGCTAGACTGGAAATGTGTTTGCCTCCTTGAGAGTTGCAGACATATAGGTCCAAGCTAGTATAATTACACCTGAGTCTTACATAGCATTCTCATCTTGTTTACTTCTCAGCCTCGGTCTAGTTCGAACACCTATAATAATCATTAGATGACATTGCTTCTTCTTGCAGGTTATGTTACAGAGCTGTAAAAAGCCCAATACTGTTAAATATTGAACTAGTAGAACTCTTTACGTGGACTTTAAACTGTGCTTATAATATTTTGTGCAGTGGACAACCGGAGACCCCAGTTCTCAACATTGCCATACGACATTGCCAACCCAATGTATGTGGTCTGTTGAGTAGCTACCCTAAGTGCCCCACTTACTGCCTCGGCTGACAAGGATTGGCTAGAGACCGTCCTTAAATGTTATTTTGTGGGGTTAACCACATGGCCAGCAAATAGCTACGTAGGTATTATATGGACTTCGGGCTTGGATTCCTCCGCAGTACGAGATACCATCTCCCCGTCAAAGCCGTGGTGACGTGGCCGTTGGGAAACAATCTCAACTGCCGAACCCATAGACCCAAGATGTTCCTTGGTAATATCTACAATTGAGACTTGTGGCTGAGAGCTTAAATCGGCACAGAGAACTTAGTTCCTCGGCTCCCCACATTATCCCCGCAACTACTGATACCCTGTGGCAGACGAAAGATGCCCAGAAACGATAAATTCAAGGGCCTGTCCTTCCTTGAAGACATCAGAGCTTTGCACCGAGCACCCAAATTTACAACTATATCATGGAAAGCATGCCTGAGGCCCCCAATTCCGTTATCATCAACCGGGAGACCGGCGCCGCGAAACGGCTGGGCGAAAAGGCACCCGTCACTGCCCACCTGCAGAAGCTTATCGATGACACACTGTCAAACGGTTATGTTATAATCCCCAACGCCTTTACCAATACCGAGATTGAAGAAGCGAACACAGAGCTACGGCGTCTTGCGTCTAGCCCGGAGGCCGGCCCAGCCGTCTCTGGAGGTCGCAATAGGTTCGAAGGGCTTAGAACGAATCGCATTTACGCTCTACTCAACAAATCCAGAGTCTTTGACAAATTTGTACTCCATCCTGATATTCTCGGTCTCAATGAGTATTTTCTGGACCAAGGCTTCCTTCTGAATGCATTCCATAGCATCAATATCCAACCAGGAGAAGCCCCCCAAACAATTCATCACGATGATGGCTTTATCACGATACCACGTCCGCATCGTCCCTTTGGCACCGTATGTACTTTGCTTCATTTGGTTTCATAATGACTAACTAGAATAGGCGGTTATGGTTGCACTGGATTCTTACACAGAAACAAATGGCGCTACGGTCGTTGTTCCCAAGTCGCACACATGGGACTCGAGTCACGTCCCGACGCCCGAGGAAGCACAGCCTGTTATTATGGAAAAAGGAAGCATGGTTTACTTTCTAGGTACTCTATGGCACGGAGGGGGCAAGAATGTATCTGACAAAGAGCGGAGAGCACTCACGGTTCAATATTGCCAGCCATGGGTTCGTCCGCTGGAGAATCAGATCTTGGCGGTAGATTGGGAGAAGCTGAACGGAATCCCGCCTCGATTGGTCGACATGCTGGGATATCAGGTTGGGGCTCCTTTTGTAGGGTATGTAGATGGGATCAGCCCCAGAAGGGCCGTTGAACGGAAGATGAGGGAAAAGCACGCGGTCAATAGGTATAACACCAAGCTTTGAAGTAGTGGTAGAAGCGGTGTTCCCACTGTTATTGTTTTCTAAAAGAGTTCTTAAGGTATCTGTTATGGTGCTCAAGATTGAAATAAGCTAAGCCTCTCAACTTCCATATACCGTCCAGTCCTTCTCCCTGAATGCCCCCGGAGCTCTCTAGATGATTCTGCCTGCTTCTTTTTGCTAGATATTTCGACCCCAGCCATAAAAGAGCCGGTTGGCACCGGATTGGCTCGGCGTGGTCAGGGTCAAGTCGGTACCGCTGCCATGGAATTTCTGGATCGAGTACCAGTCATCAGTTTGACCTTTGGTGACCTTGCCACCGACTGCCGGCCAGTATGTCGAGCCAATCTTGAGTTCGCGCATGGAATCGGTCAAAGCGCGGATATATCGAACATAGTTGTTCGTGCTATTGGCGTCGCTGTAATCGAGACCAGTGTCCATTGGCGCGCCGAACTCGGTTGAGACTGCACGCGAAGCGCAATTGCCGAGGCCGTTCTTGTAGGCCGTAACCCAGCCGTTGTAATCTTTGGCACCAGTGAAAAAGGTGTAGACATGATAGGACAGCAAGGTACCGTCCAAACGGCTGTCGTCGCAGACGGGCTGGAGGTTCTGGCAGTAACCCGTGCCGCCTATGAGGATTCGCCCCTTGGGCAGCGATGAGTGTCTGCTGACCCAGGTGGCAGCTACGTTGGTCCACTGAGAGGCGCTATAGCCGTGCGGTTCGTTCATGGGTTCGAAATAGATGGAGCTATTGCCACTGTACTGGCTCACCACAGTGTCCCACATAGCGTTCCAGGCGTTGTAGTCGACGATCTTGCCTCCCGAAGCCGCGCCATCTTCCCAGTAACCCAAGATGACATTGAGGTCGTGGTCGGTGGCGGAATCGATCACTCCAGTATAAGCATCCCACCAGGTAGAGTTGACTGTTTTTGTATTGACTGGCAATCGGATGGCGGTAATGCCGAGGTTGTCCTTAAGGCCGCTGTAAATAGCGTCGGCCTTGGCTCGGACGGTATCGTAGCTGTCGGACACGTTCAGACCACGGAGGACTAGTGGGCCATTGACGAAGTTGTCTCCGAGGACAGCCCAATTGACCCCTTGAAATTTGCCGGTGTCGGCACTGGCTAGTAGTCCGCCAGCCAACGCGGCTAGGACAGCACTCTTCAGGATACTGGGCATGGTGTTGATTTGATCTCGGTCGTATAGGAGTTCCCTGGAGTGAATTGAGGTTTCAAGTTGCTTGTGGAGTGTCTTCTTCTGTCCAGTATATCAAGTTGTTACTATAGATTTACCATAAGTTATATACGAGAAGGAAGCTCAAAAGAGGGGCTTAGCATCGGGTGTCTGGATGCCAATATTCTAGCGCCGGACCGATGTTAAATGGATAGCCCGATAGATAGGCCGTTCATCTGCAATAGCAATCTCCTGAATGACGGTAGTCTGAACTTGGAACCTGCCTTGGGCACCGTCGACGGTATGCTGTAGGTGGCGAACTTTCTGCCAATCGGCTCCTCGCCTAGTAGACCGTGCACAGAAGGGCGCTATACCCCAGAATCTTCCAAAATGTTGTCACGAGGCCATTTAGGCTCATTTATGCGGGGAAATGGCGCGGGGAATCAGGGGAAGGTTGTTCATATTGCATCGGAGAGACTTGGACCGATGCCGGCAACGTGGATCGTCCGATTTCCCGGGCCTATCAGAATCAATCTTCCTTTTCGACAAGAGCACTTATTATTAGTGCGGTAGTAGTCTACTCAGTGAGAGCGGTATTACACTAACGCGTCGCCATTGCCGGCCGCTCTATGACATGATGAGTCACCGTATCGGGAAGCTTTCTCGCTGCCTACTCGCACCATGAACGCTTTCATCTCATGACTTGCTCGAGGAGTCGAAAGAGGTGTCTGCATCGGAGACGACCATCAGCAGATAGCTCCATATCTGGTCGTGGCTATCGCTTGTGTACCGTAGGTTCACGTTGAGCTTCGTCAGTAGTGTCGGTGGTAACCGATCTTGCACCTACAAGGTATTTGCCACGAGCTACGCATAGCCGCCCTCGCAGGGCCGTAACGCCACTCACCGCAATCATATATGTTCCTTTTAATTCGTTGTACTTTTACGCAGGGAGAACAGTTTATTCTCAGTTAAAGATGAGGCTAATAATACCAAGTTTAATTTTATTAGTCACATAAAATACAAACTTCGCTTAGAACGAACTGTCTAAAGACTCGTCGGGTATGAGATTTGCAAATGGCATCCATAGAGCAGAAAATAATCCCACAGATGTAACATCATAGCCCATAGACGCAGATTCATCGAGCCATTCTGATGTCTCATCCCCTTGAAGTTCTTGCGGGCAATTAACTACGGGTGCGGAACCTCGAGAGTCTAAATCATCGTTCCGAAGTGACTTCTCCACCATGATTCTTGCGCGGTCAAATAGCTTGTACGCTGCATCTGCCGACACGTAGTACTTTCGCATCTCATCCAGAGCTAGCAAGCACAGGGCCAAGTTGTGCTTTGCCAGTTTGCCAGACGACGACTTGGATGATGCCATTTCCAGTAGATGGACTTGAATCGGTGGGCTAATAGTGAGCACCCTGGAGATTCCACAGTTCATTAGCGGTATTCTCGTATTTCATCGCTCGGAGGACGTACGCAATCGTTTGGGCAAACTTGATCAGATCTTCTGCCATCATACAATTAATGGCATGGGTTGAATAAGCGGCTGCAGTCCGAAGCTTGCTTTTTGCAAGCGCTTTCCAAGAGTCTTGTTCGTCATCTGGAATTCCGTCTGGTGTTTCGTTGAGAAGTGGTCTGTAAAGAGCTATGATAGCTGCCCTGCGAAATTTGTTTAGCTAGTGACTGTCTATGACGCTGGGGACCGTACTGAGTGTGAAGCCGGTATTGATATGTATGAGAAGCCAGTACTGCATTCTGGTCATTGTTCCCGTCATGTATCCAGTTGGCTCGAATCTCATTCTCATCTTTTTCGATGGTGGCTCTGGAAGGCCTTGCTCCTTTGATCGTATAGTTAGTTGACAATATCCTTCCCATGATGAGCGTCACCCCTATCAACTTTAGCCACATTCCAAGGAGCGTATCGATCTGTTCTGGCATGAAGTGTTGGTACTCTGGGGAACAGCTTGGGCTCGTATCATATAATCCAGGCATCGGAGTTGAGCAATGATCCAAAGATATCCTCATTGGTCGGCCTTGGCCCATTGACAGCCATACCTCACGGTAGTATATACACCACCAGATACGACGCCACAGAGGCCGAATACCATTTCGTGAGGGAGATGTCAGCATGTGAAGACCAATGGTGTAAGACAGGCTGATAGCGATGCCATTCCAGTGCCAAGGACCCAGGCGATCTTCAGCATCTGCGTAGAAATGTCCCATAAGAAAGATAGACTGGATCAAGGTGACTTTGTTTTTTTCGTAATCTGCATCGTAAAGTGTCTATGCATGATGTCAGCTGGCTTAAGCGTATTGGAAATGAGGAGAGCATTGAGCTTCAGTGTACCTTTGCTCGCTGAAAGGCATTTCGTTTGAACATAAGCGGAGATTGGAAGAGATTGACGAAAAACATGCTATCTTCAACAAACTGACAAGTCAGCGTATGTGTCTGTCCCTGGAGAACAGTACTTACAGTTGCAGCGCACATAAAGACTGACCAGAGAAGTAGTAAACTGAGTTGACCTTTACTATAGGCATGGAAGAACTCTTGAGGATCAAGGACCGGTTCGAAGGAATGACAGTGATGAAAATAAGCTTTGATGAGAGCATCTTGGAGTGGTTGATGAGGCAAAGTAAAGCAACCTCTCCATCGGAGAAACTCGATTTCCTCTGGTTGCAGGGACTCTAGCGAGGGCATAGCAACAAAGGAATGATTGCTGTCTGTTAATCTTTGGGGTTTGCAGATATCTATCACAAAGGCTGGCCCTCTTTTATCACCTAAGAACTGTCAGCATAAGAGGTTATTATGCTTCATAGATGGGCTTTGTATGCGTACCCGGGTAGAAAGGCACTCGGTTGCCATCACTCTCATGCTCTTCAAGAGTCTCGGCCCATGCCGATGTGGCATTTGCAATCGGTGGGCTTTCAGGTTCATCGCGGTGCCCACTCTGTCTTGTTTCATCAACTTCTACGTCGACTGCTACAGTTATTTCGCCCGCATCAATGTTCTGGTCGACAACGATAGTGTCTCGGTGAGAACAAGCAGACGAAGCATTGTGGGCTTGCTGCGAGTGGTTTGGGGACAAATCGCTGGGCCCAGCACTCATCGCACCCCAATTAGATGGGTTGCTCTCTCCCGCTGGGCCGGAAGCATCCCAGCGGGGGCTCTCGCTTTGCGAGTTGCTAAGTTGTGCTGCTAAAGGGGTTTGTCCTGAGGACATAGAAGTATCCTGCATGTCCGGATCAGACGTGACAGGCAGGATATCGATATTTCTGTATAAATTAGCTATACATACCGCCTGGTCCGGAGGTGATGTAAACTTGCCGTCGCCGCTTTCGGCTCTTGATCTCGCAGGGAATATTGTCCACTGCGCAGTTGGCACAAGGGGGACCGGACAATGTGATAGTGCACCTAACCTTACGACTATTGCAAGCTTTACAAGCTACATGTGCCCGCTTATGGGGTCTGCCACTATTTGGCGGCATCGTACGTGTCACTTCTTGTTCAGACTCTCCAACGATTAATCACGGCGGAGGACCCAAAGAGCGCTTAAAAATAGCCGAGGTAGTCAACCTTATAAGCAGAAGCTAGAGGTTAACAAATATTCCTATAAACGATATAGAATCTTAACAGACCAAAGACCTGCTATTTAATTTACACATCACTAGAAGTAGAGAACGGCATTCCGAATGCTATATGTAGAAATTAAGGTAAAAAACAGGAACTAGAGCAGCTAAAGTGTTAATTAATGCCTAAAGCTTATAACGCTTCTATAAGATATATTAAGCTAATACACTAAAAAATCCTATTTAACTTTAGCTTTTAGAAGGCAATATATATATAGCCTTAATAAAAATAAGCCTTTTAATAAAAAATAGAATAATATGCTTTTATAATAACTTAATTAGTAACCTTATTAGCAGCAGCTGGGGTATAAGAAGCCTGCTAAGACCTGATCCGTGGCTACTAACAGAGTCGCACGTGGTATAAATAAACACAGTCAAAATTACATTAAGTTCCCTCAAAGAGGGAGCAGCTGAAGTGTATCTTTGTAATTAACAATGGAGGGACAGTACTTTTACCTCATCCAGGGCCTCGAGCTATTGATGCACTACCTTCGCGAAGTGTTGAATGTAACGATAAAGCCAATAATCTAGTTATTTAGATTTGGCAACTCCAAGAGGCATCAACCCCGAGGGCCCTAAGATCATAAGCAGCAATAAAAATGTAAGGGGTGGCCAGTCGAGTCGAATACAGAATCTTTACCGAGGAGGTTTTACTGCGTGCTTCATTTCTGTAGATTTTACTCCGCAATATAACTTCACAAGCAAGAAATTTTGAAAACTCGACATAAGACCGAGGTCTCCTGTTAAATTGGAAACTTGCCCGTAAGTATTGTGATACTTCAGCTGTATCATTGTAATGTTGGAATCACGAAGTCGGTCTTTGTTGTATCAAATGCAGAAACTATCCTCGGCGTAGTGACTCTCGGCACAATGTGGGGCGGGACTTCCAGTCCTCCGGCATGTGTAAGCATACTGTGAGCCACGTGTATTGCAGAGGGGATGAGACCTGACTGGTCATAGTATCGTGTTTCCAGGTTGAAAGTACCTAATTATAAAGACCGGTCAGACAAAATCATTGCCAAGGGGTTGACGCTTTTCAACATTGATTGGTAGACAAAGATTGCAACATCTCATCTTGATATATCAACCGTCTTCAGCATGTCAGCAACTATCAAAGTCCCAGCTTCCTATTCATCGCTGCCCTTCAAGGATATTACTATTTATCATGTACCAGAAGACTCTCCTGTCCCTACCAAAGTCCTTATTTTGGCCTTAAACCGTCCGGATAAGCATAATGCTGTTACTGAGAGTCTTCTCACCGAGCTTGAAACGGCCTACCAAATCATTGATCAAGACGAGCGAGTTCGGGCTGTTGTTCTGCCCGGCAGAGGAAAAGCCTTCTGTGCGGGAGCTGATCTTCAGATTGGCCTTTCCGGGCTAATGGCTCACCAAGCGAATCAAGAGTTCATCGATAGATATAGAGACCAGTACGTGACCGCTCAATAATAGAACTGCACGAACGCTAACAAGACCTTGTACGGGAGGCAAAGTTGCTCTTGCAATGGCAAGCTGCACTAAACCCACTATTGTCGCCATCAACGGCCCTGCAGCCGACTTCGGGTTCACTATAACCTTCCCTGCCACCATCCACGTAGCCTGGGCTGGAGCAAAAGTCGCTCTACCTTTCGCACGCCTCGGCTTGAGCCTTGAGTCTTGCAGTGCCTATTTTCTTCCACGCTTGATCGGACTTGCCAAGGCGATGCAGGTTGCCACCACTGGCGATAACTACCTTGCTTCAGACCCAATCGTTAGCCCTTTATTCTCGAAGCTCCTTTCGACTCCACAAGAAACTCTACTTTACGCTGTGGAGCTTGCATCCCGTGGCGCAGAAAGTACCTCACTTACCAGCACTAAGCCTATGAGGGACATGCTGCTGTATAACTCGGAGACCCCGGAAGAAATGCATAAGTTGAACTCAAAGGTTTTCATCTCGCTTGTTGGGTCTAAGGACAATATGGCCGGTATTAAAGTTGTTACGAAGAAACAACGTCCAGACTTCAGTGGGGCATTCAATCGAAAGGCTGTTCCTTTTTGGCCTTGGTGGGATGCGGACAACAGCGGGGTTTCAAGTTCAAAGCTTTAAGTCATTCGCCAGGGTATCCGAGATGGAATCATAGCTGCTATTCTGTCTTATTACGTACTTTATAACATAGAAGAGTGGTTGGTCAAATCGTTCGTTAAAATGCGGTTATTTCTTCCGCACCAAAATAAAAATGGACAAACACTTTATCGCCTCATTAACCCTAGACATTACATGCCAGCGACAATACCGCGGCATCTTGTGGGGCCTTGAGTAGACTCCTGGTCTTCGGCCCCGTCACGTCAAACTTCAGTCGAATGTCCCCCAACAAAATACTTAACAAATGTTGCAGAGTTTTCTCTTTTGTGACGTTGAAGGTCTCATTATTCTTATTAAAGAGAGCCTGAATAGATATTAATGTTGAAAGTTATGTGACATCGACGGTTTATCAATCTCTTACACCTGTGACTGCATGTTATCGCTTTCTTTTATCAACATGGCCGGTACAGTGTCTGGTTCTTCAAGCTTCGTCTTTCCACCAATGGCGTCAATTTTCAGTTGGAGAACTCTGGTGTTGGCTTTCTTGTTAGCCAATCTCAAGTCCCTACATTTCATGTGGTTTGTAAGCTACACCACTATCTTCAAAACCTATCACTTACTAACAATTTACATAGGCTCGGTTCCTTCGTGCTTTCGTTCGCCGACTTACCGACTCAGCTCCCGAGAAACATCTTTCGCCTCGATGCATCTTCCTCCCTGCAATCAGCGCCACGCGGTCTCCAGCATTAGAATGCGATTACAATCTCCACAAGTCAAACCCAACATATTTTACAGATATGGACATGTCTCGTGGAAACTTTAGCCTCCTTCTCTTCGGAAGGGCTTTCAATCCGATGCCGGGGCCAACATATTTTACTATGATTCTGGGCGGGACAACGTGTACATGGCGCAAGGAGATCAAACCATATGCCTGATACGAGCTGTGGACCCGGGTGCTTTCCTGGGATGAGAAATGGTTATATGTTGTGACTCATTTCGTCAAACCAGGTGTTTTCCGCCCAACGGAGTTTGTGCTACAACCTAGCAAGAGGCCCAAGACAGCCAAGAAACACGAGAAATAGGAAGATAATATACTCAAATTAATATATGTATCGTCTGTGGCTTGCTACGTCTTTAAGAACAATAGGCATACTATCCCACTAGAGGAGGCACTCAGAAAATGTAACCTACTCCCTGATAATCAGATAAGCTTGGCGGATATTGAGAATACAAAGGCGAGTAATCTTGCTATTGAAAGGCTCGAGGCCGGCTGGGAAGTAGTTCATAATTGCCTTTAACTAACAGGACCTGCTTTAGGGTGGTATCATAGCGTATGGTAAAGCACTAAGATACTATCTATATACTATGCCTGGTATTAACTAGTAATTTTAGCAACTGCTAATGTAGTTTCCCTCAATAAGGATCTTGAATTAATCGCCCAGTAAATGGATCGGAGCAAGTCCAAAGGCCCCACTATATGTACTGAGTCGACAAGACGCCACAATTGCTCGCGCTAAGAAGGCGGCAAGTTGAACTCTTTTACCGACACGAAAAAATTTACCTATTCCCTCCATTTCATATCTGCCACTTACTCCCTTAACTCTTTAATCTCAGTCTCGCCCTTTCTTTTCCATTGCCCCCTCTTATCCTAATTAGTTACAACATGCCGCTCTCTACTACTCGCAGCAATACACGTCGATATCGTTCCGATCCCTCCAATTTACCCCGGCAGAAATCCATCGCGTGAGTTGCAAGTAGCTACAAGGACCTTAGACGCTGTGCTAATTCGCTCCTGTCTTCCATCTAGGTGTCGTAACTGCCATGCTCGAAAGATCAAATGCTCTGGGAACAAACCGTGCAACAATTGTTCTTTGGCATCTGAATGCGTGTATCCGATGCGAGATCGGCAGATCAGGGTAAATCAAAGGTATTATCCTCCCTATCGCTACCTCGCCCTAGATTTGTCCTTATTCGTCACCTTGTGTGGTATTTCAATTTGTTAGAGACTAAGTCTGGTTGTCATGAAACTCACATTGCATAGTTTCCTTGACCGCCTCCTTCAAGAGAATGAGGAATTACGTGCCCAGATCCATCCTGAGTCGCCACAACCCAGAAATCCAGATGGACCCTCGCAACCGGCTCCGACATCTAACAATCATCAACATGTTACTGAAGAGAAGATACTGGAGGAAATAGACTGGTTCGCCCAAACGAGATCATCAGATACGCCCATCTGGATAGGCGAGATCTCCGATGCAGCGTTTGCGACTCGGTTCCGACAATTTGCCTCATCCTCCCTAAAACCAAGTCACATCCCACGCACACAGTTCGCATCCGACGACGACCTACGCCTACTGGTCTCTACGAATCCAGCCTGGCCGACACCGCCGCGCGCCAGGCTTTTGGTTCGGACAGCGCTTAAATTTCTCCGGCACAGCTATCATGTAGTAAGGCGCAGCGAGGTACTCTCCGCGCTGGAAACGTTCTGTTCAGACCCTGGCAATGCTGTGCTTGGCCCCGTCGTGAAAGCCAAGATGTGGGCTTTGTTTGCACTTGGTGAGCTGCGTTCAAGTAAATGCCTAAGTTCTACCAAAAGACTTCCTGGGTTGGCGTACTTTGCAATCGCTAGCGATACGGTTCGTCTGATCAACGAAAGGCCACAGCTTGATGTGATTGAAACGACCTTGATCCTAGTAGGTTCTCTTATGAATCATGCTCCTTCATACTGACGGATAGTCCAGACTTTGTATTCTCTCGAAGCAAACCGCCGACACTCTGCATGTACACTTATTGGCTCAGCCTTGCGCCTCTCGACCGTGATGGGCCTCCATCTCAGCATTGGCGACACCTATCTTGCAGATCCTGAGCTAAAGGAGCATCGCATCCGAGTCTGGTGGTCGGTCTATATCCTCGATCGTCTATTATCCTCCAAGATTGGGCTTCCGCTACTGATATCGGACGATGATATCTCGGTCGATCTGCCCTCCAATGGCCCTTCTCTCACCTCGGAAGACTTCGGCGATCATTCTCACTTTTTGGTTATTGTACGACTTGCCAAGATCGCCGGGAACATCTCTAGATCTCTCTATGTCAGGACACCTCAACGCGGTACATTTCTTCAAAGGGTTGCAAGAATTCGAGAGGAGCTTGACCACTGGAAGGCAGAACTACCGGATCAGGCAAAGGTGGACTTCAGTCGCACCGACGAGACCGAGGAACACTCCCAGTCTGCTATCTCTAGATTGAAGGTGTCATTTAACCAGGTATGCTGTTCATGAATTACTCTATCTCAAATTAATGGCATCCATTACATACCCTTGCCTGTATATCCGAGTCATACTTGGGTTTACTAACTCTTCTAGTTATTCATCTTAGCAACGAGGCCTGTACTCCTCTTCTGCTTTCGTCGACATGTAGATGAGGCTGTGGCAGCGTCGAGAGGAAACCCTCTTTTAGACGCAGCGCGCGAAGCTGCAGATGCGTGCGTCAGCACTGCTCGACAATCCTGCCAGCTATTGTTGCGGTCCTGGGTAAATGGTGAATTCCACACCTTCGATTATTCTTACGTGCAACACCTTTTCTCTGCTGCGGTTATCCTCGCGATAGCGAGCACACTCGGCCAAGATACCTCGAAGAATGATAGAGAAGAGTTCGACATTGTTGCAGGCTTTCTACAGCAACTAGAAGAGAATGGAAATCCTGCAGCTATGGAATTCCATGCTCACATCAAGGAGATACAGGTAGTCCTGGAGGCATGGGGTTCTACATCATGTCAACCAAATGACTTGCCGACATCTGGAGACCTTGGCTCATTAGAAGTCTTCCAGCCGGCAATGGCCAATCAACCATTGGAAGTCCCTGTTTTACACAACACAGAGCATGGCCCCCAGGCAGCTGATGGCTCACCTCTGAACCTTTCATTTCTCGATGACTGGATCTACGACAATGCATTTCAACAGATATGCTGGCAGGAATAGTGTAGGACTGATTAACGGAGTGTGTTGTAATGCTAGACTATCCTCGCGATAAATGACCTTGTTGAAGAATCTCTCATATCTATTCCTTGCGCTGTAGAGTGTGATAACCAAGCTTCTCTCTCGCTTCAGCAATAGTAGATCCCTTGGATATCATTTCCCTGATACCTTGCTCACTCTCCTCGATACGACTCGCAATTGCAGCCACCTCGCGAGCTCTGTCTCGCGGCACGATCACAACCCCGTTTGCATCCGCTACAACAATGTCTCGCGGGCTGACTCGTACTTTACCGACGCCAATCGATTCATTCACCCCTTCGACCTGGACTCGATCCTTGCCCGTCCGCATCCAGCGCCCAGAGGAGAAAATTGGGTAATTGTCGCCGATAGCACGGTCAACATCACGGCATACACCATTGATGACTGTCCCCGTAACCCCACGCAGGCCGGCATACTGCGTCATTATATCTCCCCAAACAGTGCAGTCTGTACGGCCACCGTTATCAATCACAACGACATCGCCTACAGCCACGTCGTCGATGAAATCACCAACGCTTCCGGGAGGGTTACTGGCGGGTCCGTAACGAACTGTGAAAGCCGGCCCGACTGTCGTCTTGTTGTAATTCGTCAAGGGCATGATGTCGAATGCCTGTCCTGGAATACCTAGCTTGTCGAGGGCATCTGAGACTCCTGGGGTGTCAGAATTGGCGAATAGACGAACTAGTTCTTGGTCTTCGGGAGTAGCGTCCTTGGGGTTTTGAGGCTTGTGAGGCCTGCTGGGAGCAGTCGAAGATCCAATGGCTTCGAATTGCGAGTCATGCATGACTTCTGCCACAGAGCGACCGCTTCGCACTTCTTGAACCATTGCATTCTGGCGACGGTCGATGCGCTCGCCCAGTTCCAGGACATCTTCGACACGATCGGCTGGTATAAAAACCACACCACAGTTATCTGCAATCACATAGTCGTTCTCGTCCACCTTGACACCGCGTATCTCAACCTGCACGCCAGAATCGATCTGAATCAATCTGTTGCGTGCACTGATCATGGTTACACCACGACCAAAGACAGGATAGTCAATGTCCCGACTTCCATCAATGTCACGACTCATGCCATCTATAACAGATCCACGGATTTGTTTGACCTTCGCGGCATTGGCGATGATGTCACCCCAGGAGGAGATGCCTTCTACACCACCAGCGATGACAAGGATACGATCGCTTGTTGCTACAGAATCTATCACCGGTGTGATCAGATGTGTCGTAGCTTGAGCTTTCTCTTTCTTGGGTCCAAGTTGGACAGTGCTGGCGCGGCCGACGATTTTGGGACAGTCCCAAAGAGGTCGAAGGCCATTCGTAGCTCCAGGGAGACCAAGAAAATCCAAGGCGTCAGATACTGTATTGGTATCCAGCGCTGAAAGCCGATCAAGTGTAGTGTCAGACATTTTGATGCACTGGAACAGTTATCGTATAAAAGATGAAAAAGAAGTCTGGATTAATGTATTTTGGAAGACAATGCTCAGATCCATCGTGGCCCCCGTGGCCATCTAAACTATATACTCCAAGAGACTCCGTCAATCTGCTGGTAGAATATTGATGCTAATACCGCCCCCACAAGCATCACGTCCTAAGGGCCAAAAGCGAAGACGCCGATTAGATCGGCGTTCTGTCGTTTCCCCGACCTTGAGCTCCACCATCAAAGTCAAATCAAGGATGCCTATTGGCTCGGTGTTTTGTTCTTTCGCCAGAAACAGTCCCACTATGGGCCCAGTGATACTCGGTGGCGAGCTACCGTGCGGTGTAAGCCATTAAGTGCGCAATTAAGCAGAACAAGGCTTCTTCAATCTAAGCTGGAATGGTCGTTGTGACTAATACGCGATTTTCGCCGCACAGTATTACTAGAAGAAATAACACCGTCGTGCTTAAACTCTAATATTAGAGTCTATACATGTCTTAATTTTAAATCAAGTTCATTAATACAGATTCAAGCATTAACAGTATCAAGCAAGTCGGTATAAATAGTAAGGATAAAGAGCATTTTTAATAGTCATAGTGATAATCGTAATCTATTAAAGCCAAAGTACATCTTCAAAAATAATTGAACATTTTCAGTAGCTATAACTAAGCCTGCTTTCTTATCTGAGCATAATGGTCTAGGACTGTAACTGCTAGTTTGTGCCTAAGACAGAAAGGAAGCCTTGTGCAACAGAATTTATATTGCTGCTTGTCACTATTAAAATTCATTAGTCTACTAATCTTAGGCCAGGAGATTGGGCGTAGTGCTTACATCCAGTTATGGACAACCTGCCAGATGGAAGCAGGTAAATATGATGCTTCGTTTTGAGCTCACAGACCTGATCGCAGGTAAGTCCCGTCATAGAAAACATGCCGATCTGTAAGTTTTGTTAGTTGATACACACGAGATAGCTGGGATAGGTGTTCCTACGTCTGTTAGTAAGTGCTCCCATGATCCCCTTACTGATCTACGTTGTAGCTCCTGATACAACGCCTTTCGCATACCCTTCATCCGCTCACTCATCGTGACCAAGTCTTGTTGCCATTGGTCGAAGAGAGTCGGGCTACTTAAAATCTTGGCTACAATTCTTGCACCATACGAAGGACAAGATGTTATCTCAGCTCGCGAAAGCTGTGTCAGGAGAGGGTTAACCTTCGCCGCAGTTTCGGTCTCACGTACAACCATATGAAGAGCTCCTACACGTTCTCCATATAAGCCGAAGTTCTTCGAGAAGGACTGCGCCACTGCAAATTCTAGGTCGGATCTATCATAGAAGTGAGTTATTGCAGAAGCGTCCTGACCTAGGTCTCCAGATGCAAAGCCCTGGCTGTACGGGGGTTAGATGCAGAATATTCTTGGATAGGGATGTATATAACTTACTAAGCCATATCAAAGACTGCAAATAAATTAGATTTCTTGCAAATATTAGCGACAATCTCCCACTGCTGTCGAGTGAGATCTGCTCCAGTAGGATTGTGAGCGCAAGCGTGTAGGATAATAACGTCGCCATTACAAGCCTCCTTGCGCAAGATCTGTGTCATTGCTTCAAAGTCCACTTGGTGATATGCCCCATCATAATAAGGGTAGAACCGTTGTTCAATGTCTGGGCCAACAAGCTTCCAAATTTCTGTGTGATTGATCCAGCTTGGGTTTGAGATCCAGACTCTCTTTGGTTTGAGGTTGGCAGCGAGGAACAGGGCAGCCATATGATTGGCTCCTGTACCAGAGACTGTCTGAATTGTAGCTACACGCTTTAGATCTCGCGTTTCGCCAAAGATTAGCTTCTGTGAGCCAAGAAGAAACTCTGGATGACCAGCAAGAGGTAGGTGCTCATGGTTGAGACTTGGGTCGGCATGTATTTGTTCCTTTGCCTGTAGGACATGGTCAGCGAATGTTTAACAGGAAGTGAACTTTACTCGATGGTGCTGTACCAGGGCGACAGAAGGAAGAATCCATGGTTCTGCGTTATTATCACGATAGAAACCCGGACACAAGTCAGCTTTGTGCTCGGCCGTGTCCGCTTTGAAGCTGGCTATCAGAGAAAAGGCCGCGTCTGGCTGAGCGGGTGGGATTCTGGAAAGGTGGGACATGTTCAAACTGTTCTCTTCGTGTTGATTCTGGAACGGTGATGATCTTTTGTTACAGAGAGGTTGGAGGTACTTGTAGGAATACGGTATTGAATTATAGACCAAGCGGGCGGAACCCTGACGGAGCCGTCGGGAAGACTAAAGGATGCCGGTCAAAGAACCGGCGATAAACATGCTAGCGACTGAAAGACAACACTCGCCACGCACTAGAGCCCGCCAAATTCAAAATGTCGACAAAATCCAAGAAAATGAGTATGGGGTCGGCCACCAGGAACTTCACCGATTGACTTCTTAGATTAATGCCGCGCCCAAATAGGACCGAGTCTAGCTTATCTACTGGCTGTGCATATTAACTGTAGTTTGTTGCATAGTTAAATAACATCGAACATTTCATGATTCTTTAGCAGTACTTCATCACTGACTCTCGAATCCTGCAACATACTTCACAATGTTGCATACCTCAGCTATAACGACCACTATACAAAACCCGCAACTGCGGCTCCTTAACGCACTTCACGCTAACAAGCGGCCGATTATGACCTTTCTCGGTCTCCCTTCCGCACGCACAGCCCAACTGGTAGCTTCCACTGGCCTTGATGGAGTGATCATTGACTGTGAGCACGGACATATCAGCGATGATTTTATGCATAATGGAGTTATGGCTATCGCTTCCCAAGGAGTCTCTCCAATTGTCCGTTTAAGAATGACACATGCAGACTTGATCAAACGCGCTCTTGATGCAGGTGCTCATGGTATTGTTGTTCCCATGATCAATACACCTGAAGATGCCAGGAACGTGGTTCAACACGCCAAGTTTCCTCCCCAAGGGCTAAGGGGGCAAGGCTCAGCGTTTCCTGGGTTTGCTTTTGGGGTTGATATACCAACTTATATGACCATGGCCAACGAGACCATTCTTATTTGTCTGCAAATTGAGTCGAAGTTGGGTGTTGAGAATGTTGACGCTATATGCGCTGTGCCCGGTGTTGGTAAGTATACTAGCCACCCTTGACTGTAAGCATGGTTCTAAGTTTGAACAAGATATGCTTTTTATAGGGCCCAACGACCTTGCTCTGTCGATTTTAGGTTACGCCCCTGCAAGAGGCGATGAGCCTGAATTCAGCGACGCGATTGAGAAGATCATAGCAGTAGCAAGGAAGCATGACAAATGGATTGGCCGATTGTCTAATGATGGCGCCTCAGCTAGGAAGCATCTCGAAATATTTGATACAGTGGCTTTAGGCTATGATGTGCGGGCTATCCAGAACTGGTATCTAGCTGAACTGAAATCTGCACGCTCGTCAGAATAAAATCAGGAATTATGCAAAACCCTCTTAGCACTTGTGACTGCATTCATCGTTTGAAGAAGCTGCAGAGATCCTCTAGGGCTTGTAACAAAGTAATTAATCAGCATAGGCCTATCAAACGACGGAGATTTGCTGCAAATCGGGAATGGCGCCAACGGAATCTGATTCATTATATGGATCTAGAATTTGAGTTTTGCAATGACTAATTGGGGGACGGCGCGTTCAAGGCGATGCCGAAGCACGGTAAAAAAGTATCTTGCCGAAGTGGGGATAGTGGGTGTGTATACGAGACTGTGTTGGTGTTCCAAATAGGTATAAGTGTTGGATATTTAACCGGTGCTTTGGCATGAGGCAGAGTTGCAAATTAGAGGTACCCAGCAACTACTCGAAAAAATATCGATATCAAAAAATGGAAAAAGAAACCGAGCCTCAGCAATTGATTCGTCAAACAATAGAGTTTCGCATCGGCGACCTCTCTTTCAATATATCTACCGTTCGTCGAGATGGACCTTTGATTCCAATTTTCTTCCTACATGGCTTCGGAGGAACCAAAGAAGACTATGTTGACATTGCCCTCAATCCGCTATTCACTGGCCGGCCCTTCATGGCCTACGACACGCCCGGGAGCGGAGAGTCGACGATGTCCGATCTCTCCAAGCTATCGATGCCCTTGCTTGTCTCAATCGCGGAACAGGTGCTTGAGAAATTCAAGATCACCCGCTATCACCTGGTCGGCCATTCAATGGGCGGACTGGTGTCCAATCTGCTAGCTCAGCGACAACCATCATATGTGTCGAGTTTTATCAATATCAAAGGGAACCTCGCCCCGGAGGACTGCTTTCTGAGTCGGCAGGTCCTCCACTACCCATTAGATGACGCGGAAGCATTTGTTGATGCGTTCATCGAGCGAACACGCCAATCACCGCTTTATGGCAATGGGCTGTACGCGGCTTGCTTTCGTTCCAAGGTGCAAGCCGCTGTGATTCGGCCTACGTTTGAGTCTATGGTAAACTGCACGGATAACGGGAGACTCTTGGAGGCCTATGAGAACTTCACGTTTCCAAGGATGTATATGTTTGGGGAGCAATATGCTTCTTTGTCATACCTGCCCCGGTTGGTCAAGGCCGGGGTGGAGCTGGCTGAGATACCTCATAGTGGGCATTTTGTTATGTATTCAAACCCTGTAGCGATGTGGGAGCGAATTGCCCAGTTTTTGAACAGGATAGAATATTTCAATAGATGTAAAAGTTAAATTATACGAGGTTTAACTTCTATTACTAATATATACCATTTCTTTTACTTATAATTTTTCTTCTGTCCTTAACATAAGAATATAGTTAGCAGAACCATACTGCTAATATAAAGTAATACTTAAGCTTCTATATACTAAATTAATAATAGTTCTATTCCTGGTCTTAGTAATATAGTTTTAAATTATATTACGTTTAAAAGTCTATATAGATAGTATACATAAAGCCTTCATTACCTGTATTTATAGCCCAAAGCCTAACCTTATAAGTAACAGTTAACCCTATAAATATATAAATCTCATATTAACAGGTCTCTAGTCCCTAGCCATAGACTACGTAACCTTGATTGCGGCGCGTGCTTTAATAGTTATGAAGGCAAGGTACTATCTTCAAGGAACGTGTCACGTGACATGGCTCAAGCGCTATTTCGTCAAGCCAAAGTTTCATATTCTTTCTCCATCACTCTTACCTTCCTGAGAGGTGCAGCAGCATTCTAATGGAAACAGAAGATACTGTACCAAGTAAAAATAGTCGGGTATCCGTTGGATGGTAAGTTAGTTGTGCGGGACCCCTAATCTCGGCTGATCTGGATTAGTACTGCATGCAGAGGTAGGTACTCAATTACGACTCTATTGAGATGAAATACTAAAGTGAGCAGTGCGCCATGTACGGTGTAGGTGCATCCTCAAAGTGTCTGTTTTGGTCTAATTGAATCAAGGCGATAAAGGAACTTCATCATGCTCGGCATGCGTCAGGGCTGGTATAGACTGCGAGCGCGCTCTGCACATCCGCTTCCGACCGGGCCTTGGTCCGTCGACTGAATATACCTTCTCCACTGATCAAACATGGGTGCGGCCGAGAAAATCATGTAGGATGTGAGGGCCCTATCCTGCAATAAAGCTGACGATTTCAGTGGAATACGTTGACGAGACCGATCGAGTGTCACGGGATTATGATGACCAAGGGCAGGAAGAGTAAGCAAGACAGGTTTTTAAACTTGAAGTATGCTAAAAGAAGGTCCAGCATGCCTCTTACTCAAGACTTTACAGCCGCTCCTGATACCATTCAACCTGATCAACATGCGTCTGCACTTGTGCACATATCACCGGCCTCACATGTATCCCAGAGCATGGCATCGCTACCGGGAAACTCCCCAGCGAGTACACAAATGACTCGACACCTCCGGTACAGCTCTGAGCTCGTTCGTTCCCCAGACTCGCCGTATTCCCGCCCTCCGATGCAATTCACAAGACGCGAGGCGGAGCTTGTCAAGAACTTTACTGAAAATATGGCTTTATGGGCTGACGCGACAGATATAAATCGCCACTTCGAGTTGGAAGTTCCCCGCCGGTCGTTGTACTTCCCTGTGCTTCGATACGCAGTTTTCGCCTTCTCTTCACGTCATATCAATCGAGACAAGGCAGACACTTCGACCGAGGCTCTGGAGTACTACAATTCCTGTTTGAATGTCTTGATAGAAGCTGTTGATAGAGCGAGTGGACATATCGATGAGGAGACCCTTGCCGCCATTGCCATACTGCGGCAGTACGAAGAGATGGACGGTGAGTCTGAGGACTTTTTATAATTTCGCATCGACACTGATGCTGACTCTCGTAGCGGAGGACATGGAAATGCACCTGACAGGAACATCCAGGATCGTCAACTCGATGTCAGAGTTTGACTTCAACGGCGGTCTTGGTGAGGCCGCAGCGTGGCTCTGTCTCCGACAAGACATTTACGTCTCACTGACAAGACTACGGCCTTTGAGATCAAGCCTAGAGAATTACCTCCAGTCCGATATCTTTCGACGCACTGATGATGCAGCCTACGCAAACAAGATGGTCTTCCTTCTTGCTCGATCTCTGAGCTCCATCTACCCATCCGATTCATCCATCTCGAACGAAAGCCTGGAGAGCATTCGACTGCAAGTTGACGATTGGTTTGACTCCAAACCGGCCGCTTTCAATCCAATTCTAGAAAGCGCCAGAAATAAGGATGAAGGGAAATTGCTACCTACCATTTGGGTCCTTTCACCTTTTCACTGTAAGTCTCACTCCCAGGGAACTGATGTATACTCATCAATGTCATTAGCCGTGGGGTTACAATACTACCATATTGCCAAGATTGTGTTGGCCATGTCTCTACCAATTGCTACAGACTCAGTATTTGAGCAGATCCGAGAGAGCAAGAAAGTTGAGGTCCGAATTCAATCCTCCTGAAACTCTCGATGGGATCGAACTTACGAGTACAATACAGCGAACGATTCGAAACCATTTACTTCAGATAATAGCATTAGCAAGCTCCCACGCAAAAGCCGAAAATGCGCTATTCACAGCTCGGCATTCATTATCAGTTTGTCGGTCGCACCCGTTGCCAAATGACAGTTCTCTCTTCTAACACTTTGCAGGGGGCAGCGTGTTCACCGAAAAGCTAGATCAGGATATGGTTCTCGACTTTTTACGACACATTCAGCAAAAGACTGGCTGGCAAACAGATTCACTAAGTTCATCATTGCAGCAACAATGGACGCAAGACTCAAATGAGGACTGATGGTTAACAATACCTAACACCTATCTATATATTTTCTACCAACCTATAATGTATCACAGCTTGGGCTCCTCGATTCGGCGTCCAATCTCATCGAACCTGATCTGCTTGCCACTCACAAGAGCCTCTTGCAAGGCAGCTCCAATCTCAACAGCTCTCACAGCGTTTGTAAGCTTGAGAGGAAGAGGCTTGTTATCCAGGCAAGCCTCAGCAAACTCATTCGCCTCCTGCACAAAAGCCATCTCAAAACGCCCGTAATAGTGAGCGGGCACCTCACGCGTGATACCGCCAGAGTGATAGTAATTGACAAGGTTGGACTGGGGGTTACCGTTGACTGTCAGCTTCCCCTCCGTTCCAATAACCTCTGTAGTGTCCTCCTGTCCGTGAGCCATCATTCGAGAGCAGTAGTAGTACGCGATCTTGCCGCCCCAAAACTCAACGATTCCAACAGCGTTATCGTAGTCGTTGTACTTGCCCAAGTCGGGCTGCACGGCACGGACACCGTGGGCTGAAACGCTTTTAGGAATGACTTCATCGCCGAAGAACCAGAGAGTCAGATCGATATCGTGCACAGACATGTCGACGAAAACACCGCCGGACCAAGCAGCGTACTCGACGAAGAAGCCTGAGGGGTCGTGTTTATCGCAAGTCTGACTGCGGATGATTGTAGGTCGGCCGATGGCACCCTGCTGGGCCTTGCTGAAGGCATCGCGATAGGAGTCGTCGAAACGGCGGGAAAAGCCGCACATGACCTTCAAGTGAGGTCGCTTCTTGGCTTCGGAAACTACTTGGCGACACTGAGATCATTAGGCTGGGCGGTATAAAGATCGGCAAAAATAGTACTAACCACTTCAATGCTCGTAGATAGAGGTTTCTCACAGAGAACGTGGAGGTCCTTCTGCATAGCTTGGATAGCTTCCTCAGCGTGAACAGAGGTTGCCGTACCAATTACAACAGCCTGGAGACCTTCCTGTTCAATCATCTTTTGATAGTCATCATATAGCTTTACCCCATGAGGCTCAAGGTTGACTTTGGCCCAGGCCATCTCGGTGGGGTCGGGGGTGAAGGCAGCCACGAGCTCTGCGCGAGGTGTTCGGTTGAGAAAGTTGATGGCATGACGCTTGCCCATGCGGCCGAGGCCAGCAGCAGCAATCTTGAGCTTCTGAGGTGCCATTATGATGGGTAGAGTATAAGATGGAGAGGGATGGTGTTGGGCGATTGGCAAGAAATGAGGAGGCACTGAACTTGCATTTATATTGGTTTTATACAACTGCTTGAAGCATAGTAGAGGTAGGTTCCCCGAATGACTTCCCATTGTCTCCATAGGCTCTCCACATATGCATGTTCTTGGTGGATAACATTGTCTTGAACACGGCTACCTTTCCTGCGATTTGAAGCTGGATGTCTGTTACAAGTTTGGACTGGTTGGCTTGGTGCGGAAAAGAATGCCCATATTCAGCACTGACTTACTTTTCTGGGCATCATCCACTCCCCGCCAAAAAGCGGGTCGGATGTCACGGAGAAACTAGCCATTTTAACGGATAGACTTGCCCAGTTGATAATGATGGGTGGAGCAAGGATCACGAGTCATGGCTTCGCTACCCTACATGGTAATTACCTCGACAACGGATACACTTTCCCATCCTTTTGAAGCCTTTCGACCACGGACTGCCGGGCTTAATTCCCATCGCGCTAATCAGGCTCGTCTACCTCAACCCCATGGGGAGAGAGGGTGATGCGATGCTTCTCCGCTTCTACCCCAGAATCAAGGTTTGGCCACGCTCTGATCCGAGAACCATTTCCATGCACGCTCATTGGTTAGCGAGACCATCAGCACTGGTCTAGACACACGGTGCTAGTCCTGGGATTCCCCCGTAGATGAGGTCTGTACCTCATCATAGGCGCCATCAACTCTGATACACAAGTATAAAAAGCAGGAATCATCACTTTCATTCTCTCGTGCATTATCAGCTCCATCATAGCTTTTTTAACCTACTTCCTCCATACAAGATGGCAAAGAACGACGAAGTGTTGGAGTCGTCCCAGACGCAAGTCAGCCACGTCGAAAATGACACCAAAGGGGGGCAAGACTTCATCGAAGACTCTGCTCCTGGCCTGTTCCTCAACCTCTGCGTTGTTGCAACCGCCATTGGTGGCATGCTGTTTGGCTACGACACTGGAGTCATCTCTGGTGTCCTCGTGGTTCTTGGAGATGACCTTGACGGTCGCCTTCTGACCCCCAGTAACAAAGAGCTCATCACTGCTCTTTGCGCAGCTGGTGCGTTCATCGGAGCTATCATTGCAGGAGTCACTGCCGACAAGTACGGCCGAAAGCCTGCTATCTGGTTTGCCTCGGTGCTCTTCACCATCGGCGCTGTTGTGCAGGCCGCTTCATACACGCTGGTCCAAATGTGTGTTGGTCGAGTCCTCGTTGGTCTTGGTGTCGGTTCAGCCTCGATGGTATGTTGCTTTAGTCCCTAGGACAGAAAAGTCTATTTTTACTAATACGCGAGCCAGATTATCCCACTGTACATTGCTGAAATTGCACCAGCCAAGTACCGCGGCCGAATGATCTCGATCGACATGGTTTTCCTAGCGACCGGTTCCCTCCTCGCCTATGCTTTCGATGCAGCCTTCTACAAAGTCCCTCATGGCTGGCGATACATGGTGGGCTTGGGAGGACTCCCGTCTATCCTCCTTGGAGTTCTTCTGTTCTGGTGCCCCGAGTCACCTCGCCAACTATGCTTCCATAATCGATCCGACGAATGTCTCCGAGTCTTGCAACGGATGTATCCGACGGCCAACGAGACCCAGGTCGCTCAGATGATGACCGATATACAATATGGTGTGACACAGGCAAAGGCTATCAACGAAGAGATTTCAGTTCGCCAATCTCTCAAGAGTCTTGTGACTGTTCCAGCCAATCGCAGAGCCGCTATTGTCGCGTGTGGTCTCATGGCAACACAACAACTCTGTGGCTTTAACACCATGATGTATTACTCGAGTACCCTTTTTCAGATCGTTGGATTCGATAACCCCATTGCGGTTGGTACCATCGTGACCGCGACGAACTGGATCTTTACTTTTGCTTCGATCTTCCTTATCGACAGAGTTGGCCGTCGCAGACTCTTGCTCTGGACCATGTGGGGAATGCCCGTCTTTCTCCTACTGGCAGCTGGAGTGTTCACCAAGATCCCCATTGATCGACAGACTCTTGAGCTAACAGATGATAAAGTTGGATGGCCTGCCATTGTCGTCCTTGTCTCCATGATTCTCTTCGTCGCCAGCTACGCCGCTGGTCTTGGCTGTGTGCCCTGGCAGGCCAATGAATTCCTCCCCATGGAAGTCCGTGCAATGGGTACCATGATGATTAACATGTGCAACTGGGGTCCTAATATCATTGTCTCATCAACCTTCTTGTCAATGATGCGTGGCATCTCCCCCTCGGGTACTTTTGGCTTCTATGCTGCATTGTCTTTCATTGGGTTTGTCTTTGTCTTCTTCTGCTATCCCGAGGCCGCAGGAATGACCTTGGAGGAGATCCGTGTCGTCTTTGAGCATGGGTTTGGAGTTCGGTACGCTGAGGAATGGCGTAAGCAGAGGAAGTTGGGTAACGTCACTCATGGGGCAAGTGAGACCGCTAAAGAGGTTGTTTAACCCTAGCGACCTCGAAATGTGTGGAGGTAGTGATAGCTATAGGGGTCTCAATACAGTACTTGTTTTCAGACCTGACATTACTTAAAGTGTTTTTCCCATGAGTTACCAGATGAGCAGCCTTTTGTTTATGAAACCTTTGAATAGAATGGCGTGAGGCCCAGTCTAATTGCAGGGATTGCAGGTCCAAGACCAGAGGTGGTCAAGAAGAGTACAGCAGAAGGACTAGTGATGTCAGAGGGAATTCTAGCTTCGTATTGGATACATTGCGTCCTGGCTTAACCACTCTAACGTAGCTAGCATGGGGTAGCGCGAGTCGAGCCGAGATATACTAACTTACCTTGAAGCCTTAGCTAGCCTCGGAAGATTGTCCGAAATGTCCAACTTGTTGTGAATATCGGGGGTTGTCCGTGGCACTGGTTATTGGAGCTAAATAGTTATATGGTCTATTGAATGCAGTTCATTAGCTTCTTAAGAGCTCTTGGGTTTCAAGTCCGGTGCTGCAGGCTTATTTCTAGAGAAATTGGTCTTATTAGTTAAGAAGGGTTTCCATATTGCGCTATTTAACTTTGCCGCCCCCCGCCCCCCACATTGTATCCCGCAATACCAATCCCGTTTCTAATATGTTGTCTCAACGATAGTGAGAATATTAAAAGTTCCCTGCACCCTCTACCAGTTGCACGCGGTCTCACCAGTAGGATGCAGGACAATCCGAGACTTAACAAAACCGCAATCTCCCAGGTACTCAACCTTCATATTGTAGCATGTCTTGACGTTCTTATCCTTCCAGATCCTGTGGGCACGGGTCTTGCCGGGGTCAACACAAATTGTCTGAGGGCGGCCACACGAGGTGAAGTCCAAGCAACCGCCAGCAACAGTGCCACCGAGACTGCTGCCGACTTTGGTGCGCTGACAGTTGTTGCAGTCGTTGACTCGGATGTCAGAGTTGGAGGAGAAGATTGTCAGGGGAGGATCACCGGGAACAGGCACGGCGGTGAAGGTGTACACTAGGTCGAAAGCCGCAAAGTAGTCAGGGCAAGTACCCTGCTCACAAGGACCAGCCAGGATTGTCATGGAATCAGCAGGAATTTTGGTAATACCAGCTGAGGCGGTGTTGTTCCAGTTGGCTGGGTCCTTGAAGGCTTTCTTGTCGATGCCAGCCCAATCGATCTTGTCCTCGATGTTGAGAGGTGACCATGAAGTAGACTCAGCTTTGGGGGCTGATGCGACTGGAGTGGCTGTGACAGCTACGGCCATAGCCATGATGATGAATTTGGCAGCGACCATGATGAGGAACTTGTGGGCAAGAAGCTTCCGAGAATTGAATGTTAGGAGGGTTTTGTAGTGTATGGAGGAAGGTTGTCTTGATGTTCTGAAGCTGTGCCTGAGCTATGGAAAGAGTGGTTCGAAGTGAGGAATAGGCCACATACTTATACTTAGGGCATCATCATGTTATTCTGTATCTCGTGGGTACAAGAGACCTCACTCGTCGAATATTGTTAAACTGGAGGAAGCAGAGAGTAACCCTCGGCTACGTAGCGATTGGCTATCTCGCCGATCGCTTACATTTCGCCCTGTGCAAGGGTCAGCTTACCGTATTCTTACCAATTATTTATTAGGAGTAATTGTCTCACTGATTTCTCACGGTGCAAAAACGTACTGACTGTCAGTCTCAAAGGTACCATTCAACAAGGTGGGTCCAACAAAAAGACCTCGCTAGCTAAGTCACTGGCAACATACGGCCAAATTTCCCTCCAATCATGAAAGCCAGTTCTTGGAACAGCTGTTGATTATAATGGAAACATCCGTCTTACTGCATAAACAATATATATAGTTCTTAAGCTCATTCAAGAGATCCTCCATTGGGTAGTGTGATCAAGTTAGAATCGTCTACTGACCAGGGGTATTGCGTGGGCCGGCATGGGCCAAGTGGGAATTATTACTAACAAAGGATCGGGGTGTTACCTCGGAAGTGGATCGAAATAATTATATGTGCTCTTATCTGCTGTTTGCTGATGGCCACCTGCCTGAATGAATCTTAGCCTGGTTGTCTAATTGTTCCTTATGTTCATCCCACTGCCATTCTTGGCATGTCGGATTGAGAAGGATGCCTGTACGTCTCACCTCGCCAAGCCCCATTTCATACCTGAAAATATGGACATTACTAAAGGGTTATTCCGAAGGATCCAACCAAGCCGCGTTCACTGCTAACCACAGTACGGGCTGTCGCTTGTAACATGGGGCATGCTCTTTGTTACATTTTAGACAGGTTGCGTCCCAATATTATGACTGTTGGGACATGTTGTATCACTACAGAAGATAACCTCAAATTCTCAAATGTATGCTCTAGAGCCACTCATCCATTAAACTCAAGTAGCACTTAGTAAAACTAACATGCATAGTAGGTAGGGTAGATCCGGAGCGATGGCAATGGTCAGATGGCAGGGATTGTATGTCACCAAGCGGCGCGGGCCGGGGCGGTCGAACACATTCGCCAGCCTTCAAATCGTTTGGTGGGTCTGAGGAAGCATCGGATTGCTTTCCGGTTTGGCCGGGATAGGCGGGTAGCGGAAGATCTATAGTCCGCTTCAAATCACCCGGCTTATCTTAGCGTCCTTTTCCAAATTGATTTATCAACAAGATTCAATCCACCCATTTTCTCACATCTAATTTATGTATCTCTGAATCACTAGAGCTCACTTTAATGCATTTAGCTACCTGTTTCCAGATACCACACATTACCGAGAAGATGACGTGTAGACGTGTTGCTTACGCCTTCTTATAATTATATCAGGCAGCAGCCTTGACCTTGTTCAAGATGAGGGAACATAAGCTGTCGTCATGATACCCTAGAGCCAATCAATGGTTCATTTTCAAGCCTAGTTTGGTTACACTAGGTTATGCATTATGCATTGCTGCCCAGTTGCTCCCTCCCGGTGAAATAATTACTTGTAGTTAAAATAACTGCGTCTTATGACATGGCGCCTTGAAAGTTGGATGAAAGTACACAATCTCATCACAAAGCTTCGAATTCTAAAGCCTCTCATAACTCCTCCGAGTAATTTCCTGAGACTTTCCTGTAGGAGACAATTTACTAATCGTAATATCTCTTTATATCATTGCACAAGAACATGTCTAGCAAGCCCCTTGCCGATCCCAGCCTCTCTGATAGTAGTAGGGCGATGGACCAGTATGCTGCGTCGCTGCGCCAGGTTATTCGCAACCGACCGGATGGGGATTCCGAGCGTTCTCGTCATCTATACGAGCTCAGCTGTCTGCTTCGGCAGCATTATCTCTCAAGAAATGGAGAGGGCGATCCTACAGAGGTTCTCTCGGTTGCTCGAGAAGCGGTGGAAGTTGTCCCCCATGACAGCCCGATGGCTGCAAAATATTTTAACAGCCTAGGCCGCCTGTTGCGTCACAAGTTCCACTTCGAGGGAGACCCGAAAGACCTAGATGAAGCTATTCAAGTCTTTAGGCAGTCTGTTGATTTGTCGAAAAACAATGACCTGTCTTGGATCCAATGGTTAACAGATCTTGGAAATAGCATCTATACTCGATATACACTCACAGGATCACTTTCAGATCTGGAAGAGACTATTGAGTTGGCTAGACGAGCACTTGATGAAACATCGGCGGATGGCCCGGATGCTATAGACCTCGTGATTGATCTCATGGTCAGGCTCCGGACAAAAAGCGAACGAACAGGATCAGTCTCTGCTTCAGAAGAGGCTATTATCATGGCCCAAAAAACGCTCGAATCTTCCCCAGAGGATCACTCATCCCGAAGCACTCTACTGCATCTACTCGCAGGCAGTTTCTCTGACAGACATGTCCTCACCGGTGCAATAGACGACCTCAATCAACACATCGTGGTTTCGAGACAGGCCATCGATGCAACATCGGTTGATGATCCCGAAAGGGTGACGCGACTTGCTGGCTTAGCTGTCGGCCTCAGGGATAGACACATAAGAACCGGGGCGCTAGGGGATCTTTTAGAAGCTATCAGAATAGCAACAATGGCATTTGAAGAGACTCATGAGGGGTCTGATGATTGGGCGACGCATGCTTGCAATCTATCAGGATACCTTCGAACATTATACCTCCGAACTGATGAACAACTCGATCTGGACACCGCAATTGCATTGGCTAGAGGCTCAGTACACGCGACACCGGTAGGCAGTGCCATGAGGCATATGCGTCTGGGAAATCTGACAGCCTGTCTCATTGCTCGATTCGATAGCTCAGGCTCCTTGGAGGATCTAGATGAATGTGTCCAGATGGGAAACGAGGCCAAAGACGCCACCCCCAAAGAGCACACCGAGTGGCCGGCACGACTACACGATTTGGGGGCCATTATGCAGAGAAGATACCAGATGACGGAAGACCTAGAAGATCTCGACGAGGCTATTGGTTTGACCCAGCAAGCACTGTTCGCTCTGGGGCCAAACCACCCACAGCAGGCCGATACCATGTCTCTGATCGCACTGTTCTTTGCAAAGCGATACGGGGAGACCCAGTCTCCCGAAGATCTGGAACGAACAGAGTTCTTCTACAGAGCTGCTCTCTTTCAAACACAATCACCAATCGTGGCACGTATTGAGGCCGGTGTGAAACTGATTTCGGTATGCATGGTCCAGAAGAACATGGAGCAGGCTTACGAGGACGCCAAGTATGTCGTAGACCTCATTCCGCAAATGGCTGTGCGGTCACTCGAGAGTTCCGACAAGCAGGATCTTTTGCTTAAGATAGGCGGGGTTTCGTCCGAGGCGGCCGGTCTAGCACTCCATCTGGGTGAAGATCCATTGGTAGCGCTGAGCCTTCTAGAGAAGGGACGAGGCATATTTGCTCTATCTCTGGATGAGATGCGTGCTGATATCAGATCTCTGGAAGAGCAGTGTCCTGATCTCGCCCGGAAGTTCATTACACTTCGTGAACAGCTCTCGGCGTCCTCAGCCTCCGGAAGGACACTGGATACCGAGGATCCCGAGTGGAATGTCGACGAGAGTAGGCGTCACGAGGCAGGCGACGAATTTGAAAGATTAATTGAAGAGATTAGGCAGAAAGCGGGCTTTGAGGCCTTTCTACTCCCCCCTTCAGAAGCCGGGATCAAGTCGGCAGCAGAACGCGGCCCTATTGTCATTATCAACACAAGTATGCTTCGTTGCGATGCGATTTTGGTCGAGAGTCATCAGATCACATCTGTGCCTTTAACTGACTTCAACCGGCGCGAAATGATTGAGTATGTCAGAAACGGGACATTCAAAAGCGACAAGGCCCTTCAATGGCTATGGGACTGCGTTGCAAGCCCTGTATTGAGCGCCTTGGGATTTGACAAATCCCCTTCTGAGGGAGACTGGCCTCATGTTTGGTGGATTATGACAGGACTTCTGAACAAGTTTCCCATTCACGCTGCTGGCCACCACTTCAAAGGCTCTTCCGAAACCGTCATTGATAGAGTCATCTCGTCTTATCACGGTTCTATACAGTCAATCATCCGTGGTAGAAAGCGACCTTCTTCAGCTGCGACCCAGACAAACGCACTGCTCGTCGCGATGGAAGCCACTCCTGGGAGCTCAAAACTCCCTTTCGCAACCAGGGAAATAGCAGCTATCCGTGGCATATGCAAGTCAATGTTCATCGAACCAGATGAGCCTGAACCAACGAGGGACAATATTCTGTCTAGCTTGCTTGAATGCGGGATATTTCACTTTGCAGGCCATGCCCGCACGGATCCCGAGGACCCAATTGGAAGCTATCTCTGTCTGGACGAAGAAAGAGAAAAGTGTCTAACTGTTTTGGACCTATTGAACATAAACCTACAGAGTCGCTCCCCTTTTCTTGCCTATCTGTCAGCTTGTGGCACTGGACGTATCGAGAATAATCACCTAGCGGATGAAGGAATCCACCTCATCAATGGGTTCCACACAGCTGGTTTTCGCCATGTCATCGGGACTTTATGGGAGGTCAAAGATGAGATCTGTGTGGATATGGCCAGGATTACTTACGAAGGAATGGTGCAGAATGGCATGACGGATGAAGCAGTCTCTCGTGGGCTCCATGAAGCTTCTAGAGAGCTTCGAGACCGCTGGTTGACATTGGCTGGGACTAATCACCAAACAATTGGTATTTCACATGTCGGAACTAATGAAAGCGAGAGAGTCGATGTAGAGGAACTTGAAGGAACTGGACTGGACGGGTTCTCGAGGGATATTGTAACTTGTGATGAGGAGCCTATATATCCGCCATGGATTCCTTATATTCACTATGGTGTTTGATACAGGACCTATGGACGATTCCAATTTGTAAAATTTACATTGCGCTTTCCGGAAGCCAGACTATGAGATCATGATTCTCACTGCCGCGCATAAGCTGAGGTGAAACAACAATTGTTATCACTGGGTCGGGTGATCGCAAACATCCATGTCTCGCGGTGGACGAGAAACAACCTATTGTTAAGTGGTGTGCTAAACAATCTGTCAGCTGGTCAAATGTATGACGGTGAGGCTTACTTGCGCTTCCGACTATTGAGTGTATCTAAGACATGCTGCGGATCGCACATCTTCCGGGCTGCAAAGACTGGGATTATCACTAGGACATGTCCGTGCGGCCGCCCATTGCGCGACGCCACTGATGTCCGTGGTGGACTTGCTTTCATCTTGCCATGTTTGACTTCGTTTCCCAGCTTCCATCTCCTCTTGCTTTACGCCAAGTCTCTGGAAGATTACTGTTGAGGGTAGCTTAATCGACATATATGTGTGACAGTGCCGTCAGCCTGGCTTTGCTAAATGGGTCCCTTCTCATCATTGGCGTTAGGATAGCTTGGGCTATACTTCAAGGGCATGAGTTTGCAATGTCTCAGCAGTCCTGGCAAAGCCGTCGCCTGTCTCAGGATCGACGGTGGGCTGCCCTAATCCCCGACAATCGAAAAACCAGCCATGATCGAGGTCGCCCAGCCGGTTCTCACTGGTACTGCAAACGTGGCATATGTCTTACCCAAATCTTGTTATGTTTACTGCAACGCTGTCAAAGTTCGTCGAAAGGAGGAGGTTGCATTCGGCAGGGCCATCAGCCTTTTGCATCTTTTGTCTATAAACCATTTATTGGCTATAAATAATACAGTTACCCAGAGAATCTATCAAGTTTTAACACCAGTCTTTTACACGGTTCATACATGTAGCAAGTCCACAATGAAGCTGTCGACCACCCTTTCCGTTTCTGGTCTCCTAGTGCCCTTTTGCCAGGCTCAGGCTGACCCCAATACCCTGGCAAGGTACAATCCAGCGAACAGGACAATGTCAGCCAATACCAGTACGTGTGAAGCAAGCCTTTTTTAATAATCTTTCAGTCCATTGACAATGAGTCGAAGCATACTGCCTTGTCCCTATCAGCAAATCTCTCGTCAAGACCATAACTGGATATGATCCTTTAAGCATTGACACTAGCATCTTGCCGTCTTTCCCGGCTGGAAAACACCCGCTCATTGTACAAGCTGGCTATGACAAGGATATTCGAATGACGGCACTGAACATTGTCCCACTACAGATAGACGCGCTCATGCAGGGTTCTCTTATAGTGCCCTTTGTTGATGTCACAAAGGATGGACAAACACCAATCGGCGTCCCGGTCAACTACTACATAGGCGGGACTAACGGACAACCGCTCCAGGCAATCGTGCCTAGTGTCGCCTCAGGCGTTTCGCCCTTTGAAGGAACCACCATCATCCCGGCGACATTTTCTCCTGATACATCAGCTGCAAGGGCTCTCCCCAATGGCTTTAATAGTATCCAGGTGAAGCCCTTTCTTCTACCGAACACTATCTCTGGCCCAGGAATCTACGCTGAAGCATTCGACATTTCGTTCAAAGCGACAGACAGCTCCCCTTATACAGCTCACACTTTCCACTCGCTCTTGAACAATCCCCAACTTCTCAATACCAACAAGTGTCAGCGCAATACTGTCTATTTCAACGAGTCGTCTTCTGAGCCGCTGATGGCTATTGGGGAGGTGACGCTCTACCATCAGATTTTAGCTACACCTCCGCAGGGACTAGAAGGAGTTTATCAGGATGTGTATTGCTATTCAGCTAATGGCCAAGTTGTCTCGAGTATTGGCGAACCTTGCAAAGTTGCGGCTGCCAACATGGACCCTGAAGCTAGGGTGTAGAGACCGCTAGAAAATACATGCCACCGCTAGTCATCTGGACTAAACTGTTGAGTCATTTGTTTAGTTCTCAAGGAACTGACCTGGCATTTGGTTCATAGCCGGCCGGGCTCCGTCAATGGAAAAAGCTGGCTATCGGGTTCTATTCGCGCCGATGAACTCATGATCGCATTAGAGGGTGTCCCATTTATCAAGGTGTCTTATCACTAGTGCCTGAAACAAATACAATGAGAACTGTAGCATAACTTATACTCTATGTTAGTATGTTGCAATTGAGCCAAAATGTGTCCACTCACGTCGTACCAGCCACCACAAGTTCGGTGGTCTTTGCTCTCGTCAACCCGGAAAGAACTAAAAGGTATACGATAGTCGACATCATAACGATGAAAATCCTCACCGCGGCCGTCGACACGACGTTACAGACAACAATTGGTAGTAACAAGAGTAGAGTGACCAGGCATATTAGCAGTCCTTTAGCGACACGGCCCACAAAGGGACCATTGTATATATGGACGTTAGGATCACACGAAACATATCGGTTTTTCTATCCAATTAGTATGGCCATCTTGTGCGAGGTGGACTTGGCATACTTCTCGAAACTTGGGTAGAAATTGTACCAGACGCTCTTCTATCCAACTCTCAAACCTCTTAACTGCGTTGTCAATCGTTGGCACTAGTGAGACAAGGTCGCGGTCATGCTCGAGGTAAGATGTCTCGTTCCCAGCCAGGCAGCCATTTCCTTCAACCCAGTTCCTGAGGCTTTGCACATCTCTTGATTCCGCGTCGCTGAGAGACAGTGCCAGATTAGTTTTGTCTATAAAACTATCTTTGATGTTGTCAGTAGGACGGATGCATTCAGTTAAGAAGGAACTCATACCATAATCAACCAGTGCAGATTCTATTCTCGATAAGACTGATAGTCTTTCAGCATTTCTATCGATGCGACTCTTGCCAAGAAAGATAGGTGCCTTTTCCTGTTGATCTATCTGGTCGAGTTCGCTCTCTAGAATCGACAGCTGGTCTTGTTTTAGCAGCAGCAGCCTTGCTCTGAGTCTGTTGAAGCGTCGAAAGATGAAAAAAGGGCTATGTGATGCGATAAGGGCTGTAAATCTCGGATAGCCTGGCCTGAAATCTTCAACTATCTGAGGGTTAGAACGTCAAGTCTCAGTTGCTGAAGAGAGACCTTACTTTTCCCCGTTTGAGGTTTCACTGATTGTGCCGGATTCGCCGAAAGAGGAAGAATGGGCTGACCCGTCATGGTGTCGTCAAGGTGTGATCGCTGGCACACAAACGGACTGACCTTATGCAGGATTCTAGGACTTTACAAGCCACCTTCAGGGAGATCCCAGTTACTTTAATCTTTGAGCAGGCCCCTGAGGCATCCAATGAAGTGACCCCACGTGCACATGCAAGTCGAGGCCCAGGTGGGCACTATACATAAGTCCAATACCCGCTATTGTTTCGTTGATTCATCTTCCCTTTTCTCGCAATTCCACTAGCGTCCGTCCAAAATGTCTGATGACCAGCAGTAAGTGGTTGAAACGATAGACTTGGAAGTAAGCTAATGCTCGTCACTCCCAGAAAGAATGCATCGCCTGAGTACACGCCAGGCGGTAAGCGACCATTCGTCTCTGTATACGATAATGTACGTAATTGTTGTCACTTGGCTAGCTCCAACTCTTGTACTGAATCAGGCTGTGCAGGCGCCGAGCCTCAAAGTAGGAGATAGCGTGTACTTGCTGAACACGGATGGATCCAGAGAGGGCCCGTATCTTGTTGCGACAGCCCCAGTTTCCGGACAATGCACGCTTTGTTATACAAATGGGAGCCCATTCAGAAACAATGCGGACATTGATGTGGATGAGCTCGAGGCCTGTTGAGCGACCGTGGCGGGGAAAACAATGATAAGCACGCATTGCATCACATCATTTTGGTGGCTTTTCAGGCAGAAGTGCATATGGGGCAGTGTAGCTAAGGCAGCCAGAAGGCAAAGCACATTGAAAAAACAATGCATATGCATAAGACCCCATGGAGTGAGTGAGACCAATCACGTACATATTCTTGCTACCCCTCACGATAAGACATACGATAAGTCAGGCCCTGTGAATAACGTCGCATATCAAGCTCAAGACGATCTAAACGAAACAATGGCGGAAAATCAGTCTGCTTCTCCGAGATATCATGTTATCCTAATTGGCATCGACGCTTATCCTGCCAAATACAAGTCGTCGCTGAAGGGCTGTGTACGGGACACACAGCAAATCAGATCATTACTAGAACAGCAGCCTTTTCACATCAACATCCAAACCCTGACAGCTACGCAAAGCTCTGATAACAGCATCACAAGACCAGTTGAAGATTCTGACACGCTACCAACTGATCAAAACGTGATCAGGGCTTTCAGAGACCTGACCGACGCTGCTCAACCTGGAGATTACATCTACATCCATTACTCTGGCCATGGCACACGCATCGCTCCCACCACCAAGGCGTTCTCTAACCAGCATACTGGAGACTTGGCTCTAGCCCTTCTTGGTGGTGAGAATGGAGACGAAGTGAGGCCCCTTGGAGGGTACAGGTTAGCAGTTTCTCTAAACGCAATGGTGTTGAAGGGTCTGGTTGTCACTCTGGTTCTTGACTGCTGTTTCGCAGCAAGTATTTATCGTTTGGACCGTCCCGATATTCGATTCCTTCGAATTGATCCAGATCTCGCATCAGCATATTTTGCCGACAAAAACTCATCAGAGCAAGATGAGAAAACGCCTGACTCAGACTATCGTGATGTATCTATGCTGCCAAGCTGGTTGATTAACCCAAACGGCTATGCACTTCTTGCAGCTTGCGGTCCTCATGAAGAAGCGAGCGAGATCATCCACAAAGGAGAATCGCATGGCGCCTTGTCCCATTTTCTAAACTTGAGTCTAAGAGACGGCGGGTTGAATCGCAAACACAAGAACATCTTTTATCGACTCAGCTCCAAATTCCGTGGTCAATCCATTCAGCAAAATCCTGCCTTGTATGGGAATAAAGACCAGGGATTCTTTGGTGAGAACAACTTTACGAACTCACGATCGATGGTACTTGTTGTGAGAAATGGTCAGCAGTTTGCATTGCAGGCGGGCCAGGCTCATGGTGTATCCGATGGCGATGAGTTCATTCTGTATCCTTCCAGCATCCTTGAGAGCAACGAGGCCTTTCACACAAATCTGGTCAAAACAACTGTTGAAAGAGCTGGCCCTTTGACCAGCCTGCTACGCTTGGACGATTCTACCGCTGCGACATCTGAAAATGACTGGGTTGCTGAACCACAAACTAGACGAGCTCTTGGCCAGTTCTCAGTTTCGCTGAGCGACAAAATATCTCTCAAAGCTCCCTGGACAGAAGCTTTGACAAGATATGGGATTGCCCACGCAGGCAAGCAGGCATTGGCATCCTGGTTTCACGTCCAAGCTATCAACAACGAATACAGGATTCTAACTCGAGATGGCGAAGAAGTGATGAACCTCCCTTCATTGCCGCAAAGCAAAATAACTCCAGATGATGTTGCTGCAGTTTTGGAGCATTTAGCTCGATACGAGCTTGTCAGAAGCCTCTCCAATCCATTTGTGGAAGAGGACTTCCGAACATCATTCGACATCAATATTGTCCGAGCAGGGGATCACTTTGGTCCAGGCACTCTTGTCAACGTTGAACAAGATGGAGGCAAGACAGCCATGTTCGAGTTGAGGCTTCAGAACCACGGCACAAAAGTTCTGTATCTGTACATTCTTGACCTGGGTCCTCTTTGGCAGATTGAGGACATATACTGTGGTAGCTACGCAGTGATTCCCCCATACAACCAGAATGAGAGATTCATGACAGGTAGCTTTACCAAGAAGTTTAGAACGATGGTACCCGGTGAGTTGAGACAGAAAGGTGTTGAAGAGTGCCATGATACTCTCAAGGTATTAGTCACGTCTCAACCGACTTCCTTTGATCTGCTGGAACTTCCCAAGATTGGCCATGCTCTCAAGAAGAGATCGCCAGCGGACAATGATAGATCTGGAGGCAGCACTGTTGAGCAGTGGATTGCATTTAGCTTTCCACTAAGGACTTCTCTTGCAGCAGAGCTAAGAGCCTCGAAGACGAGTTGAAAGTCTAGTTAGATTGCAGTTCTTGAATCTTTATATTGATGTTGAACTATTTAGTCCACATATTGTCAGTGCATGAATTGCTCCAGGTGTCTAGGTTCACTCCCTTGTCTGGATTCTATGTAATATCCAACCACTCATAAGTATCACTCTCGTCTTTCCCTGGAACATGCCAGGTGCAAATCCAGACCCCACATCGCACGCATTCACAGACTCACAGGCTTTGTCTCGCAGGCTGCGACTGTCCTTGAACTGCGGGGCCCGAGTCGAATTATTATTAGTAGAGATGATATCTTGATCTCTAGATTCAGAGTTTAGATGCTGCTTAATAAAGTATTGGCTATAGAAACACTATAGAAATACTATAAAAATACTATAGAAATACTATAGAAATACTATAGAAACACTATAGAAACAGGCTTGTTAAACCTATTAAGAAGCACTGTTACGTTGTGCAATGATGCTAATAACATGGTCTTGCGTCACGATATTGCAGATGATGTCACGGCTAGCTGGACTTGCACATATAGTTACGAGGAATCGGGGATATGATATACCAGTAAATAGTAAGCGCCAAGCCGCCCAGCATGTTACTGTGGTCCGGTCACCCGAGTGTTGGTATGTACGTCATTTAGGATTACAACCCTGTTGATAAGCGGCACAGAGCCTAACTCAGGATACATAAAACGGGTTGGGTTTACCCCCGCATCATAAAGACCCCCTCGACGTGATGTAATATCCATTACTCGAAATCAATAATAACAATTGCCAGGGACACCGAACAGTCAATATGGAAAAACTCGACCAAGACATCTTGGAGGCCACCAAAAACATCCCGACAGAGCCAGGAAAAGACAACACTGGAAAAAAGGCTCTTGAAGAGCTAGCAGACTTACTAATTACTCGATATCAGCAAACTGGAAACACAGATGACCTTCGAGAATCGTTACGCCATCAGATGCTGCTATGGCGCTCATTAGACATTCCCACTGAAGGCGAAGCATCTCTCTGGTACATGGTCATTATAGGTGAAGCCCTGGGTTCTGGCGTCCTATGTCGGTACGAAGAAACGAACGACCTGGAAGACCTTAGAGCAGCCATTACTATCTGCTGGCAAGTCTTTTTTGAAGATCCCAGTAATGCCGAGCACGAAGCAATACGGATCAGGCTACCATTTGACTTGCGTACCGGAACGCTTTTTTTATATGAGAAGTCGGGAAAGTTGGGCGACATAGAACTGGCGGCCTCATATTCGAGGCAAGTTTTGCCTTTTGTTCCAGGTGATATCGAGGACCGAGCCAACCCTCTGGATGAATTTGCTAGGACCCTGTTCAAGAAGTACCAGGTGCAACAGAATCCAGATATTCTCCCAGTCGGAATACCATTATCAAGGGACGCCATCTCCTGGACTCCCGAAAGTCATATCGAGAAACCCGCTAGAATAGCTAACCTCGGGGCCTGGCTTTTCCGACGCTATGAGAAAAATGGAGACACGAATGATCTTCTAGAAGCGATTGAAAAGACAGAGCTTGCCATTAGTCTGTTGGACAAAGACAATTTTAGTCAACTGAGATTCCTAACCAACCTTGGGATCATGCTATTTCGACGGTTGGAGCTCACCGGGGATAGGAACGATCCTGATCAGATTGAAATTCTGGCATCCCGTGCTGACATTGGTAGAGGATTGCAAGTGAACAGCATTGCACACCCATTGCTGGGAATTGAGGCAGCGAGGGATGCTATCCGTATCTTCAAATTTCACGGAAAGCTAGAAGAAGCAAATTCCCTGGCGCAAAAGGCATTGCAGTTACTGCCCATGGCCTGTCATCCAACCATCACAGGCCAGGACCAGCAACACGCCATCCAACAGATGTCGAGGTTCGCCGGCGAAGCCTGCTCTCTATCACTTCTTGTTGGAAAACCGGAGGAAGCGCTTCTGGGTCTTGAATTCAGTTGTGAAATCATCCTATACCATTTGATCAAGTATGGACCTAAACTGTCTCTTCTGGAACAACAGAATAAGGATTCGGCAACCCGTTTTGAGAAGTTACGATCTACAGCCGCCCAGCCTGTAGATACGATGGATCAAATCACTATACAAGATCGGATAGTGCCAGAAATGGACGACTTTGCCCACGACCATGACTTTGGCCTCGCGCTGATCCGGCACCTACCAAACTTTAAGAATTTTCTCTCTTTGCCAAACCTAGACGACTTGGTCAAGGGTGTCACTGGCGGATCAGTTGTGATAGTAAACATCACTCCCCTGAGCAGCGACGCCATCATCATCCTACCGTCCGGAAAACGAATCAGGTCCCTTAACTTACCAAAAGCAACCCCCCATGGCAACTCTTTTCTGGATAAGCATTCCAAAGCTTTCAACTGTATAAGAAAGTCCCAGGGCTTAGATATAGAGAGTGACATGGATCTATACGACGAACAGTTTTTGAGTTGGCTTTGGGCGGCGTGTGTAGACCCGATTCTCAAGGAGATGGCAGAGTCGCAGTCATTATCGTCAACCCCTCGAGTTTGGTGGATCGGGACGGGTATCGCCAGCGGATTTCCGTTTCACGCAGCGGGAAATTCCGAGGGTAGTACTTTGGATAATGTAATATCGTCTTACATTCCATCTATCACGTGTCTGATCGAAGCAAGAGCCAACATGAGATCCAGTGGCAATAATGACGAAGGGATCTCAGTCACGCTCGTCACGATGCCCAAAGATTCAGATGGTTGTCAGCCCCCAGATCCTACAGAAGTGCTGCAGATGAGGGAGGAGACTCCTGGAGAGACCTTCAAGGTAGAGACACTCTCAGAGTCGTCACTTGAAGAGGTATTGGAAAATCTGCGCAGGTCTCATGTTATTCATTTTGCTTGCTGCGGGTATTCTGATCCTCTCAACCCGTCCCAAAGTTACGTTCAAATTCGTAGGCGCCTATCACCAGGCGCAGACGAGGGAAAACTGACAGTGGAGTTGTTGTCTAATAACACAACCTTTGACAAGGCAGAAATCGCTTTCCTCTCATTATACACCCCAGCAGAGGGCAAAGCCAAGCAATCGACTGGTGGAGGGTTGGACATCATCAGTGCATTCCAATTGGCTGGATTTAAGCATGTGGTGGGATCATTGTCAAACGCCGACGGCGCTTCTAATGCCCATGTTACTAAGAGCTTTTATCAGTCTCTGAAAGAGAATGTGTTGAGGGAAAACATGGATTTCCTCGTGGCGAACGCACTGCATGATGCTCTAAGGAGTGCTAGAGACCATGATAAAGATCCACATTGGTGGGCTCCATGCATTCACTGTGGTCCTTGAGCAATAACAGATAGATTAAGCTCCAATTGCCAGTCTGAGCTCAACTTGATATACACAATAAGTGCCATTAAAACCATCAAATTCAGGACCTAAATGCAAATTATAAATGCAAATTACAGGTATTTCTAAAAGAGAATACCTATTAATACTAAGATAGCTTCTTAATCTTACTAGATATTTACTTATTATCCTAGCTTTTTACTTAATTACAATATAAAGAATATACTTAATAGTACTAAATATACTTTCTATTATTATAATTACTAAATTTAATTACTTTACTAACCAAGGACATCGTTACTAGTATCTCCTACTTGCTCAAGGAGTGTTTTTACCTACTAAATCTTATAGCTATAGGGCATCTTAACAAGTGCCTCAAATTTGCATAAAGGCTGTATAAAGATAGACAGACTCATTGGCACATTGATAGACTCAAGCCCACTATCTATTAACATAATTCCTTTTGTGCTTGTATTTACATCAGCCCCGTCATAAACTCATTATTTCCCAACCATTCCTCTAACTCTGCGCTATTGGACGTCCACATCATCGGATTCATCGCTCGCAGATCACCATTCAATGTATCTAGACCTGCTGTTCTACCATGGCTTTCAACATCCATACTACTGCTTTGAGCAAGGAGATGATCCTGTCGGCTAGAGATGCCGCCACTGGTAGAAGAGAATCCCAGCGCGTCCAGATAACCATCTATTTTTGAGCTGTCTTGACAACCGTCCACTAGCGATGTCGAATGGCGGAACTTCAGATAACCCATAGCAATCCTGTAGAGAACCTGGAAAAGGCGTTGTATCTTAGCCGCGGGCTCAGAAATAGAGGAGGCAGACTCGATAGAAGTAACAAAGTCTTGGAGGCGGTTTAGATCTGCCTCATCCTGGGTTTCGATAACATGACAGAATATGACGATGAATGGAATAAAGGGAGAAAATAAAAGTGTCCTGCGTTTGTTAATGCTGGGTCAGACAGGCAACTAGAATGGCCAACAAAGATGATTATAGATACCGTTGCTTACCAATGTATATAAGTCGCAAGGTAGGGTGTTGCGCTCCTGTGTATGTGTGCTATGCATTCTTCATGTTTCTCCAAAGTGGCTCTTGCGGCGGCAACACAGTTGTAGTTGAAGGTCGTGTTAGAGCCTGTTATGGGTGGTGCCGCTCGATGAACAAGTGTGAGGAGGGAGAGGCGGAGTACCTTATCTGAGATGTAGAAGAAGTTCATCAAATCCTCCCCGGACTCCTTCTTGGCCTCGTCAAACCATTTCGTCTTGGGCGTTTGTTAGTAACTTGATCACTCATTTTCTTGTTGATGTTGACCTACATTAGCTTCCCATATCTTTGCATCCAAGTTTTGTAAGTCGGACACCAAGGCCTCGACCCGAGACTGCTTTACCTCGTCGGGCTGTGCCATGGCATTGGGGGCATATAACATCTCGTAAATATTGCCCTGACATCGCGCCGTCTCGATAGATATAGCGAAGTAGGCTAATACCGCCTCGGAAACAGAATCATTGATCGATGGTTGTGGTACTGTGATATCCCAGTCAGGAATGGTTGAGGGCCGTCCTAGACGCAGAGATAAACTCTTGTCAATGAAGTAGATGCTCCAAAACAGAAACTGTTTATATTGGAAATCTTCCTGCTTATCGTTTGTCATCGATATAAGCCTGTGATAGCTCAGAGTCTGGCAAAGTTCTGACCCTTTGGCTGACAATGTCCACGAAAGAGAAGGTTTCGAGAGTTCAATAGCATAGGATGCCTGAAATTTAAAGCAGTCAGCACAGAAATGCATAATAAATGAAGAGGCCACTTACACCAAAAAGGAGAGCAAGAATGATGTCAGGGGTTGCAGGTAGATGCAATGGTAGGTTCGATAAAACAGTCTCAAGGTTGTCACGACACAAATGAGCATGAGCGACATATTCGTCTCTCTCCTCTCCGACGACGTGGAAGCTATAGTCCCAGAATAGCGAATAAAGGCCAGCATTGACAGTGGTGAAGTTGGCTTCAAAACGATTGTCATTGAAGTAGACGTCAAGGCACATGTCTGTGAATCGTTGAAACGGGAGGAACTGGTAGATCCAGCTGACCCCAGTGAGCTGTTTGGCTAATGCGTCAACCACGGCGTCAGTTTGAGTGGTCATATGAATAAGAATTTGCGCGAGAACTGGTCAAGGCGCACCTTTCGCAAGACGAATCAAAGCAATCGCCTTCTTGAAGGGAGGCATCTCATACTCTGGGAGATTGGCTCCCTGTATGGGCCTAGCATGTGGGTATGCCAATTCATGACCTTCAACTGCTTCCTTGGTAAGTATGGAAGACAGTTCATCAAGAGTGTCGCATAATTCTGGACTGGAATCTTGTAGTGAATCAGTGGTGGCCACTTTCTGTAAGAACTCGTTGGCAAAGGCAGAGTGAGCTGCCAAAGAAGAGTCTCCCTTGACAACCTGCCCATGGGCCCTTTTCGGTTGGGTCGAGTCGCTGGCAGGCGTCGAGACAGAAGAAGGTGCCTGGTCAGAGGCCCGTAGATTCCTGGATGACCGAGAGATGTCGTTGAATGGCTCGCTCGGTCGGAGCTTTTCCAAAAGCCCGATTGCCCTTTCAAGCCTGCTGTCGATGAGGTCTATCTTTCGTTCGCTGAAGGCAGGGAGTTGATAGGTTAGATAAAATGCAAGTGCAAAGATGTGATGCCATGACAATGTATGTGGATGGAGTCAACGGTCAACATACTATTGGGGGGTGAGAAGAATGCGCGTGCGCTTCTTTGGAGCTGGGACAGGAGTGTAGACACAAACAATTTTCGCGTTGATACAGTGGGCGCAAGGCGATTCTCTGTCGCAGCGAACCTAGACAGGGGTAAGTAAGCTTGAGGACTGAAACTCGGCTCGCTCATGCGAAGGGGAGTCAAAGAACTTCAGCTCTCCCGCATTCAGGTATAGACGCATACCTTGCGTGTACGACAAGCATCGCACTATGATAGAGATCAGCGTCTGAGTCGGGAGGCTGAAAAGTGAGAGAAGGGGGTACTCGCAGCCCGTCGATTTGTATCAGGAAGTTCTGGCGGCCATTCAGGGCCATTGCCGAGTCCGCTGGCCTCGAGCTGACCGCCGTTATCCATGTTGTGGCGACACTATGTAAAGACGAGGGCGTGTAGGGTCGGGAAGACTGAACTCGGCCTCCGAGGATGAAGGAAGATCGAAGTACAGTATAGCAACAGGGGGCAGCACCTCACGTAGTGCAGTGGGGAGGGAGCGGATTTGTTCTTGGGCGTAAATAAATCGAAAGCAGAAAGGGATGTAGGTCTCGATGACTCTGACGCAGACCACAGCCAGTGGCGGTTATAGCACTTAGCCAGATGGCCAATGAAGGCGTTTAAAGAAGTGGAGTAAGACTCAAGTTCTGATTAGCCCAAGCTTAGCGTCATGACTCGCTCGCCGCCAGGAACCAGACTCAATGACTCATCCGGGTTCATCGCTCGGCCACTCGGTCACGGGCCCCGCGAACTCCGGCCGCCGAGATCCAGAGTCGGCCACATCTAACGTGTACCTGGGGTACTGGCACCCCCGAACTGTGGACATCAGCCGCCCGGAGACTGGGGCTTGCGAGCCCCGGCTGCCGGGACTAGATGAAATGGATGGTATGCTTGAGCTCCGGCCCCCGACGCTGTCACCAAATCCGAAAATATTTTCTCAACATGGGAACATGGTGCTTCTCCTTAAAAATAAAAAGTTTCTATGCCCTCTCTTAGGATCTTAGGATTCTAACCAAAGTCGTTCCTTACCAGCAAACCCAAACTTCAATCCCTACGCCAGGCCGCATTGTCGCCAACCGCTGACAACATGGGTTCCAAAGAGGAGAAAGACAAGACGAACCAGAACGATGGACCTCTTGCAACCACCTCGACAACCGAAAAAGTGCCTCAAACTTGGCCCTATGCCAGAATCTTCAAATTCGGCGGTGCATTCGAGCATTCAATGCAAGCCGTCGCCGTCTTTGCAGCCATTTGCTCCGGCGCAGGAATCGCCCTTCAGAATCTCATCTTCGGAAGGTTCATCACTGTCGTTATCGATTTCACATCCGCAAAGATATCACCTGTCGACCTCCGCGACGAAGCCGCAAGACTTGCTCTTTATTTTGTTTACCTTGGCATCGGCCGATTCGTTCTATCTTACACCTACAATACGCTTCTGACCTACACGGCTTACCGAATAACTCGAAATATTAGACACGCATACCTCAGAGCTGCCCTCAGCCAAGAGGTCGCATTCTTCGATCTCGGTACCAGCGGCTCCATCGCGGCCCAGGCTTCTTCCAACGGCCGCTTGATTCAAGGGGGGATAAGTGAAAAGTTGGGCCTCCTTTTCCAGGGCATATCTTCCTTTGTGACAGCATTTATCATTGCATTCATATTCCGATGGAAACTTGCACTTATTTGCCTCTGCATAGCACCAGCGACGCTCATCATCAACGGAGCTGCAGCTGGTATTATGGCAGGCCATGAAACCACCATCTTGGAGATTCATTCTCAAGCCAACTCATTCGCAGAGAACATTCTGTCAAACGCCCGTACGATCCATGCGTTTGAGATGCGTGGCAGGCTTGTCAGCAAATTCAACACGTACTTGACCGATGCCCACCACGTTGGCAACAAAATATCGCCTCTTTTTGGCACTTTGCTTTCAGCCGAGTATTGCATCGTCTACCTGGGCTACGGTCTCGCTTTCTGGCAGGGTATTCGAATGTTTTCTAGGGGTGAGATAGATCAGCCTGGGGACATCTTCACGTAAGTAGCTCTCGCCTAGGTTGGCCAAACTACCCACTAACAATCAAGTGTCCTCCTCTCCGTTATCATCGCCGCCACCAGCCTCACAATGCTTGCGCCATATTCTGTCGACTTTACCCGGGCATCTGTTGCTGCGGCGAAACTCTTCGATCTGATCGATCGCAAGTCCGAGATTGATCCATTCGACTCTACCGGTATAATACCTTCAGAGATGATAGGAGAAATCACGGTCGATAATGTTACTTTTGCCTATCCAACCCGGCCCGGTGTCAAGGTCCTTGACAATTACTCTGTCAAGTTTCCTGCTGGAAAAACTACTGCCCTAGTTGTAAGTGCAAAGCTTCATGGACATGTAGGCGTCTCTAACTGTGTTTTGTAGGGTCAATCTGGATCCGGAAAAAGCACTATCATCGGTCTTCTAGAGCGCTGGTATAATCCCGAGTCCGGCACGATTACGTTAGATGGCTACCCAATCGATCAGCTGAATCTGAATTGGCTCCGAACCAATGTCCGTTTAGTGCAGCAAGAGCCCGTCCTATTTCAAGGAACCATCTTTGACAATATCCGATCTGGTCTGACTGGCACTGTATGGGAAGATACGCCAGTAGAAGAGCAGACACACCATGTCGAGGAAGCTGCTAAGCTGGCATTTGCCCACGTGTTCATCTCTAAGCTCCCTGATGGTTATCAGACCCAGGTTGGTGAGCATGGAGGGCTGCTCTCTGGTGGCCAGAAGCAACGTATTGCTATTGCCCGCAGCATCGTTTCTAAGCCCAAGGTTCTTCTTCTAGACGAGGCTACGAGTGCACTTGATCCTGAAGCTGAAGGCATTGTTCAAAAGGCGCTGGATAGGGCCTCTGAGGGTCGCACAACAATCGTCATCGCTCACAAGCTTACTACCATCCAGAAGGCCGACAACATCATCGTCATGAAGGAAGGACGCATCATCGAACAAGGTAATCATCAATCTCTGATCATGTATGGCGGTACCTATGCTCGACTCGTGCAGATTCAGAACCTTACAGCAGAGAACAACGAGTCTGGGGACGTGACGGACCAATCTGAATCCCTCGATCGCGCCCCGATGTCTATCGAACCGAGCAGAACCTTGACTCGACATGAAACCTCCCACCAAACTGAGGTCGATAGAAGCAAGGGCCTGAGTGGTTATGATCAGCATGAGCAGCGCGGTGTCATCTCTGTCATCATTCGTATTATTGGCCAGACTCCTGAGCTGAGGTTGGCATTTCTTGTCGTCCTGGCGGCGTGTATCGTGGCAGGTAAGTGGTCACCTGGCTCCAGTTCTGCAGCCCCCCTTCAGTCACTAATATCTCGCAGGTGCGACGTTTCCCGGCCTGGCCATTCTGATCGCCAACATCGTGGAGGTCTTCTCTCTCACAGCGTTTGAGATGGAGCGTCAAGGCAACTTCTATGCTAAAATGTTCATCGTCTTTGCATGCGGGTGTTTCGTTGCCTACTTCGCTTTAGGATACGCCACAAACGTTGTTGCTCATACTTTGAGTCATAAGTTCCGCAAAGCCATTCTTGAGAGCATCCTCCGCCAGGATTTACAGTTCTTTGATCGAGAAGAGAACACCACCGGAGCGCTGATCAGTCAGATAGACTCAAACCCACAGGCTGTTCTTGAACTTATGGGCTACAACGTTGGCCTTATCCTTGTTGCCGTCTTCAACATCACTGCCTGTAGCGTCTTAGCTATCGTGTATAGCTGGAGACTTGGCTTGGTGGTTACCTGCAGTGGCCTTCCTCCTTTAGTTATTGCCGGTTATCTCAAAATCCGGTTTGATGCTAAGCTGGATCGCGAGACGTCGAGACTCCTGTCACTCAGTGCTTCTATTGCTTCCGAAGCGATAAGTTCTATCCGCACTGTTTCGTCTCTTGCTATTGAGAATTCGGTGCTGTTGAGATACTCCCATGAGCTCGATCTTGCATTAGCTGGCTCTAAGCGACCTGTGTTCACCATGATGATCTGTTTCGCCTTTACACAGTCTATCGAATACTGGTTTATGTCCCTTGGTTTTTGGTACGGTTGCTACCTTCTATCATTCAACCAGATTAGCATATATGCTTTTTTCGTCGCCTTTTTAGGCGTCTTCTTCTCTGGTCAGTCAGCTGCACAACTTTTTCAATATTCGACCAGCGTCACCAAAGGTATTAATGCAGCCAACTATATCTTTTGGCTTCAGGACCTTCAGCCATCAGTACGGGAAACGGACGAAAACCGTGGAAACGGTCCTAGATCTGGCGATACATTGAATGTCCGTGATGTGCACTTTTGCTACCCTCTTCGACCCGAGACACGCATCCTCAAAGGCATAAACGTCAATGTAAGTAGTGTGTTTTACCAGTCTGCCTCCATGGCTAATCATTTCTGCGTAGATCAAGAAAGGTCAGTTCGTTGCTTTTGTCGGAGCGTCTGGTTGCGGTAAATCTACAATGATCGCTTTGCTTGAACGGTTCTACGACCCCACAACAGGCTCAATCGACATTGACTCGTCCTCTTTGACTTCTCTCAACCCTCGGCTGTATCGTCGCACCTTGGGACTCGTCCAACAGGAACCTGCGTTGCTTCAAGGCTCAATCCGCGAGAATATCGCGTTGGGTATCGACGAAGACTCTGACGATACCATTTCCTCGAGTGCCGGAGGAACGGTCAGCGACAAGGAGATCGAGTCAGCATTGCGAGCTGCCAATGGCTGGGACTTTGTGTCTTCTCTGCCTGAGGGTCTCTCTACCCCTACCGGTTCTCATGGTTCGCAACTGTCTGGTGGCCAGCGACAACGTATTGCTATTGCTCGTACACTTATTCGAAATCCGAAGGTGCTGCTTCTTGACGAGGCGACATCCGCGCTTGATACAGAAAGCGAGAAGATTATACAGGACGCGTTGACTAAGGCTGCTAAGGACAGTAAGAGAATCACAATTGCTGTTGCTCACCGGCTTAGTACAATCAAGGATGCGGATGTGATTTGCGTCTTCCATGCCGGGAAGATCAGCGAAGTCGGAACGCATCAAGAGTTGATTGCGCAAGGCGGCGTATATCGCAAGATGTGTGAGGCGCAGGCTTTGGATTAGTGGTTGTAATTTCTTTTCTCTTTTTTTTTTTGTCTTTTGTTCTTAGGTAGATAGATGTTTTATTCTCTGTTAGTTTTAGATTGTCATTAGAATGTATGTGGCTATTGGTAACCGCTATGTAATTACTTGCTTGAAGATTAAATCGCAATATCTGAGTTATCCATTAGAATATTTATAGAGTACGGGTATTTTCACTTCTTTCTGTAATTCTTTTTACCAGAAAATGTATGATATAAATCGTCAAATCCCTTGAAGTAATTGATCTTCATATTCAGTACTTGAGAAGACAAAAAAGCACCCTGGAGAATGAAAATGTCATTCGGCATCTCGGTCGCACTTGTCAATACAGTAATTGCAGGTTGGGGACCACGGCCAATGGAATACGGCAGCAGACGATAGATAAATGCACCCCCTCTAGACTCGGGCTAGCTTGTACCGATCCTCTCGTGATGGATCGGCCAAGTGAAGTGAAAATCGGAGAAACTGCCTAAACCCCACCACCTCCACTCATCACTCGGGGGTCTGGGGCCTCTGGCTTTAGTGCGTCCCGCGCTGTAGGTATAAAAAGTAGCAGTCAAGTGGCCTCCGCAGCTCAACACATTTGAAGGATTGCGTCTCTTTCTAGAACCCAAATATTTGTCATTATGTCTTTGCAAGTTGTTGATGTTCGTTTTGAGCATTATCGCAGCCCAAACACCTTGGGTGTCCATGAGCACAAACCACGCATTTCCTGGCGTCTAAGCAACGCCGCTCCAGGCTTTGAGCAGCAAGCGTACGAACTGCGCCCGGAGAAGGTCATCGGCCAGAAAAGCCATGTTGTCTGCACTTCTCAAGTGGAATCATCAGAGTCCCATTTAGTTCCCTGGCCAGCTGATGAGTCGCTCGCTTCGCGTCAGAAATACACTGTTTGCATCCGCGTCCGTGGCAAAGGAGAAACATCCTTTTCCGATTGGAGCGAGCGGGCTTGGCTGGAGACAGGCTTGCTCAACCGGAGTGACTGGAAAGGCAAATTCATTTCGGCTCCTTGGTCAGAGAAGGATAATGATAAGCCCAAGCCAGAGGATCTCTTCCGCAAAGCATTTACGCTGAATGCGGGTGTCGCATCAGCTCGTCTCTACATAACCGCGCAGGGCATTTACGAGGCAGAGATCAATGGCCGTCGCGTCGGCGATTACTTCCTCGCCCCCGGTTGGAGCTGCTACGACAATGAGTTGACATATCAGACCTACGATGTTACCAACCTTCTAGACAACAGAGACAATTGTCTAGGTGTTCGTCTTGCTGAAGGCTGGTTCACTGGCAGATTGAGTTTTGAAGGCGGTATACGCAACAGATATGGCACGCGCACAAGCCTCCTTGCACAGCTCGAATTGCAGTATTCCGACGGCTCTTCGCAGTTGATTATAACTGACGATGACTGGATGGTAGCTCAAGGCCCCATTCGCCTGGCGGAGATTTACAATGGCGAAAAGTACGATGCTACTGTTGAGTTACCTGGCTGGTCTTCTCACGAGCACGTTGCTGGACATTGGGAGCGTGCCGATGCGTTGCCATTTATATCTGAAAAGGTCAACTTGACAGCCGGTTATCGTGAGCCTGTCAGACGAATTGAGACACTGAAGCCTATTTCCAAGATCATAACACCATCTGGCAAGACCATCCTCGATTTCGGTCAGAACCTGGTGGGATATGTTCGAATCAAAGCTGTGCAAGGACAACGTGGCCACGAAGTCACGCTGAAGCATGCAGAGGTCCTCGAAAATGGAGAACTTGGTGTTAGACCTCTCCGCGTCTGTGACGCCACGGATGTTTACACACTGAGAGGAGATGCTGAACCCGAGGTATACGAGCCTCGCTTCACATATCATGGCTTCCGTTATGTTCAGATCGACAATTGGCCTTCGGAGGACCAAGATATTGTGGCTGCTCTCGAGGCTGTTGTCTGTCATACTGATATGGAAGAACAAGGAACCTTTGCGTGCTCCGATGATAAACTGAACCAATTATTCAGCAACGTCCGCTGGAGCATGCGAGACAACTTCCTCTCCATCCCAACAGACTGCCCACAACGCGATGAGCGACTTGGCTGGACTGGCGATTTGGCCTTGTTTGCGCCAACAGCCACCTACATCTACGGCTGTTACCCGATTCTTCGAGACTGGCTCAAAGGTGTATGGTTTGACCAGCAGCGGCAGGGAGGAGTGCCTCCAATGGTATCGCCAAACATTCTTGACAAATGCAGGATCTGGGGTCCTGTTTGGCCTTGCGCCATTTGGCATGATGTGGTCGTCTTGGCTCCTTGGGCGCTGTATGAAGAAACGGCTGATCCTGCCATCTTGGCTGATCAGTTCGAGTCTATGGAAACGTGGTTCAAAGTCATTCCCAAGAACAAGGATCGTTGTACCCATCTTTGGGACTTCAATGCTGATCAACTATCTGTAAGTCTTTCGTCACGAATCTTCTATGCCACTTTTGCTGACCTGACTAGGACTGGCTTGACCCAAGCGCTCCGCCAGACGATGCTGCCAAAGCTACGACGGATCCTCCACTGGTAGCCAACGCCTTTTTGATCAACTCTCTTGACATCATGGCTCGCGTCTGTGATGTTCTTGGCAAGAGCAAAGATCATTTATTCTACAAATCGTGGGCCGACAAAGCGCGAGCAGAGTTCACGGAAGAATACGTCTCCCCCAGCGGCCGCCTTGTATCAGACACACAGACAGCCTACTCCTTGGCAATTTGCTTCAAACTTCTCAATCAGGACCAGCTATCACGAGCTGGCTCGCGACTTGCAGAAATTGTTCGACGAAATGCCTTCCGCATCGGTACTGGCTTTGCTGGTACACCTTTTGTCTGCGAAGCCCTCACCGTGACCGGTCACAGCAACGTCGCTTATTCTATGCTACTCAATGAGAAATGCCCCTCGTGGCTATATGCTATCTCGATGGGTGCTACGACGACTTGGGAACGCTGGGACAGTATGCTGCCAGACGGATCAATCAACCCTGGCGAGATGACCAGCTTTAATCATTACGCTTACGGGGCCATCGCGAAGTTTATGGTTGAACGACTTGCTGGGCTGCAGCGGGTTGAAGCAGGATGGAAGAGGTCGAGGGTCCAGCCTGTCGTCGGAGGCGATTTTACTTGGGCGTCTGCGTCGCATCTTACGCCTTACGGCAGGGTGTCGAATTCGTGGAAGCTTGAGGGCGACGAGGCAGGAAAGCAGGTCATTCACGTAGATGTAGAGGTTCCTCCCAGCACGACAATGGAAGTTGTGCTGCCTTGTAAGGATGGTACTCAGAAGACTGAAGTTGTTGGGTCAGGAAGGTGGTCTTTCACGGCAGATTATAAGAAGCAAGGAGAGTGGCCTGTGAAAGAGATCAAGTTTATCTTGGCCAAGATTGTCGAGGACTTTCAGAGAGAAGAAGAGCTCAAGGCACGGGCTCCGAATGGCATCGAGACTTAGCTAGGTCAATTTTAATACTACGTCGCCTTGAATTCCAACATTCCTCTTGCCCCTATCCGAAACTCCGAATCTAGAGAATTCTTTCACAGAAACATGCCTGGTGTACGTCTTCATATCGGCAACGCCGTGTCCTTGGATGGTCTGAGATGTGAGTAGTGCCTTGTTCGGTGTATTACGTCGCGAGAAACCCCTCGTATCCCGAGTTCGTCCAACGCCTCGTTACTCTAATCGAACTTACAAGCAGTCGCCTCCATGGGCAGCCAGGTTCATCGCACGATCCGATGATCCTTCCCGATATTCATGCATTCAATTCGGCGGATCAGGAACCGAATAATGACCTGGATCACGAGTCAAATTCCTGCTTGGTCTACCGAACCATTTCCGAATCACCAATGAAAGTCACTCAAGGCCGGCGCTAGTGTGGTTAGGCCGGCTTTGACGGCTCATTATTGGGTCATGATGGCTTCCCCCTTCTGGTCTAGACTCTTGTCTCAGTCTTTCTCCCCATCTGGGGCCCCGCACTTTGGTGTACCAGCAGATTGGAGAAGGTTTTCCATCCGGGGAACTATGAACCGCGATGCCAATGGTAACATTCTCTTTATTATATAAGATGCATCGTCCGCTGTCTCTGATGTTCACTGCTCATCACTCTCCACAAGATCGACTGTCTGTCTCTTGACTCCCATACTTTTTGCTATCTCTTACCAACATCCTGCCTCCCAATGGAGAAGCCTGAATCAACCGCTCACGTTGAGCGCTCAGACTCCAAGACCCTCCACGTCTCTCCAGACCACACACGCGGCCATGCCATTCAACACCAAGAGCACAGCCGAACCTACCTCCAGACCCTCCGACGCGATCCATGGCTTCTCCTATGGATCGGAGTCATGCTCTGGACTCTGATCGTCCGCGGCTTCGAGAACCAGTCTTCCGGTTCTGTAATCAGCATTCCCGTGTTCAAGGAGCGATTCGGAAAACAACTCGACGACGGTTCATACTTTATCGAGACGAGCTGGCAATCTGCGCTCAGCGGTGGCTCCAACGGTGCTGCCATCTTTGGAGCCTGGGCCTCTTCATACTTTGCTGATCTGATTGGCTTCAAACCTGTCATTCTGATTGCTGCTGCCATCAACATTGGATCAGTTGGCGTTGAATTCGCGTCTACATCGATCGAAATGTTTTTCGCTGGCAAGATGGTCAACTTTGTCGCTATTGGCGCGTTCCAGAACCTATGCACAGCATACGTAGCTGATGTCTCGCCACTGGCCATTCGCTCTACCACAATTGGATTCTGCAACCTTGCTCAATGCATTGGCCCCTTCATATCTGCCATCCTCTCCAACTTCAGCTCTCAATGGGAGACCAACTGGTCCTGGCAGTCTCTCATCGTTGCTCAGTGGGGCTTTGCTGGCGTTGCTCTGATCGGCCAACTCCTCATGCCTGAGAGTCCTGTCTATCTGGTCCGCAAGGGGAAGATGGAGAAGGCCCGCATGGCTCTTGAGCGCATGTACTCAGACCCCGAAGACGCGTCTGGTCATCTCGAACGTATCAAGTTGACTCTCGAAGAAGCTGACTCAAAGAATCTGGGCTCATATCTCGACTGCTTCAAGGGCACTAACCTTCGACGATCCCTTATCGCCATTATGGTGTTCCTCTCTGAGCCCATGTCAGGTCTTGGATTTGTCTCCAACTATGGCGCTCTCATGTACCAGTATCTTGGAATTAGCGACAAGAAGTCCTTTCAGATTCAGATTGGCGCTCAAATTCTCTCCATGTCCGGTGCGACCATCGCTTTCCTGGTTGGCGACTTTTATGGACGTCGACCCATGTATCTAGCTGGATGCATCGGCCTCTCTCTGCTTCTCATCTGCATGGGAATCTCTGGTTCAATCGACACCACCGCGGCTGTCACGGCCTCTGTTGGCTTTTACACCATGTACAACTTCTTCTACAATGTCGGCGTTGGATCAACAGTGTACACCCTTGCAGGAGAGGTCCCCACTTCCGTTCTCCGTACCAAGACCCTGGCCATCTCCATCTCCATCTCCTCAGCCGTCAACACCATGTGGTCTTTTGTCGCGCCCTACATGTTTAACCCTGGGTACGGTAACCTCAAGGCCAAGATCGGTTTCGTCTATGGTGCGTTCATGGTGATCTTTGCTGTTTTGGCATTCTTCTTCGTGCCCGAGACTCGCATGCGAAGTTATGAGGAGCTGGACGAGCTTTTCATGAACAAAGTGCCTACGCGACAATTCCGCACTTATGTAACTGTTGCTGAGCGTCGCGCTGAGGAGGCTTATGCGATTGAGAATGGCTTGAAAGATAGTGTCAAGGATGTTTGATTCAGATTGTTGTTAGTGGATTCTCAATTAATTGAAGCCTAGTTTCTTCAAGTTCACCTCTCTATAGCTAGTCACAATCAATTTCATGAGGATATATCAGAGCTTGCCTAAGTAATTATTTTACATGACTCCTTTTTCTGTATGTGACTTTGCCCGAGACCTAAGAAAGCAGTCGCTCCGAAGAATAACACCACTCTTACAGGGTAAGCATGTCTCTGTTCCGCACATCGTAAGGCACTAAACACCAACACTCGCTCTCCAGTCAATTACTCAGGCCTGCTTGAATTACGATATGAGCCTGTAACTAACCCCGATCTAGCTGTGGTGTCTCTCGTTGTTCCAATATGTCTGTTCTAATTCTAGCTTGTTGACTCTACGTTTGCTGTCCCGGTTTGTGGAGTCGAAACGGGGTTGGCAAAACAAGGATCTTAAGTCAGAGATGAGGGGCATATTTAGCTCCGGCTTTGACACTATTTGATTGGATACAGTCCACGGGTTTGAATTGCTCTGATTGGCCTTCATCTTTTAGTCGACTTCGGTTGTGTACCCGGCATTTTCTTACTAGCTTGACACCCTGGAATGTTCACCCCAGTGACAACATCATCGCGTCGCGTCGCGTCGTGATAACAAAGAGCTACGCAATTCGCCTTTGACTTAGGTTTAACGGTTGGCATGATTGCCATCCAAAGTTTAAACTGCGCTTTGCAATCGTCTCTTCATGTCTTAATTATTTGTGTTATTCAATAACTCCTCAGGTCTCGGTATCATAGTTCTGGATGTCCATAATCATGGCTTGAGTGATGCGACCTCGTTCTAGATGGGCATTTCCGTTTGTTGCGTCAATACTGGCAGCAGACCAGCTATCATCTACCTTGTCTTCAAGAGCAAGTGCATGAGCAATGAGAAACTTGACCATCCATCTGTCGAACCGGTAAGACTCTGCATTCATTGACTGAATGCAATTCTTCTGAAAGACAACCAATCGTTTGATCTGTGTACTGATGAGCGATCTTCGACGAGTAATAGGGTATGAACTTACCATCATCTCCACGCTGGGCCAATAGTTTCGCAGTTGTACCAGCGACTCGAGGTTCGAACTCAACCGGTCTCTTGACTCCTCAAGCTCATGAGACTCTCCAAATAAATATGTGTGCAATAGCACTGACGAGGACACGATTGTCACATGTCCCACGATGTTGTAGAGTGCTTCGGCCCCAGGGACCTCCCGTGAGGCCTTAAGAACGTCGCATACAATAGCAGCATGAGCTTTACAGGAGCTAGCATACTTGCGGCCGTTTCTTGTCGGTGGTCGACGATGGTCAAGGTATTGGTAGAATAAAAGCGTATAGTAGTGATGATAGCCCAGATGAAAGGCTATGAAGACGCGTCCTAAGCCACGGCTGACAAAAGAAGCCAGATTTTCCCTTGAGAACATCAATTCAGGGCCTAAACCCTCCTCGAAAGCCCCGAGCTCAGCTTCAAGTCGTTGTACAGACTCGTCTATGAAGGATTCGTTCCACTCAACTCCATTCGCGAGTTCTTGCTGAAGATTCTGTATTTCAGCATATAGCCCAACCAGTCTGACCATGTGAGCCCATAATCCAGGCTTCCAGTCCACATCTGCGACGTCTCCATCTCCCAATCTCATGTTGTAGAACATATATTCGTCGAGTGGCCCTCGAGGTTGTTTGGTTCGCCATCTGAACTGTGGTGATAGGTTAGAACCTCCACTGGCCCAAGTGTCGATAATGAAGCACGTCCAGAATATACGTCTCTTGACTTCTCGCATCACGCCGTCATCACTTTCCTTCATGTCACCCAGCTTCAGAATTTGAGTCATTCGACTTGCAAGTCCTGATTGACAGTTAGATATGGTTCAAGAGAAACTCAGAGCCAAGGACCAACCAAAATACAAAGACTCAGCATCTGCGTCACCTTCGCCAAAGAAGTTATTTCCGACAAGAATGCAAGCTTGAATGTTTTCGATACAGATATGTTCCAGGTCTTCCTTCAGTGCTGCGGTAGCTTGAGCGCGATACATCGGCCCACGAGCAACAACATCAGCGTCCGTGGCGAACCTGGACTCTCATGCGAGCTGTTAAGCGTATGCTTATGAAAAAGACCTGGGAATGATAACATACCTTGCAGATAAACCCAGCATAGCCAGAAGGACAGGTTGAGATACTGTCCCTTCCGCAACGCTGGCTTTAAATGTGGGCTCGTGGAAGAGACTATGAGGGGAATCATGAATGAAGCGAAAGTAGAGATCTACCAAATACATCTTCTCATCTTGTGTATGAGTAGACTGGCCAAGGCGTAGGGGGTCATGAACCTCTGGTGATCTTGGAAGTTGGGGGCTGTTGATAGTAGTAGTTGTACACTGCAAGTATCGCTGAACACATTGAGAACATGCTGCCGAGCTGTCTACCCGATCGCATCTGCGCTTAGAACTTCTGCAGTTCAAGCACGCCGTTGAGGGTCGCATGGCCACAATATATTAGGTGAGAGATTGCATAGTGAGGCGGAGTGGCACGGTATTTAAAACGTCATGATTGACTATGAGGTGATGATAGAGTTAGAATTAATGACCCAACACTCCATGGTTCAGCGTGAAATTGCTCCACTAGACCTAACGTGGCAGGCTTCCCATACTTTAGCCGAGGCTAAGTTCAATGTTCTGCTGTGAGAGTCCTTTATAACCTATATATTCTAACTTTTTATACAGTCGGGAATGATAATGATTGTATTGATGCATAAGCCTAGGCCCAAGAGTCCAAGTCAAACATGCCGGGGAAGGCGAATGACTCGTCTGGTCCAAGGGTCGAGGTATCTCCTACTTCTCCTTCGCCAGAAACGGACTGTGCACTAAACGGTAAATCGAATGATATTTGTATTGGCTGTGGATTCATCGTTATCGCTGCCGATCTCTCACGAATAGGTCCTGCAGGTGCTGGTGCTGGCGTTGGTCGCCGCGACGCAAGATGGTGAGGTGTCTGATCTCCACGTATTCGTGGAAAGTCGTTTGTCACCATTTCTTGGATCATCCTAATAATTGAGCGATTTACAATGAGCGCTCTTAACAAAGGAAGCTTTTCCTTGATGGTGGACGCTGAAGTATCTGATATCCGCATTGGTGGTCGATTTGGACGGTCAACTAGTGGAACTTCTCGGGCCAGAAGCTCAAATACGTCTCGAAGACACTCGGCCTTTGGCCAACGATCGGTCAGTAGTGCTAGAATATTGGAACATGCCCTGAGAGCGTCGGAAACATCGGGTGAATAATAGCTCTCAGTTCGATATTCTGGAGGTGTCGCCCAGCAGCAATATAGGATTGTCACGCCGGACTGGAACTGGACGAGGAGCTACGCAAGAACAGATTAGCAAAGTTGCATGACAATGCCCGGTTACAGCCGCGACTTACACCGAGCCATGCTTGGGCGATTTGTCGATCCATCTGAGATTTTCGAAATATGAGGCAGGCTTGTGAGCCAGCTTGAATGGACCAATCTCCAGCTGGACCAAGAACATTATCCATTGTTGGGCGGTAAAGCGTTAGTAGCGTATAGTGGTATATCATAGCAAGCCATCGCTGTGAAGTATGGCCCTTGGATTGGGGATCCGTAAAGTTCTGGACGCGTCCCTTGTAGCTTTCTAGTTCATTGAGAACCTGTAGTCTCCAATCCAACGAGTTCTCGTATCTGGACTTGTAATCCCAATGGAGGGTATATCCAAAGATCTCAGACTGTATACGGCGACATTGTAAGATATGCAGGGAAGACGATACCGACGTGTATTTATTTGAGTCAGGTAGCTCTTGGTCAGCTGCTGTCTGGGCAGCAATCATGTCAATATCGTCATCATCGATATTTGCGTAAAGCTTTGCTGTTATCATGGTGTCTGATATCGAAGGTGGAAGTTCGAAGGAGGACATGACAACTCGGTCCATGATATAGGCGCACCAGAAACAGCGGCGACGAAGCTGATTCTCTAGCCGGATAGTCACATCAACAGGGTCGGGCTCTACATCAGCGAGATGGAATTGGAATTGGATACAGTACCGCATTGTGGTTGATGCCAGAGAAATAAGTCGCGGCGTAGAGCTCCGATGAAGGGCGTGGATACTGAGTAAGAGATAAGCCTGTACATGGAGTATCGGATTAGGCTGTCTCAATACATATGGTAGTAAAGTCATGCCCTGCTTGTAAAGGATCTTGGCGTCAGACTGACCAACGCGTGGCAGGGACAAAAGCAGCAATGCAGTTGAGCAGACAAGGTTGACGAAAAAGCCCCGCCAGTATCGCGAGGGTAGTTCTGGAGAAGCACAAGCCTTCCAGTCGGAGAACCATTCCAGGAAGTGGCTCCAGTGGAATATGGGATACTGCGTTTGAGCACGATCCTTGTAGGCGGTGACCAAAACCTGTTGTAACTCTGCAGACATGGCAGTGATGAGAGTTTGAGGAAGGAAGTCGCTATTACTCGCTGCTGGAGCATTCACTGGGGTGACGACTAGTGCGGAATGACGTCCATCATCACAAGTGGAAGGAGACGCTATAAGACCGTAGATGAGTTGATCGAGGCCGGTGTCAGAGTCATCATCGATGGATATGGCTGCGGTTGCACTAGGCGAGGGATTCGAATAGCTTCTGCGGGGGACGGAGTGGGAGTGAGACTGATTTGCTGGAGACATGGATATATCCTCTATGATTGTGTTAGGCCGTCGCTTGGTTCTGCCACTACCACGGCTGGCGTTGGCACTGGCTGTTGCCATCCGAGGCTCATCCGGCAAGGGTTGTCCATCGAGTGGAGCAGGATTAGAGGCAAGGTGATCGATGTTATGTTCAGGATTCTGTTTCTCAAGCTCGGCTACTCTTTCTTCTAGAGTGCGAGATGCCGGTTCAGTTGGCATACATTGATCGCCGGACCTGAGACAATTTGTGCATGGCCTTTGATCTTGACATTTTTGCTTTCGACTTCTGCAACGCCTAAGAACAATAAGCAGTTGGCAAAGAAATCGTCGGGAGCACGCTATCTTACTTGCATGCAAGTACTCACTGCCGCTTTTGGGGCGGTTCTTCATCAGGCGTCATTTCACGCACATGATTCATTCTGAGCCGGTCCAGCTTGGTATGGGGCGTGTTGAGACCTGAGCGTGAGAGGAATGGTGGAATGGTGTAACATCGGAAATGAGCGGTCCTGACAATTGAAATTTGCTGATTATCATAACAAACACCGAGAGTAATACAAATTGAACAGATGAGTGCGAATGGAAGTGAGAATGCATCTCTAATGTCATGGCTGTGCGGGCGGGGAGACGACCGCTTTACCACGTAAGGTTAGCGTTATCTGTACTGTTTGGACGGCGGGGCGCATATTATTGCTAACAAGGCATCTCAATCTAACCTTGAGGAACTGAAGAGTGTTATATTACTCTCTAATATTTAAGAAATACTCTCATTAATTCACACGAGTGTTATATTACTCTCTAATATTTAAGAAATACTCTCGTAGCAGCTTAGAGCACTGCAAAGAATAATGCCTGAAGGAAAACTGCAGTATAATCATGTATTGTTTTGATATGCGCTACCTTCAATATCACCTGGTAATAGGTTGTCCAGCAACGGTCTCGAAGAAGGCATCTGCCAAGTAACCCCCGCACCATTCGAGCTTCTCGAATCCGTCTGCCATAGGCTTCCTAATCAAAGCAGGCGTTTGTATGTCCCGAATATAACCTGCGATAGCCTCCTCCGCCCAGAGCTTACCGAACTTCTCCGCCTCCATATTCAGACCCTGCAGACTCCATATAGGCTGGACCTGCCAGCACACACCGAGTTTGGCCAAGTCTTTGTGAAGATTCTTGACCTGCTCGGCTGAGAATCCTCCCGCTTCGTAGTCATACTGGCCTGTGTATCCAAAAGCGAACATGCGGTCTGGAAATACCTTACGGACCTCAGTGTGGAACTCGACAATGTCGTCCCAGACCGGCGTGTCCATGCGCGACCAAGTCATATCGCCCAGAGGAGCAGCTTCGATGGCGCGCTCGACAATGGCCTTGACGCAAGATTGGAACATGTACTGGCCCATGGCCGAGCGAGGTAGTTCCCAGTCAAAAAAGACATCCTGCTTAACCGTCTCGGCTGCGATCTGTCGTCGTCTCGATAGTGAACAGAACTTGGTCTTTCTGATAGAAGCCATGTAGGCTGAAAATTCACTTTCAGAAGCCGCCGCCTCTACTGCTCTATCATATGTCTTGAGACAGGCCTCGGCCTTCCACTCCTCTCGTGCCGACATGAGATCTTTCCCTTGGGCCTGGGCTTTGTAAAGGCAGTCCTTCAAGGGCTCTATGGCAACTGTCGCGCCAACGACATACTCATGATCTCGTTCATCAATCGTGCTGGTGATGAATTCTGCATGATCTGTATCGCAGCGACACAAGAGTAACGTCTCGGCCCCCATGATATCGAACTGCATGCGGACAGTTCGCAGTCGGTCTATGTACTCACTGAATGGGACAATGGTACGCCCTTGACCGACTGTAAACTTCTTCATGCCAATAGCCAGGTCATCAATGTGTATCATTGCCACTCCTGTATCGACAAACTCCTTGGCCATCTTCATCGTGCTAGTCAAGCTGCCAAAGCCCATATCGCCATCTGCAACAATTGGAGCTAGGTAGTCCCAGTTCTCAAGCTCATTTCGAGCCTCTTTAGGGTGACTGAAGCGAAACTGACGCTGTCGTTGGTCGTGCCACAGTTGTGACTTGACAACCTTGCTGACAACCTTGGGGACGGTGTCCCAAGGATAGTCGGCATGGTCCATACCGGGTATAGCTACCTCGGAGAACCCACAAAGGGCACCAGAGACATAGACTGTCTGCTGGGTCTTGGCCATCTGAGAGACCGCGGTTGGGTCTGTGGTTCCAAATGTCAGTTCTGCTGTACCATTCTTTCTGTGCTCATGCAGTTGGTTCCAGAGCTTGACAGCCTGAGTGGATGAGAAGGATGGTGTGGCATCGTCATAAATCAGGTAGCGATACAGTCAGCATTCCGTTAGTGTGAAGCATTGCAGTTAATTGAGGATTGTTTATAACGTTTTATTGGCTATATCCCAGAATTCCTACACCCTCATTTCCATTCCAGCCAATCAATTACGGCCTTGTACAGAAAGTAATCTTGGCGACTGCACAAGCTGAAGGCACGCAATGGTTGCCCGTTACAGGTCCTGGTGAGGTATTAAAATGAGGGGGTACATTATGGTTGTTTTGAGCGGGGTCAGGGCTGCACTCTATCATCAGACTTGATTGTAAAGCAAGGCAGCCGACAATCAGATCATGGCATCCCGTTAGCCCGTTTACATGCTGGCCGTGAGAGTATATAAATAGACAATGATTATCCGTACTCTACCCCAAATGATTGAAAGACATTCCACGCTTAAAGCCTGTTTCTATTACCAAGCTCCTGACTTAAAATTGCATCCTAGTCACCATGAGCAACCCATCACCAGATCTAGTAATTGGTATCGACTTCGGAACAACAGGTCTGCAGAAAAGGCTTGCTTACCAGAGAGTATTATACTCATTGTTTCATAGGGACAGCTGTAGCATACGCCAATCCTACAGAGAACAAGGTTTACCATGTTAAAAACTGGCCTGAAGGTGAGTAACTGGTCTGATTACACGCTTTGCTGACCTGCGCGGTAGGTTTCAAGAATTACGACAAAGTCCCATCGATGGTGGCTTTTGAAGGCCGCAATCTGGCGGCGTGGGGCTTTGGCGTCCTGAATCTGGAGCTCGAGTCCATCACAAACCTCAATTCTTACAAGCTATTCAAGCCACTATTCAACAGCCCGAATCGCCCTGATGCTACTGAGGCGAAGCGATGTGTTTGCACATTTCTTGAGGCTCTACACAAACACCTCCAGCAAGAATTGAAAGGCATGTTGCCTGAGCAAACTTGGGATGAGTCCAAAGTCAAATTTCTCTTTAGCTACCCGACAACCTGGGATCAAGAGACAAAAGAACAATTTTCTACCGCCATTGAAGAGGCTGGGTACAAGACATGGGGCGACCAAGCCAGCCTGTTGTCTCTAGACGAGGCGGAAGCATCCATGCTGCATTATCTCAACAGCGCCTCTGAGTATACGCTGCCCAAGCGTGAGGATTACATTATGGTAGCTGATATTGGTGGCGGAACATCGGATGTGTCGATCAACAAAGTAGTCGACCTTACCGGCCGCGAAGCGAAGCTATTGCCGATGGTGTGTGATGAGGGCAAGTACATTGGGTCCACACAGATAGACGACCAGTTCAAAGACAAGCTGCGACTGAGACTCATGGATCCCTACCGGGAGCGTCTGCGAGACAAAGTGGATGTACAGCAGCTAGACGCTGTTGTGGATTCCTATTTAGATGCAGCAGTGCTTCACCTTGAACAGAGCCCCGTCTATGTGCAACAGAAGCACACCTACGGACAGAAAGCAGTTGGAGGCAAGATTCAGAAGCCTGAATTTCAACTCCTATTGCCGGATCCATCTACGATAAAAGAAGGAGTCACAGGGTCAGCTCAGGATGTACGTCGCGGCGAGAGTATACATAAGGAAGAGTTCTTCGAAAATGCTTTTAGCGAACAGTGCTCCAAGATATGGAACCAATGCAAGTTGCAGATGGAGGAGTTCGAAAAGATGGACAAGGTAGATTCTGGGCAGATGGTCAAGTATGTTGTTCTAGCAGGGGGTTTGGGCAGCTCCGCATATATAATGGCAAAGCTGTCACAGGAGTTCACTGTATACGCTAAATCCCACAAAGCCAACCCACCTAACGTCATTCAAATCCGCGACGCCGAGATAGCCGTCTGCCAAGGTTTAGTTCATGATGAGTTGCGGCAGCTGCACGGAAATCCAGTTTGGGTGTATCCAGCTGTTGCGTCATACGGTATTGAGAAAGCGGGAAACAAAACCGATATTAAGTGGTTTTTAAGGCATGGAGATGAGCTCAAAGTCCCACATGTAATCACTATTGAGCGTCATGTGGACATTGCAAAACTTAAAGCTCTCGACCTGCAACTTGTCAAGGTCACCAACCCGCCTCCAACAGGCTTGATTATCAAAAGTGCAGATAAAGAAGCATGGAATCAGCGTGCGGTTCCTGTCAGGGATATCAGCAAGTGGGTAAAGGTAATGTTAACAGGCGCCATACATACTTCTTACCATAAACTGACTTCTGACAGGACCTTCTGCCAAGCGACCTGAAGGGCAGACATCGTTTCTCAAAAAAAGCTTCGTTAGTGATTAAAGCTGAGCTATCACGCGAGCTGATCACAATGACTCTTGAATATGATAAACAACAGTTAAGCGAGAAGATTTTTGTCCTGGAGAGCTGGCACAAGGATCCCAAAGTGGGTAAGAAAGGAAAGACAGCCCCAAGGTCTAAGGCATGGAAATTCAATATGTCAACCTCGGACAAGATCGCTGCTGGTACTCTTGGGCTTGGCATCATCAGCGGGATTCTACTCGCAGTGAACCAGTTTAGGAAGAAGCCTGAGCCTACACCTGTTCAAGTAACAGTTGATGATCAGAAGTCTGACAAGAAGGATGGACAAGACGCCGATAAAAACGTGGAAAGTCAGAATGGTATAAGTGACTCTTCCATTGCTCATGGTGGAGGTGGGGTGAGTGGTACCGTAAACTAAATCTAAAGTACTTTACTTTTCTTATATATCCCCATAGCCTATCCTCCCTTTAGAGCACATTAAAGACATAAGGGTTTTGCTTGTCTGTAAGATCACGAAAATGATAATCATCCTCATTTAGAAGATGTCTGTTTTCCTCCAGGAATGCTTTTCTTTTACGGTTCTCGAAGTGCATATACACGATATTTAAGACACCAGCAAACCAACTGATAGCCAAAGCGACAATGTTGGCCCTTAGACCTTGCCTGTAGGGGGGAGTCGTGTATAGCTGAGGTCCAATGATGCCTAAAGCGAATTAGCCAAGAGAACTGCAGCTAGGTTAGGGATCAAAACTGCTACATACATCCGCAACAATAACAGGTAAACATGATGGCTTGAGCTGTCACTTTCTTGGTGTGGCCGGCGATATTTCCGGAGATAGTACCCATTCCGAGCAAGAAGCTACATGGGATAAAAGCCATCATGGCCCAGAATCTAAGTCGAATTATTAGTTGATACAACTACTAAAGCATTGGGGCTGGGGGCTCTTGGCAACCCAACATACCCAGCCATCAATCGCCAGCGCTGGTGCATGTCGAACGCATACAGCATAGAAGCACCGATAATGGCCAAAGCGTTGGCCAGACTAGCAAGTGCCAGCCTCGAGTTTCGGATGCGCGATGCGAGAGTACAAAATACTAAAAGACCTATGATCTCGATGACTCCGGTAGGGATCTGCAGAAGGGCGGTTTGTAAGGGTGTGAAGCCGAAACCTCTGATGACGAGGCTTTGGAACTAGGTAAAGGTCGATGTTAGTCTACACTCATAATGCGGACTAGAGCGAAGTTGAGAGAACGTACCAGACCGATGCCGTTGAGAATGTTTCCTGCCCCTGTGGAAAGGCCAGCAAGCCAGACCTTGGGATCTAGAAGAGCTTCAATAGCCTGATCCATTTTGAACCTCTTCGACTCCACGCCGGTCTTGGCGTCTTCCATTCTCCGAAGGGCGATAATGCGCTCGCGTTCATTGAGAAACCAGGCGCTAGCGGGATTAGAAGGCAAGGCAAACCATAGAATCACAGCCCATACAACTGAAATGGCTCCGCAGATAATGAAAGGAAACCTCCAGAGCCCGATGTTGGAGTTTATGTGACCTATACCATATGCAAACAAAGACCCGACGATGATGGCAATGGGGCTCATTCCGTACCATGCCATCAGACGGATGGGCTGTTCCTCGCGTGTGTACCACATGTTGGTGATGATGAAGAAGGCTGCAAGCTGAATGGATTCGGCAGCACCGAGCAAGAAGCGCAGTGCAGCAAACCCTCCGAAGTTGGACGAGGCAGCCATTAGGAACGTGAGAACACCCCATCCCAACACCTGGGAAGCAAAGTATTTGCCAAGAGAAAATCTCTGGAGAAGCAGAAGTGAAGGGTACTGCCAGAACAAGAAGCCAAAGTAAAAGATGGAGCTAGCCCAGGAATAGTTAGTTCCCTGCATGTTGAGGCTCTCCCTCAAGCCGTAATTGGCAGAGTAGTTGATCGTAGACTTGTCGAGATACTGTAGGAACCCGGTAACCATCATCATTCCGTGGGGTTGTCAGCGACTGCCGAGATTCTGTGAGTCAGATAAGATGGTAGCACTCACGGAAGAAGATAGAGGTCGATCTTTCTGCGAACGCGATTTTTCTCCGTCTCGGAAATCTCTTCATCCCTGGTTTGCAAATAGTACTGACGACCAATGTCATCTGAAGGACCAGCGTCTTTGAGATCTATGCAAGATGTCAGCTAATCTCACATGCACCCCATTTGTAGCTTTAATACCTTTCACAGCAACACCGGATATTTCGCCGTCAACTCCGGTAGGTGGAGTCGAAGCTGCCACTATCTCCGCCAACTGCTTTTCCTGGGCCAATTCTGCTGCCATTTCTTGAATCGCGATTGAATCCTGAAGATGTAAATTAAAGAGTTGAATGAGCTACTGTCGATGGCAAGTATAGTTCATGTCTAAGGAATATGTCTCATGGCAAGAGAGTCTTTATAGACACGACTCTGGCAATAAGCCACTATCTTCTAACCCCTTCAGAATTGCGCAATCTGTCTGCCAACGCTCCCATAATCGCAAAGGTTTCGATCTTGCCTTTCAAGGTTAAGCAGAGTAGATGCGTTAACATGAGATAGGCAACGGCCAGGTTCTACTCGTGGACTGCAAACGCTACAGGCTGTTACGCCTTTTCTATTGACCATCACACAATTCACTCCATCCGACCTCGGTGGTCTTATCGTCGCACAGTCCTTCCAGCCATTTATCACCGACCCGAGAGGCACCGGGGTTGTTCACTAATCCCCATCCCAAAGCCGGTGCATAGCGCCTGGGAAATTATGTCACGCAGCCCGACCGTGCTAGTTTTATTTACTAATCATTTCTCTACACTGATCAAGATAAAGCGATTTTTTAACCGAGACCGATAGTTGGACCAGGTATTGGTGTCTTGGTTAATTCGAATTCTGCTATTTAGGTCTGATTGCCATTTAAGGCTATATGGTGCAATTATAGCAGTGATACCTCGCCGTATGTCGGACTGGTTCTTCACAGGTACAATCGCTCGATTACCAATCTGGGATCCTTAAGACATGCGTTGTAGTTAAAAACGAAGAGTAGGTAAGAAAGTATATAATATGTCACAATGTGACTACTCTTTTTTATTCATCGCAAAATAGGGCTCTGCTTCTTTTGCGAATAGAAGCCATCACGACTATTAAGTATTAATCATCTCGGCTTCTGCGCAACAATGGCACCTGCAGATGACCTCGTTGCCCTTGTCGCCAAGGCAAACGCCCGGGGTCCAACCACTGGCTTTACAGATGTCGATGACGATGCCGAACCGCTTCCCGCTGACTTCGACATCGAGAATGCTAAAGTGTTTACACCACTGAAGGTCGGCGACCTGACACTGCAGCACCGAGTGGTTCACGCGGCTCTGGGACGATCTCGCGCTGTCCATTCCACAGAAAGCCCGTTGGCTGTCAAGTACTTCGAGCAGCGCACCACTGAAGGAGCACTCATGATCTCTCAAGCCACTGGTGTCTCGCTCAAATCCAAGGCCTGGCCTTGGTCGGCAACTCTTGAGACAGACGAGCATAAGGATGCCATTGCTGATATTGTTCAAGCGGTTCACAAGAAAGGTGGATTCTGGTTCCAACAGCTCACACACGTAGGTCGCTGCACTTCACCAGGCCTTGTCAAGCACGCCCATAAGGAGGCTGGTTTGGTACCCCCTTCTTACGGCTACCTTCCGGTATCTTCTTCGGCTGTGGCTGAGACCGGGGTGAATACTCATTCCGGAGAACCATTTGGGGTCCCACATGCGTTGACATTGGAGGAGGTCCAGGGAATTGTGGCTGACTTCAAGCGCGCTGCCGCCCTTGCAGTTGAAGCTGGAGCCGATGGAGTCGAGGTATGTGACAAACCCCCCTACCCACTGATGACATATAGTAACATCGAGGCTTGCTAACGGTGCTCGCTAGATTCTTTCCGGCAATGGCTTCCTCTTGGACCAGTTCTTGCACGATAATATCAACCAGCGCGATGACCAATATGGAGGATCCGTCGAGAACAGGAGTCGCTTTCCTCTGGAAGTGGTCGATGCTGTCGCAGAAGTAGTAGGCTATCAGCGTCTGGGGGTCAGAGTGAGCCCCTTCTCTAAGTACGTTCGCCCTATGATTCACCCTTCTTCAGCTAATCTATGGCGACCAGCTTCCATGAAACGGACGGTTCACAACCCCTGGAGCAGTTACTCCATCTAGGTCGGGAGCTCGCTTTGCGGGGTGTAGCATACTTGCATGTCGGCGAGGGTCGTGTATCGCGCAATCTCGGCATTGCTGAGAACCTCGCACGCCTCGTGGCCAAAGGAATTGCCCCAGAGGATGTCTCTCTTCGACCGTTCCGTCGTCTTCTGAGGGACACCACTCCTTCGAACCCACATCATACACCTACTGTACTCGTCGGCAACGGAGGCTACACTGCTGCGTCTGGCATTCTAACAGTGCAAGACGACCTGGCCGACGCTATCTCATACGGCCGGCGCTTCATCTCGAACCCCGACCTTGTCCAACGTCTTCGTCTAGGACAACCACTCAGTCCGTACGATCGGGACACATTCTACACCCATGGCGCGGAAGGATATACCTCATACAGTAATTTTGAAGCGAACAAGAGCAATGCATCTCAGCCTCCTATCAGTAGTAAGCCTACTACAGAGGAAGCCCAAGCCGCCAGAATAGATGGCAACCACAGCGAGGCAAGCAGCGGCAAGGAGAAATCTGTCAGGCGGGTTGCTATCATCGGTGCAGGGATTAGTGGTAGCGTCACGGCGGCTGCTTTCCAACGGCTTGGTGGCTTCGAACTCCAGATATTCGAGCGTAAGAAGGTCCCTGGCGGCGTCTGGGTGTACGATGCTGTATCAACAACTGTTCCTCAGTTTCCAGCTGCAGATCCTTCAGACATCAATCCACCTCTACCACACCCTAAGGGCCCCTTTCCGCTAGATCTGCCGCGCTCGACCCGTCAGCGCTTCCTCTCGTCTCCCATATATGAGTCGCTTGAAGCCAACATCCCTTACAAGGTGATGGGAGGCGCCACAGACTTCAACCTTCCACACCCGGCAAATAATGACCACTACCTGAGCGTCTCTGAAGTCACAGAATTTGTCGCCAAGGCTACTCAAAAGTTCAGCTCCATTACGCGATTCAGCACAACGGTTGAAGATGTCCAGCATATTCCTCAAGGTGGCGTGAGGCTGCTCTTACGTCAGGAGAATGCTGAAGGAACAGACACTTGGTATAGAGAGGACTTTGATCATCTCGTCGTTGCCACGGGCCACAACAGCGTCCCCAGAGTGCCCGAGATCCCCGGCCTCGAGGTCTGGAAAGGAGGCCGGCAACATGCGTCCACATGGCGATCAGGGAGGGAATTCGAGGACAAGAGCATCCTTGTGATCGGTACTAGCGAGAGCTCCATCGATATCGTTCTTCAATCTTTGTCTTATGTCAAGGGCGATATTCATGTGTCCCAGAGAACACCTCACCCTCGTTATCCCAACGTGTTCAATCGGGCTGGCGTCAAGCTCGTGACCACAATTGACCATTTCACCGAAGACGCTATTCATCTACACGACGGGTCTATCTTACGAGGCATCGACGTAGTAGTCTTTGCGACGGGATACTTCTACACCTACCCCTTCCTCTCCAATGTCCGCCCGCCCGTAGGTCCTGGTGGCCATCGCGTGCCTGGCCTGTATCAGCACATTTTCGATATACACAACCCCAACACCATCGCCTTCGTCGGCGTGGTCAATGCGTCCTTGACGTGGCTCACGTGGGAGAAGTCTGCCTTCTTGGTCGCCCTTTACTGGTCTGGAAAGATTCAACTCCCGAGTAGAGAAGCTCAAGAGACTTGGGAGGTAGACAGACTCGCTGAGAAGGGGGAGCATTTGTTCCATGTCCTAGAATTACCCTATGAGCGAGTCCTCTTCTTCGATCAACTAAACGAACTAGCTGCTGAGTACTTGCAGCAGGAGTCTGCTGATGATACACTTTTGCGGGGATTCCCATTCGAATTCATCCTGGCTTTGATTGCCGGTCGACCAGCCAAGCTGAGGAAGTATGGTTTGTCAGAGGATGTTGGCGGCCGAGGCGCTATTGTCACTACGATTCCAGAGGCCATCAAGGAGGCAAAAGCCTCCAGGGTTATGGATAGAGTGGCTACGGTAACGGTGAACGAGATTGGCCATTCTGTCATTGGTGACACAGCAATTAGGGCAATAGCAGCTATACAGTGATGCTGCGGGTTACGCTAAATATTGTTCAGAAAGGTAAATTGATCTATAAGAGAAAGTTCTAAATTTGACAACCAAGAAGAAAGTAAAAGCCTAACCGCTGTTGTTACAGTTTGTGCAGTAGTCCATAACAACACTGCATGAGTTGGACAGGCGTATATGTCCACAAATCCAAATACCATCGTTCTGCTTCGCGTTCTCACGAGCTGCAATGATATCACTACCCTTCATTCCAATACCATAGTCATCACACTGAAACTTGGCAATACAAGCAGCTTGACCAAACGAGGCAGCCATCAGGATACCCTTATTAGACCGACTATAACGCGTCGTGTAACCCTTGTACACGGTATCGGCGTCGAACTCATTGATAGCCCTATCACAGGCCTCACCCAAACCCTTTTTCGACAGGCTATCTGATGTTCCACACTGGCCGCTGCCGTCATTGTCAACAGCAGTTTGAGTAGGTACAGGCGTGGAAACAGTTGATGGTACGCCATAACCACGTGTCGCTGTGACGTGAACAGTATAAGCCATGAAGTAGTCAAGAGTGTAAGCCGTGTATACCAAGACGGTGCCGTCGTTGGTCTCAGTGAATGGAGTTTGTACCGGGGCTTGGGTAGCTGGGGCTTCGGTGACGGGGACAACTGGGGAAGGATATGAAGTGTAGTCCACGCAGCTGTTATCTATCAGAGAGGCAGATGTGACGTATTGCTTGCCAGAGACTGTGGTGCTGCATTGACAGTATGGCGTGGCGACGCGAGGTCCGCCGAAGATGTTGCAGGGGTAATAGGTACGGACGTCCTCACTAGCTGTTGCTGCATCAGATGTAACCGCAGATGTGATGACATCGGATGAGGGCCTGGTAGTAGTGATAAAGGTGCTTGGAGTAGAGGTTGTCAAGACAGCGTCAGGTTGAGTTGTTGTGGCCTCGACAGTCTTGTCCTCCCTGGTGGTTGTTCCTACAGCCTCGGTAGTCTTCTCGTCGGTAGTGGTTAGGCTCTCTTCAGCAGTGGTTGTCTCAACACCCTCAGAAGTCCTAACCTCTGTGGTAGGGACTGCTGAAGTCTCGGCAGCGGAAGTGGCATCAGCTGTTGTAGCAGCATTGTCTGTAGAGGAGGGTCCAGCCGAGGCCGTACCAGTGGAGCCACCACGGATCAAGCACTTGCTGGCAGCCTCCTCGTCGGCACGCTTTCGCAGACCGGCAGCAGGTGTAGCAGCGGGTGTAGTTTCAGGAACGGCAATAGGATCAGGGAAGACGAGAAACTTGTGCGAAGTGACCAGCTGGTCCTCGACCCAAAGCCTCCATCGGCCCATAAAATCACCCGTCATGGCGCCATCGTTGCCAAAGACGATCTCTTCAAGCATATCATACTCAACGATAGCGCGACCCCACGTTCCGTACTGCTCCTTGGATTCTACTTCACCAACTCGTGTGTAACCGAGAACGGTTGAGTCAGATCCGGGGACAATACCAGAGACTGCAGTCGCTAAGTAGTTTGCACGAGCCTCGTAGCGCAAATTAGTGGTGACACCAATGCTACGATCATAGTCGGTGGTGAAGGGAGTGACGACGAAAACCCTGGGATGAAATATGGAATGCAGGACACCAGGGGCTTGGTCTGTACCGACATAACCAGCAATACTTTCAGCATTGGCATCGATAGTGCCGTCACGAAGGGCATTGAAGGTATTGGCCTGGAACTGGTCGTCGGGCGTAGGAGTTCCGAAGTTATCAATAAAGACAGGATTCTCCCAGATATGAGACACATAGACACCCAGGTTAGACACGACAATGACAGAGGTACAGCCATAGATGCCGTTGACTCCTGCAGAGCCTTTACCAGCAAAAGAGGGAGCACCAAACCAGTGTCCAGCTGTGGCTCCAGTCTGATCCACCCAAAAGGGCGTGAGGGAGGCAACATAGAAAGGATTAGGAGACATGTCATCGTTGAATGCTCGAGCTCCTAGCTCCATATCACGCTTGGAAGGTGAGGATGCAGACTCGGCACGGGCAGTAGGAGCCGTAAAGGGATCATCACCGAAGTCAATGGACTGTGAGGGGTCAGTAGGGAGGGGCCCGTCAATGGTAGTTGTTGAGAGGTCATTGCAGTTGACTTCGCCAGCCGCGCCGCCCATTTGCCCTCCTCTCGACCCTCCAGATCCTATAGGACAAGAACCGCCACCGCTCCCACCACCGCAAGTATCGGCACCACAAGGTGGTTGAATGCCAGTAGTCGTTGTGGTCGCTTCAGTGGTCGTGGACTCCTCCGTTGAAGTGGGGGCTTCGGTGGTTGTAGGAGCCTCTGTAGTGGACTCCTTCTTGGTCGTCTCCTCTTGCTTGGTAGACTCTTCTTTACTCTGCTCCTCCTTGCTTTGGTTATCCTCATCCTCCTCAGTCAGGTCATCATTCTGGCTCTGTACTTGAGGAACAACACTGGTGACAGCAGGCACATTACCAGCAATGATGCTTCCCGAGATGTTGGTAAGATCTTGAGCCATGCAAGCGAGCTTGTTGATGATGTCACCAATAGGTCCAAGCAGGCCTCGCTTCTTGTTGCAGCCAACATCGGGCTTGCCGCCCAGAGACACGATAACAGCGATGATGTTGTCGTGGGTGTCCTCGACCTCCTTGTTAGTCTCATCTGTGAGAGACTCGGGGTCTTCAGTCCATTTGTTGATGATGGGGATCAGAGCGGCGACCTGAGAGGAGACGGAGGAGACGCTAGATGTGGCCACTTCAGGAGCGACGGTTGTCTGGGCTGGGGGCTGGGTGATGACAGGCTCATCGTCATCCTTACTGGTGGGCTTGGACTCTTCAGTGGTAGGCTCAGGGTCTTTGTGCTGAGTGGTGGTCTGAGCAGGCTGCTCAGCAGCCGTTGTTGTAGTGTCCTGTACAGGCACCTGCGCAGTGGTAGTCTCAGCAGGTGGAGCACCAGTGGTGGTAGTGTCAATGACTGGCTGTTGTTGAGTTGTGGTGTCTGGAAGAGGGTTGTTGGTCTCGGTGGTAACGCCGGGAACGGCGTCTGATGTTGTTGTAGGCACAACAGGCACCTGCACATCCGTGGTGGTGTCCTGACCAGCTGGTTCTTGTGAGGAACCAGGAGTCTGGATGATAGGCTGGTTGGTGGTATCCACTACAGGAAGCCATGTGGTGGTAGGGTCAACCGGAGGCGGCAGCTCTGTTGTTGTGTCCTGGACAGGAGGTACTTGCTGTGAGGTTGTGTCCTCGACGATTGGCAGTTCAGTAGTTGGGTCTTGAACAATGGGCTCAGTTGTACTTTCTTGAGCAATGGGCTGGGTGGTGTCAATGACAGGCGGAGGACCTGTCGTTGTGTCTTGGACAAGAGATGGTGCTTGGGAAGTAGTGTCTTGGACGACAGCCTGGGCAGTTGTTGTATCCTGAACAACAGGAACAGGTTGAGTAGTTGGCTCAGGGTTCTCCTGGACGGCTTCCGTGGTCGACTGAGGAACAACGATAGCATCGGTAGTGGTAGGGTTTAGGCCAACGGGAATGTCGGTGGACGTGTCAATCACTGGTGGAATAAAAGCTTCAGATGTAGTAGTGGCAGTAGTAGGCGCAACTTCAGGCACCGGGTCTTGAGCAATTGCGCAGAATGGCAGCGCCGCCAGGGCAAAGAATGTGGCACGCATCTTGGCGTAAATGAATGACACAGGAAAAAAAGAAGGACTATACCAAACCAGAGTGTGAAAGAAACCCCGAGTCTATAGCAAATGAAAGCTGAACCAAAGCGTCCCGCAGAAAGCATTCTATATATCAATTGTCAGTTGGCAAAACTTGGCCGATCGGAATATGCCCTTTCATTGCTGCACAGGGTTGTTGTGATTGGGGTTGCATCGACACAGGTACAGCCCTAATCCCATTTGCATTAGTGCTGACGCCTGCTATAATTAACGTTCCCCCCAAGCTACCAGTGCGTAACAATTAGTGGCGTTGATTGGTTATAGTACGCGAAACCCCTGGAGCCTGCCGCGCTTAGCAGATCCTTCCGTGTTTCAGAAAAATGTTCCTCAACCCCGAGATAAACGATAAACAAGGAAATGGAGAACAGAAAGCTTATTCCGTCGCGTACACAAGTGATTACGATCACCTGATATTTTGCTGGCCTACCTATCTCTATCTTGTGTAAATTATTTTTTATATTGTTTCTTAAAAGCAAATCTCGTCTTTATGGCAAGGAGCACGCTGATAAACGGATGTTTGCATTAGAATCCCATCTCGTGTCTACAACTGCCGTCTCACCTAAGCCTGGTCCACAGCCCCCAAATTTTGGGGCCCAAAATGACCAGAGATTACGGAGTACCAGCTGGTGAATCCTACCGGTTAGGGCGGCCCATAAGCTACCCGTCCCATCCCTGCACTACCCTTACCACTTTTAACAGATCAAGGCTGACTCTCGGGCTGCGTAATAACGCAAGATTGCAATCAGCAAATCCTCAATCCTGTCAGCACATTCATGCATGCATGAGCAGGTTTTTAAACAATCGATAAAAGTAGATCCACCTTGCAATTTAAATCCCGATCCTTATGGGGTCCTATGTATCGCTCACTCCCAGCACCTGTTTCATTTCATCGCTCGACCTAAACTTGGCATAGTCTCTGGCGCTCCCGTACTGCCCCTTCAGATCAGGGTCTGCGCCCTGGCTCAAAAGCCACTTGACCCTCTCAATAGCACCGGCCATGACTGCATTTACGATCGGGTATTGCGCTGTCATGTGTTGTGTCTCAAGTTTGTCATTTACCCTAGCGCCATTCTCTACCAACAGTGCCATAACCGATATTCTGGACTTGTCAAACTCAGCGCTGGGTTGAACGAGTCCTGCATGGGGAATAGAACCAGCAGGGCAAGCACCCGCAGCATAGAATAGCCCCAATCCATTGCTGGTCATCTTGGCCCCGCCTTCAAGAAGTTTCTGTACCAATCTAACAGTCCCCTGTGAGGCTGCTAGCCTGAGAGCTTGGTATGGATCTCCTTCAGGACCGCCAATGTTGGGATCTGTACCATGCTCCAAAAACCAATCAAGAAGTGGTTCGTTGTTTGTCTGAATGAGCCTAGGGAGGAGGCGCTCTGGTGAATTGACTGTCCAGCCGTGTTCAGTAAGAAGCTGAAGTAACGCAATTTGTTGATCTGCTGGGGCTCTGAGAATAGTTTCTGGGGTGTTTCGCGAAATCGGTGTTCCAGACTGGAGAAGATAGCGTACAATTTCGACTTTGCCGTTCTTTATGGCATCAAGCAAGCCATGGTGAAGGAAGAGCGGCGAGCGGGTCTGAGAGGCTACAATTGACTCAAGAGTAGATAAATCACCCTCTCGGCAGGTACACAGAAATTCAACAAAGTCGGGTACACTGACTCCTCGTCCAGTGAGAATATGTATGTCGCTTGGATCAGTTGCAGGAATGTCGTTGTAAGGTTGGCTCATTCCCATCTGCTGGTATCCCTTATGACTCCCGGCCCCCATTTGCTGTGCAGTTTGTTGCTGCATCTCTGCCTGCTTTTGTGCCATCGCAATTGCATGTATTTGTTGCTGCCGTATTCTTTGTTGATCTTGCAGCGAAAGCTGACTGGGAATTTGTTCCCCTTGAGATGACATTTTGCTCTGTTTAATCTTTGCCTTTGGAAAATGTAAGCTGAACTGGTGCTACCTATAAATAGAAGGACTAATTATACTGACGTAATAGCCAGTAAGGAAGTATTTTAACTAGTCTATAAAGGGTTAACGCTATAGACTACTCTCTAGGGTACCTTAAATATACTTAAAAAAAGATATTAAATTATAATAAAAAAATACTTAACTTATTTTAATTCTCTCTTTTATATATACTATTTTTAGCTAGACTAATTAATATAAAGGATGTTTTCCCTGCCTTATATTAACCCAGCTCTGTAAATTTAATAAGATAAGCTTTTTAGTTATTTTAAGCATAGACAAAAGATAAGAAAACTTATACAATACCTTTTTGCTCTTTATATACATAAGATAATAGGATCCTCTCTTACATTAGCTAGAAACAAAACTGCAACGTTATAGACTTTATTTTTATATTACTTAATATTTTATCAGAGTTAGCCAAGCTAATAAGCCAGAGTGTTATCTTTATATAAACAAGAGAAATACCATTTAGTTCTACTCTGTAATGCGAAAACGAATGTAAAAAATAAAGCTGTTGGCAAATACTGTCCTGTTTATTGGGCAATGTAGTGTCTAATTCAACGGGAGATAAAGAGGATAATAACAAAAAAGGGTTCGTGGATACTCGTGTGGCAGAAGCAGACAATGATAGTTCGCTTACAAGTGCATCAATCTGATCTAGAAGTATACTTTAGAGCTACATAAACCATTACATTAGGACCTCTCGGACGCACTCCGTTCAAACAGGCTGGCAACGTCGACATGGTTAGGTTTACTACCCGTCCTGGAAGAATCTTAAATTTGAGCTGTCCAATTAGACTGAGTTATTTCTTATCGCCAACGGGGTTTTGATCTACGTGACCTTATCTAATCTACTCGCCGACTTGGACAAATCTAGATCTAGATTGCCAAGACCTTGTATAGTAATGAACCTTGTCCATCTGGTCTCATGACCGCAGACGCCAAGACCGTAGAATAGTTTCGGGTAACATCTTTAAGCATTGTTAAAGAACCTGCTCTATTGGGATATCAAATGCCTCGCACAGTCGCACTTCTGTGTCAAGACCCAGCGGTCAGTCAATAGCATCCACAAGCAGGACCACCTCGTGACGTTGTCTAGATCTTTGTGGATTTCTCATTGCGTAAATACGAGTCAAGGTTCGACTCAATTGGCCCCCAATACTACAAAGAACCGTCATTACAGAGGACTATAGTCAGGGTCGGAAGTTCATCGTGGAAAACAACTCATCCGACCACGGATACGCCTTTTGGCGACCGGTGATTCGGCGACAAAATCATACCCATACAGAAAAGGGAGAGACTACAGGACTACGAACGACTGAACGGTTGAACGAAATCTATAAGAAGTCATGTTTTCCCGCTCAAGAAAGACTTTTTCATCATCCCAAGGCATCTCTCTCCTATCTCCCAGCCCTTCATCCTCTCGCTTTCCGATCGTCCAACATGAAGTTCACCAAGCTCAGCCTGGTCACCACGCTACTCGTCCTCACAGCTTCTGCTGCGGAGCAGAACCTCCACATGGTCTTTGAGCGCGACCTCGTCAACTCCAAGTCGGCCATCACCGTCTGGAACAATGAGCAGACCGAGGTCCTGGGCAAGTCGTGCACCAACTCTCTCACCGATGGTGCTTTTGTCAAGCACGCCATCTCATTCTCTGTGAGCGAGAACGGCGCTGGCAACGTGACAGTCGGTGACAATACTTACCGCATCGGGGACGGCGACGCTGGATCCATTGCCTGCGGTCGAATTTCTGCTGAGGACGAGCTCGTTGTTAACTGCGTCGTGCCTGTCAAGGGACTTGTTGCGGACCTCAAGCCTCTTGCCAAGCGATCCTTACGAGAGTGCTTCCCCGATGGGTCTCTCGGAGTCGCCAAAGCCATGGACGTCTTCGAGGGCAAGGTCGACGGGGAGATCCCTTCTGACGTACTGAGTCAAGTCCCCGATCTGTCTCAGAAAGAGATTGACGATGCTGTCAAGGCGGCCGGCCTCTCTAAGCGCCAGGCGGGCTGTGGTAATTGGGTTACCCAAACCCGTCCGGTCGGCAACGGCAATCCCCACCAGAATCCATTGCATATCCAGCTCAGTGTAGGTCTAACAGTGTCTTGTCGTTCTGTTTCAAAATTATATACTGACAAATTATATAGGAAGCCATGGAGTGCCCCGCAAACAATCAATGCGTTGCAGGTAGATTCGAGTCGCGGTCCTTTTCGATTGGCTGGAGCGCCAACGCCGCTGTCTCATGGATCAGTGCCGGTTTCAGTGTTGTCCAGACTATCGATACTGGTAACAATTACGAGTGTTGGGGTAACCCTCGAGATTGGTTCGCCGTTTGGAAGAAGCAGGCCCAGACGGCCTATACTGTCCAACAGGGTATCTATAACTCGTGTACCAATTCATGGCAGCCTGTCGGCGGGCACATCATTATCTGGTCACCCAATGCACAGAACAGGCGGGGAAACTATTACTGCGTGTTTGGACGCCAGTATGTTCGCGCCATTGGCGACAGGTGGCTGGATACCTCGGCCAGTGAGCCTGGCGGTCCCTAGACGGTTAGTGCTACTACTTACCGGAGATGAACATTGGAGTGCCTGATGTCATCTGGGGAGGAACTTTGTGTAAATAAATTGGTGGATGGCTACTATTGCTCATGGGTATCTGAGTCCTTGATGAACGTGGACCTGAATACTTGTTCGAGGCTGGTCGGTTTGTCAAAAGACCACTGTCTGACATAATATATTCGTTTTATCACATCGAAAGTCCTTGGTGTTACAGGAACCTTGATCGTCATCCGGATGGGGCCCCGCCACTTGATTTTGCCGACTCGCCTGGCTCGTAGGTGACTTTGAACTGCTTTCCATAGGATGTCACACAGTACGGATGTTCCCCGGTGATGTTTGGATAGGGAGCGAATTTCGTGTTCTGACAAAAACTCCTCCTCACGCAGAACCCCCATGAGAGTACGTTCCAGGCGATCGCGACTAACCAGAGCGCACAGAAGCCGGTTTCCTGTTCTACGCATCCTCGTGCTGGCAATATTCCGCTCAGTAAGATCTGACACGTAACTCCCGGGTTCCGCGGCTGCCTCAGGAGATTGCATCGTAATACCTACATAGAACTGTTTTAGTATCTTTACATAGGCACAGTTAAAGAGAGTAGTGATTTCATTTAGTACACAGCCTTTTGTCTTTACAAACATAGCATAAGCTTTTCATAATATCACTATAGTAGAAGTACGTATCTCAAAAAAGGGTTCAAAATTAGCGCGATAAGATAAACTAAACCCGAAGAGCCTCAAGTCTTGTGTAACAAATTGTCGGAGCCCTTACACCCCCATAATACCTACACCTGAAGTTTCCTTTGCGGTACTGCTCTCGTGGCCCGAACATAGAGAGTCCTCCGGCTGTATACCCAAAGGTGGAAATTCCACAACATTGTCACCTTCCAGATATCCCTCACTATCTGCCAAATGCTCAAAGGTAAGGCCGGAAGTTGCCTGACCGTGTGGAAGGACTTCAGCTGGGAAGACAAAGTTCACAGCATAGTAGAATGCTGCGGCTGCAGAAAAGCAGATAACCCAACCTGTCTGGTATATGTGAGTCGCAGCCATAGAGACCCAGGTTGGATGATAAGCTCCAATAAGCCCTGGGATACCGAATACTGCTGAGCAAACCCAACATCCGAGTGCCTTCAGATTCCAACCACCAGTGTAAAAGTACAGTGAGCCATTGGACGGGTTAAATAGCGACGGAGTATGGATATTTCCACGTTTGACGAAGAAGTAGTCGACAATAATGATCTGAGTATGTTAGTTTCTTGAGACCCTGGGGTGTCGAGGCGGAAGAAAGCTTACGGCACAGATAGGGGAAATGAAACAATTGTAACTGCCGAGAAATATCAAGAAGGCCGATCCAGAAGCTTTAGAAAAGGTGGATTTGTCAGCGTCTGATATGAGCATTCAAGGGATTTAGAGGCCTACTCAGGAGCTTCCACGGCACAATGGCGAGGGATAAGATTCCGCAACAAATCTGCCCCCGGACAATTGTAAACACTTTTGGTACCAGACCGGTGACATCGGCTCCTGAAGTATGTGTTAGAATTCTCAAGTATCATCCTAGGGAAGTCCAATCTCACCAAAGGGAATAGCATTACAGCCAATGTTCACGCCCAATACCGACAACGCAAAGCCGAACGATGCAAAGAAGCATCCAGCTCGAGCTGCTGGACTCCAAAATCGATCAAGGATTGCGTTGAGAAGATCCCACTGGTTCCAGTATGCGTTACCGAACTTCCCTTGCACTGCAGCTGTAGCACCAATACCAAAAAAGAAAATCAGCGTCTTGCTGAGGAAGATGGACGATGATTGCCTCCAGCCAGCATCCTTGGGCCTGCGCGTGTACCGAGTAAGGTCGGGTTGCTGCATTGTTTGTTAGTTAATCCCCAGAGCTCTCAAAGATGTTAATGAATCCATTCAAACTCACATTGACTAGCAGCGCAGATGTAACGCCCAAGCAGCTGTTTATTCCGTTGAGCATTGCCCATCCGAGGGCTCCTCCCTTCACTTCTGTGGTTGAAGAAAGAGAGTTCATACGAATTCCTCCTCCATAATGAACACACCAGGAGAAGACACCGATACAGGCTAGAGGGCAGATTATGGACTCGGCCTAGGATTTATTAGGCGCAACACGAGAGGAAAGGCCTATCACAGTGTACGAACCGCGAACAAAAACTTGATCTTGCGTGGGTGGACTGCCAAAAAGGGCATCTCAATGATCCAGAACAAGAAGAAGGCCAGAAGATCCCTAGACGTGATGCCGGCGCTGGCAGGCAGGTGGTTTGTCATGTTCCACCAGGATTCTCCAAAGACGCATCTCAGGAGGACGCTGAATAGCTGGGACCCGAAGTATGACTGGACTCCAAACCTGTAATATCGTCAGTATTAAGCATCCTTTCTCTTAGCTCAGTTGTTAAGGGTCTATGTTACCAAATAGTAGCCACCACGGCTCGGATCCAAACGAAAAAAAACTGGCCATACCTACACTTTTCGTTAGTAATCCTATCATGTGAGGTCTCGATTCGAAGGGATTATAATGACTAACATTCCGAAGACACTTCGAGCTAGGACGGGGTAGCCAACATGGTACCTTGCACCTGGACGGCCAAGAGCAAGAGCAACAGAAGATGAAATCAAGTTGGCCTAGTTAAAGGTTAGCTGTTATTCTTTAGTTATGGTGTTATGACTCTTACTATGATGCACGCAATCAGAGCTTGATGCCAGTTAAGGCCGACAGCGATCAAACTCGCGCCGTTTGACCATTGACTTGCGTTGAACGCGTTCTAGACGGTCGCGCAGGAAATTAGCGATATGAATCAACAATATGGCACGAATGGATGCTGGCTTACACCCCACCAATAACTGCTGAGTGAGATCCTGGCTTAAATATTAGCGAATTGTACAAAGCTCTCGTCTTTAACATGGCACGTACCAGGACCATGTCCTTGCATTCGGCGGAGTAGGCGCGAGATCCTTGTTAATCCAAGGCGAAGACTTGGTTCCATCTGCAGAGTTTGTAGTCAGCACTGCCTCCCACTCAGCCTTCGAACGGGGAACTGTTGGCATCTTCATAATGGATCAGACGAGAGGTGATTGATTCGGTAGCCACTTGTCGCTTGTGAGATTCCTTTCAGCTGAGTGAGGTGCATGCTGCAACTTATACAAGTCTAAGGGTATGTGGCTTGTGATTCAACATATCAGCAAGGCCACACTAAGTTGAGTATCACCAGTGTTGCGGTAGATTGTATGATTTGTGCAACTCGCTATCTGTCGGGACGGCCATATCGCTATCAGCAAAGGCCAGCGCTAGAGTGGCGTTGCGGATTATCTCTCAAGATAGCGATATGACGGATTGACCCGGGACGCTAAGGATGCTGTAGCTCGAATGCGGACCATTCCGAAGCAGTTATCTTCAGCCAGTCATAAAAACAAGGGCAATTAATACAACAATTTTTTAGTTCTTGACTACTCTCATCTGTGCATACGGATCATTCAGCTAGACTTGAGCCCCTTTCCGCTTTGCGAATGTCAAGCTTCCTATCATCAGTTATCACCATACTCCCTTCGCAAACATCTAGGGTTTAATTCACCAAAGGCGCACAGAAATTATGCAAGAATTTGATACCATCCTGCGCAATGCCCATGTCAATGACTCCTTCATTTGTGATATAGGCATCAAACGAGGGGTTATTGTCGCCCTGGGCGTGGGCCTCGTTGCAACCGAAGACATGCAAACCATTAACTGCAATGGAGCCATTGTGACTCCAGGCGGGGTTGATGGCCATGTCCACCTGTCTCAGGATCGTTCGCCCAGAGCTCAAGAAGCAGGCTATACTAGTGCCGATACAAGTACACATGTTCTCTTCCTCCTCGTATGTTGTACTTTCCACTAACTCCAACATGCAGTCGATACTGGGACTCGGAGTGCAATTGCCGGAGGCACGACGACAGTCATCCTATTTGCAGAGCAATCTCGGGGCCAGTCCTTGAAAGAGCAAGTTGACAAATACCATCAACTCGTCAACGAGCAAGGCTCATATGCCGACTACGGGTTCCATGCCATCATCACCGATCCCACTGCACAAGTGCTAGAACAAGAACTTCCAGAGCTTGCGCAGTCTGGTATAATGAGCATGAAGCTATTCCTCACATACAAGCACATGAGGATTTCGGATCGTCAGGTACTCTCAGCACTACAGAAGGCACGGGAGCTAGGAATGGTGGCACTGGTGCACGCAGAGAATGGGGATCTTGTGGATTTCTTCACTGAGCATTTAGAGGCCCAAGGACTTACAGACCCGAGGTTCAAGGCGATAGCGCATCCTCCAGAGGCCGAGGCCGAAGCCGTCAATCGTGCTATTACATTTTCCTCTGTCATGGATACACCGATGCTCATCGTACATGTCTCTGTTCGACAATCGATGGATGTTATTCGCAAGGCCCAATCATTATTGAGGCCAGTGTTTGCCGAGACATGTCCTCAGTACCTACTATTAGGTAAAGAGAATCTCGACAGGGATCATTTCTGTGGTGCCAAGTTCGTTTGCTCGCCCCCTTTGCGCAGCGACCCGAAGGATATTGAGGAAATATGGAGAGGAATCATCAACGGCACATTCACCATATTCTCATCAGACCACTGCCCATATCGGTAAGAAATCATATGCCATCTAGTATAGGGAGAATTAACTCATATCAACTCAGGTTCAATGACAACAGGGGGAAGAAGTTGGGTCATTCATGCAGTAAAAGTGGCGAGGTTCAAGGAGTGTAAGTTTTGAGCGAGCCACATGTACCTGGCGAGGGCTGACCATCATTTAGCTTTACCAAAATACCCAATGGCCTTCCTGGAGTCGAGACCCGGATCCCCTTACTTTTCTCTGAAGGTGTCCTTAAGCGTCAGTGCATTGATGTAAAGAGGTTTGTCGAACTCACGTCTGAGAACCCAGCGAAATTGTATGGCCTCTTTCCACGCAAGGGTGCAATACAAATCGGATCAGACGCCGATATCGTCATATGGCACGAACAAGATAAGTTCTCGCCTAGAAAGCTGGAACACAATCTACACCTGCATGATGGTTGTGACTACTCGCCATATGAAGGCATTGAGTTCTTGAACTGGCCTCGAACTGTTCTCGTGCGGGGCAAGGTAGTCTTTCAGGATGGCATTGTAATAGGCACCAAGGGCTATGGTCAGTTCTTGAAACGGAAGACATGTGCTCTAACCTACCAACGCCGAATGGACAAGGAATGGGATGTGTTGCGTGCCTCTATATGAGCGGTATGGCAGGCAATGGAGTTGGGGGCACGATTTAGACTTATAGGCTCGTTATCAAGAAAGAAAATGGAAACTACATTGTCACCGACTCAACCATCTGCGGATAAGCACCAGGCTCTAAGGCTATTTTGCTCCCTACTAAAATCATCTATGTGTTGTAGACCGGTTCCGTTTCGATGTTGAATAATGAACCCCATTCACTAGCAAGGCCTGACGTTACCACACCGAGTTGTCGAAGCATGCCAAACAGTACAGTTGCAACCGAGTCTAAAACCATGACAGAATATTTCCTTTCCCAGAATATCGCTCTTTGTGCAGCCGCAAGGTTGGTACACATGATGAGAATGACCCGAGCCCCGTTTTTGACAACCTGTGCAACCATTGCGTCCAACTCTCTCTCTTGAACAGCGGCGAAATCAAAGTTTGACGTCAAGCCGGAGCATTGAGATCTTGTTTTTGCGATAAAGAGCCCTTCTGTAGCAAAGTTCTCGAGAATTGCAGCGTTGACCTCTGTTATATATGGTGTCACGAGACCGATTTCTGGAGCCTCGCTGCGAAGTAAGATATCCCTCATTGCCAACACCGATGACGTTGCTGGAATACCCGTAGTATCCTCAATGATCCGACATAAAGTCTCATCTGGAGAAAATCCCAGCCAGGCTGCGGATGTGCCGCTCCAGCCAATGATATCGACTTTTGCATCAGCCAAGAGCCCCGCTGCCTCGAGCATTGACTCCAGGGTAAATTGGGAGTTTGAATCATCAGAGAGTTCAATCTTGGTAACCCGAAATCTTGCAAAATGAAGGCTAGCTTCTATTCCCTTGTGTGAAAGACTGAGAGTCATTTGCTGCGTCAACGGTTCAAGTGTCGTATTCGATGAGGGTACGATAATTCCCAAACGAGCTTTGCGCGGAATTGGAGTTGAGTGAGTGTCCATAACTGACGTGCACGATTTGGTGTAGGGCTGATACGACTGATGGCGTTTTTATCAGAGATGTACTTTCATCGACGGAAACATATCATGGGACCGGCACTGTACCATACTTACGCAAGGAAATGTGTTATGATTAACCTGTACGGAGCTCGGAGTAGAGGAAATGTGATTACGGCATGATTCGGAATGGTCCGCTATTAAAGATAACAGATAACACCAAGCCACCGATAAGACATGACAGCCCGCATTCGGCTAGCCTCAGCATCGGGCCACTCCGATGTCGATAACAGCGAGACATCCCATAATTTGGATCACATCCGTATCTCTACAACCTACCAAAGTTGTCGCTCTGACCCGATTGCATCATGGAACAAGAAAGTATGACCGAATACGAACGTCCTGCAAAACGGCCTCGGGTCTTGGTCGCATGTCAGAGATGCAAGAGCCGACGACAAAAGGCAAGATAAACATCAACTTCACCATCGCGATCTATCTCCATGCTAACTGAGACAAAACCAGTGCGACAACTCGAGCCCAGCCTGCTCAAATTGTGACAAGGCAAAGGTATCGTGCATATACAGCAATCAAGCCTACCCATCGTCCTATGTAAAGAGGCTGGAAGACCGAGTTCGCCAACTCGAGGCAAATCTCGCGATGGACGATACTTCTCCAATCCAGGTTCCCAGCACTGGGAATTCACGATCAAGGCCATCAGCAGATCTGCCAACCACCGCTCAGTCAGAGAGATCTGCGCCAAGCCGTTCACCAGAAACAACTGAGGTGACCTCGGGAACAGAACGCTCCGGTCAACTTGCGCTAGGTTTGGGGGTCCTATCCTCGTGCGCAGGGGCTGAACCTCATTACTTTGGCTTCTCGGCTGGCCTAAGCCTTGCGCATTTCGTCCAGGTTGCGATCGACTCAGGGGAGAACCCCGTCGACGTGTCTCTACCTCAGCTCGCAGACAGGCCCTTCTCTCACCAAGTGCCAAAAGACAACATCACACTGGCCGAACCTCCCAAATATAATGCAGGAGCGAGCTATATACGGGCTTACCTGGCATTGGTGCATCACCTGTATCCGTTCTTGAACGTGGAAAGGCTATGGCAATTGCATCGTTCTATCACCAAAAGACGACGTGGGCAAGAATCTGCTTGTACCGAACAGATTGATTCGACAATAATGCATTTGGTATACGCCATTGGGTCCAGGTGCCTTCAACTACTTCAAAAGTCTAGCATTTCGAGTACAGTTTCCGAGGGACATTTTCTTCGAGCCATGGAGCATATTCGTCAGGACCTCAAGTTTACGAGCACCAAGTCTATCGAAGTGACGTTACTTCTGGCCATCCATTCAATGCGCTCTCCTTACGGTAAGCGAATCCTTACGAAAGTTCCTTTTATTCCTGCGTCCGCTCGCTGACGAAGTCACGCCAACCAAAGGTACCAGTGTATGGCATCTTGCCGGCTTGGCTATCCGTCAATGTCTCGAACTTGGACTCCATAAACAACGCCTCGTGGATCGTCAAAATATAGAAGTAGACCACCACCGCAAGAGACTGTTTTGGAGTGCCTATATCTTCGAGAGGAAAACAGCTCTAGTTCTAGGCCGGCCATTTGCTCTCTCCGACGAAGAGATTGATCTTTCTCTGCCGGCGGATATAGACGATGGTAATCATGCTACCACTCCAGATGAAATGCAGCAACACATCCTGGAACACAGATCACAGTATAAAACGGCCCTCAGCTTTCACCGGCAACATATACAACTTTACCAAATCCACAGCGAGATTCGCCTGGCCTTGTCACGAATGAAAAAAAGCCCATCAAAGGAGGGACTGCGTATGACAACGTCCAAATTGCTCCAACAACTGGACCAGTGGAAAAAGCAAGTTCTAACGACGCTCCGTGAAGACGCTTCCGAGGGGCCTGATGACTCGACAAGGCTTACAGACTACTTTCGAGAACAGGATAATGCTGACAGCGAGAAGTCATTGTCTTCAGAAACTTCCCAACACCAAGTGCTTCTCAAAAGGCCTGTCGAGATGGAAAAGAACGAGCTACTACTAGAATACCACAAAGCCCGAAGGTCCTTGCTTCAACCGTTAATGACTGAAAATTGTCACAATTACCCATTTGAGACAGCAGACTACGCGGCATGCGCCGAGTCATCTGGGCAAATATGCCGACTTTACAGGCGCCTCCATCGTCTCTCACCGATTCCATTCTCACTAAGAGATCTACACGCCGTCTTTCTTGCCGGTTTCACCTTAATTTACTGCATCCGTCTTTGTCCCTCTATACATTCGGTGGAGCGCATCGGCGATGTCGGGGCCTGTTCCACTGTATTATATGTCATCACAGAACAGTGGCCAAGCGCAAAGAAGTACCGTGACGCTTTCGAGACAATTTCGGAGAAAATGCTAGACGCCGTGAAAGGACAGCACCTTGGAAATCACAGTAATGGAGGCTTGTCAAGCCGAGAGACACATTGCACGACATCGATTAACAGACCGAGACAAAGACAATCGCGCATGCCACATGTACTTGACGGGGATGTCTATATGACATCAAACTATGTAGAGAGGAATGAGTCCCGGGCTAGAAGAGAGTCTTTAGAGCGTTGTGAGACTCGGAAACGCGCCTCTGACGAAATACCTGCGCAGTCCTCGTTGGAGTTCACGCAGCCAACGTATTTACTCCTCGAGGCAGACCGGTTTACCGATGCTACAGATTCTGTCTCTCAGTTCCGTCAAAGCATGGACTTGGACTTGGATCATGAATTTTCTGATATTGAGAAACTTCTCTCGAGCGAGGGACTGGAGTGGTTTACTGGGGCCGTTCTGTAGAGACGGACAAGTCGATTTTATTGTCACCTATTATAATGCCAGATTGTTCAGCCAAGCTTCCGATAAATTTTAATAATAAAAGTGCACAGCTAAACCATAATGGTATGTTGACAAGCCCTGCCGATAAGAACTAAACTAGACTCAAGACGGTAGCAATCTACAATCACTTCTACCCTCCGATAAGCATTTCCCCCTCATATATCTTTCGCACTCAACCGTCGGAACCATCCGCATTATCTTGACTGCCCCGCCAATGCGGGGTCACAGTAAGTTGAGGCAGTTAAGTCGTTTGACACAGACAGAAAATATGAATATTTATTACAGTAGCTGTATCAGTGCTCAAGACTGCCAGCCCAAAGCAAATAACCGCCTTATCATAACTGTTACTCCGCGCAAAGCACTTACGACTGCAAATTCATATCAAAATCATCATGGAAGCGTTTGATCTTGTTATCACCAATGGCGTATGTGTTACCGCTGCAGATATAGGTGCTTACGATGTTGCCATTAAAGAGGGCAAAATCGCCTTGCTTGCTCCATCGGGATCACTTGCTGGGACAGATGCGTTGCGGATAATTGACGCCGAGGGCGCATACGTGACAGTAGGTCTCATTTCTACAGCTGAATAAAGCCAACGCTCACACGACAATGGATATAGCCTGGTGGCGTTGATTGCCATGTTCATCTTCAAGAACCTGCCATGTTTGGGAAGGGTTCCTCATCTGATACATTTGAAACAGGTAAGCCATGTAACACATTGGAGGACCTTATTTATGAAGAAACCGCATTTTGACACGAACCAAGGAACCCGATCGGCAATTGCTGGAGGCTGTACCACCATTGTTTGCTTCGCTCCCCAACAGAGACACGAGCCCTCACTTCTGAAGCCTTTGGCTGACGCCCACGAGAAGGCTCGAGGGAACACCTACTGCGACTACGGGTTCCATCTACTTGTCTCCAATCCCACCGAGACGGCTCTCTCCGAGCTTGGAATGCTCAAGGCCGAGGGCGTCACATCCCTCAAGATCTATATGACCTATGAGGCGCTCCAGCTCCGCGATGATCAAATCCTATCAGTCCTTCACCATGCTCGCAACAACCATATTCTCACTATGATCCATGCAGAGAATGGCGATATTCTAAACTGGCTGACAAATCAACTTGAAGCTAGCAAACTCTTTGCGCCAAAATATCATGCAACATCGCGTCCGCCTGCGCTCGAAGCAGAAGCCACCAACCGTGCCATCGTACTATCCTCTATCATTGCTAATACACCCATCTTGCTAGTGCATATCAGCGACCCAGATGCAACATATCGTATTCGGCAAGCCCAGACAGCTGGCCAGCCTATCTTTGCTGAGACTTGCCCGCAGTATCTCTTTCTTACGCGCAACGATCTAGATGCGCCAGGCTTCGAGGGTGCCAAGTTCGTGTGCTCACCACCCCCACGCGATGAAGCATCACAGGAGGTTATTTGGGAGGGCCTACGGAATGGAACATTCACAGTTCTGAGCTCCGATCATTGCCCGTTCTCCTATGATGATACAGAAAAGGGCAAGAAGGCTTGCATTACGCATGAGCATCCTGTCGGAAAGTTCAGGCACATTCCCAACGGAATTCCTGGGGTAGAGACGAGACTCCCTCTTGTGTTTTCTGCCAATAAGCTACCTCTAACGAAATTCGTGGAGGTGACCTCAACAAATGCGGCAAAGCTATATGGGCTATATCCAAAGAAGGGAGCAATGATGCCTGGCGTGTCAGATGCGGATCTCGTGATTTGGTATCCGAATGACAAGTTGCCTGACGTGACCATTCGAAATGAAGCATTACACCACGCAAATGACTATACACCGTACGAAGGCAAGACAGTGGAGAACTGGCCAAGATATACAATCTTGCGCGGTATGGTTGTATGGGATAACGGAGAGATAGTAGGTAAGAAGGGATATGGCGAGTTTGTGCAGCGACAGGCTGGTGTGTTGAATGATATTTGGAAGTTTGGGGGAAAGCAGGAATTGTTATATTCATACTAGTCGCGATGAATATGTTATGTCGCTTTAAGAAGTGACAGTTTCTGACAGCAAGAGACTTTATATATAATATGCAAAGACTTAGCATTTATTATAACCTCGAGAATAAAAAGTTATACTAGAAAGACCAAACACTGTATATCAAACTTCAATTGCTCGTCTCCTGGGCCAACTGAAACTGGCTCACAAATCTTCTCTCAGAAGCATTCTTTTCTTGATGCACAGCGTTGGCCAGCTGGATGTCCCCCCAAGCTCCGCCCCCAGGCGTATCAATAACGAACCAGTCGCCCTTCTCAACTTTGAAGTCCTTGCGACCGCCGACTCGGCACCATCGGCCGTTTTCGCCGCCCTTGACAATATAGTTCACGCCCGATTTTCCATCTTCACCACCGTTCATGCCATACGGCCTGGTCACGCGCCTCTCACTAACCACAGAACAGCCCATATCTCGACCAAACTCATACACTCGACGGATGCCGTTGCCGCCGTTCCACTGGCCTTTGCCACCAGAATCATCCCGTATGCTGAACTCACGCAGGACTATAGGATATCGCTTCTCTATAATCTCTGGATCGCAGATCTTGGTGTTGGTCATGTGGACATGCACGCCGCTTGTGCCGTGCCAGCCCGGACCAGCACCACTCCCGCCGCAAATAGTCTCACAAAAGCAAAAGCCTGTATCAGGTGTCAAGTCACAAGTTTCAGTATCGGTATTGCCATCGATACCAAAGGAAACAACGTTGTAGTCACCCTGACTGGCAGCAGATGCTGCAAATGTCTTGATAAGCACACCAGTCACCCTCTGTGATGTAATAGGATTGCCGGCACAAACGGCAGCTTCAGGTGATGGATTCAGAATGCTGCCCTCTGGGATTGTGAACGTGAGAGGGCGGAGACAACCTTCATTCAGAGGAATATCCTGATTTATGAGGCAGCGCATGACGTAAAGAGTGGCGCTCCGAGTGATGGCTTGGGGGGGCGTTGAATGAATGATACCCTTGCTCACCAGTACCAGTCCAGTCGAGATGTGCTGATACAGTGACAGGATCAATAGTGATAGTGAGCTGAATAGGCGTGCCATCATCCATGTGGTCGAGAGCAAATAGAGGTTTCCCTCCAGTTTCTTTGTACGTCCGCAAAAGAAAATCTCGAACGCAGGCCTCGGCATTGTCGGTGATGGCATGCATATTGAAATGCACATTCTCAAGGCCATGTTCGGATATCAGTTCTGAGACCAAGGATGCTCCTTTAGCATTGGCTGATACCTGAGCCTTCAGGTCATTGATGTTATCTGCAAGCTTTCTTGTGCCCGAGCAACCAGGAAGTCTTGACGGCTCCTTTAGCATGATCCTCGTAATCATCTCTTCGTCAAATTTGCCATCTTTGACTAGAAACTCTGACACAATCATAGCTCCCTCTTGGTATAGACTGACACTACCAGCAGGCATAGAGCCAGGCAGAATCCCTCCAATCTCTTGGTGGTGTCCTCTCGAGGCGGTGTAGAAAATGATGTCCTTGCCTTCATTATCAAAAACGGGCGTGATACAAGTAATATCCGGTAGGTGTGTCCCGCCTGAGATTGGGTGGTTTGCAACAAGAACGTCTCCGGGGCAGAGCTGTCCTCTGTATTTGTTGTGCTGATACATCACAGCCTGCTCCATCGATCCTAGATGAACCGGCACATGAGGAGCATTGGCAACAAGACGACCATCAGGACTGAACAAGGCGCAACTGAAGTCCAGGCGCTCCTTGATATTAACCGAGACACTTGTCTTTTGGAGGGCATGGCCCATCTGTTCCGCGATGCTCATGAAGCGGTGAGATAAGACCGTGAGCTCAACAGGATCAACTCTTTTTGGACCAGTCATTTTCTCTCCACTATGCTTCACTTGTGGCCCGCTCTCTAGCTCCAGAACAACATGGCGCTCGAGAATAATCGCTTTAGCTTCGGGGTTAACAATAATGGTCTGCAGGTCATCAAAAATGATAGCAGGACCTTGGACAACGCAGCCCTTGTCCAGAGAGTTGAGGAGGTACAGGGGAGCATCAGACCAGCCGTTTTGGAAATATACCCTGACGCTATTGGAAATCTTGTCATTGGAAACAGCTGCCAATGGGGATGCATCCATTTGCTTTTCCAAGTTGAAGCCTGGCTCTACCGACGGGCTCTGTGCGGTGGCTCGCACTCTCACATTCTCGACAAGAATATCGCGCCCAGACATTATGAAGGAGAATTGTCTCTTATGCTCGGCGGTGAAGGCTTCAGATCATGTCCCTTGTTCTGGACGTGGAATCATAAACGTTGTGTCTGACCCCACGTATCGAAGGTTGAGAAAATGTTGGAACGTGATAGACTGCATTGATACGCTGTCCGAAATGAGCTTCTTAGTCGCTCTGGACTTCAGATCCTTGAGGCGGGTATTAAGCTCGGCCAGAGACGTCTCCAGGGGCAGAGAACATGGTAGCTAAATGTCATGAATAAGATCTGCTAATGCCATACCATAAGCGGATAAAATAGACAAGTAATAGTGGACTAAGATTTAATTAATTCTAAGGTTTGCTACTATTGCCTAAATTCTAGTTTAATATATCTTCTTTTAGTATATAATATAGCTAACTTATACAGGCCTGTTATCCTCTAGCTTTACTAAATATAGCTAGCTTATAGTTTAATATATAATATCCCTTAGCTTTTATTAAGAATTAAATAGGTTTATATATAGTTTTATTTACTACCTATAAAAACCTAAGGGCTAGCTTTTTAATTATTTTTATAGAAGTACTAGTAGCTATTATATTAGTATTAATAGTAGCTAATAACTCCTTAAACGTAGCCCTATTACTATTATAATCTTAAGGTTTATTTTTATTTAAATTAAATATTTTTAAAAAGTACTAAGACTATAAGTAATTTAAAATAAAATTAATATTTATTATAGTTAATAGCCTTTTTTTATAGTATATAATAAGTCCTAGGTAAGTACTAGTTAATTTTAATTTAGTAAAAAATAGCTTATTACTATAAAATAAAATACTATTTCTTTTTAGTATAAAATAGTTAGTATTAAACTTAAAAATACTATAAATTATTATTTTTTAATTTACTTATTATAATTATATTTACTTTAAGTTATAAGCTTTAAATTATAATTTTTATTATAATAAACTTAAAAATATATTTAAAATAATTAATATATTTTAAGATATTTATATTAATATTACTTATATTAAATTTAATAATAAGCTTTTATTACTTTTAATTATAATATATATAATTAAAATTAATTATATAACTTATAAATTTAAAAAAAATATTTTTTTTTATTTTTATATTAAAAATAAAAAAAGTATAAGTTTTAAAAAAAAAAAAAAGTTTTAAAAAAAGTTTTTAAATTTAAATTAATAAATTTAAAAGAAATCCTATTTATATAAACTTTTTTTTTAATTTAAAGGCTTTAATTTAATTTAACTTATTTACTTTTATATAATAATTTTACTTTTTTATTTAATTAGTTATATTAATTAAAAGGTTTTTTAATAAAAATAATTTCCTTAGCTTTTAACTTTTACTTTATAAAAATTAGCTTATTTTTTTTAATATATATTTTTTTTTATTTAATTATAATATAATACTAACTATATAATTTATATTAATACTATATTATTTATATAATTTTACTTTATTTATTTAATTATAATATAATATTAATTATATAATTTATATTAATATTATATTATTTATATAGTTTTATTTTATTTATTTAATTATAATATAATACTAACTATATAATTTATATTAATATTATATTATTTATATAATTTTACTTTACTTATTTAATTATAATATAATACTAATTATATAATTTATATTAATATTATATTATTTATATAGTTTTACTTTATTTATTTAATTATAATATAATATTAATTATATAATTTATATTAATATTATATTATTTATATAATTTTACTTTACTTATTTAATTATAATATAATAAGTAGTTTAATCTAGGTTAGGGTTAAGTTAAACTTATATAGGCTTATAGGCAGGGCAGGTTAGGGTAATAAAAGGCAGTTAAAAGTATATAGTAAGGGTAAAAGATATTAAATCTAAATATACTTTTTTAAAAAATAGTAAGTAAATAGTTAGGTAGCTAATAGTAATATAAAGATAAATTTTAAAGGTAAAAGGGTATTTAAAAATTAATTAAAAAGAAGGAAAAAGAGTTAAAAAAAGTTAAAAAAGGTAAGGTAAGTATAAAAACTAAAATAGTAAAGCTAATAAAAAAATTAAAAAAAGTATAATATTTATAAAGTAAGGAAAGATAATAAATAAAAAAATTAAAAAAAGTATAATATTTATAAAGTAGTAAAAATAAAAATAGTTAGTAATAAATATAAAAGATACTATTAAAGCTAATAAATAAGATATAATAAAAAGTAAACTATAATAAAATAAAGTAAAATAAAATAAAATAAAATAAAATAAAAAAAAGTAATATAATATAATTAAGTAAAAAAAAAAAAAAAAAGGAAAAAATAGTAAGTATATAAAGTAGTAAAAAGGTAATAGCCTTAGCTAGTTAGTAAAAATAATAAGGTAAGGCTAAGTCTAAGGAAAGTAAAGATAAAAGTAAGTCTAGCTTATAATAAATATAAGCTAAGCTAATTAGAAATAATTATATTAAAAAATAAAGTAGCCTTAATTAGTCTAGCTTTCTTAATAAGAATTAAAGCTCCTTTTATATATAAGTAATATAGCTCTTTTTATAGTATAAAAAAAACTAAGGCTTTTTTAACCTTTATATATATCCCTTTACTATATATACTATAGTTATAAGCCTAGGTAAGTATAAAACTTAGTAACTTTACTATATTACTTAATATATACTTTATTTATCTTATTTTATAAAACTAATATCCTTAAGGGAATTACTAAGCTTACTAAGTATAATAATCTTTAAATAAAGCGCTTTATATATATTTACCTATATAATCCTTTATAGTCTAGATAACTAAATTTTATAGATTTAGGAAATTAAATTATAAGCTAAAGTATATAAAGCCTAGCTATAAATTAACCCTAAGTACTTTAATAAGCCTTTTAATAAGCTATAAAAACCTTTAGTTAAAGACTTTAATGCCTTTAAAAAGAAAAAGCTTATAAAGTATAAGACTAAGGTAACTAATATTAATAAAGGAAATAAACCTTTTAAAAAACCTTTTATAAATAATTTAAAGACCTTTTATAAAGTATTTTTACTAAAATTATAATATATTTAAAGATAATATAAATAATAAGCTAGTAAATACTTATAAATCCTAGCTTATATTATAAAAAGTATTAACTTTAATATTCTCTTTTTTATACTTAGTTAAGTTAAAAATAATTATTTAAATAGCTATATAATTTACTAATTACTTTAAGGCTTAAAAAAGGACTTAGTACTAAGTATATTAACTATAATTAGAGAAATTACTTAAAAGTATTTTAAGGTCCTTAATAATACTTTTAAAGCTTAGTAAAGCCTAGAATAGTAATTACTATAATAGTAAAAAGCTTATATATAAGCTAGGCCTTTTTATATTCCTAAGATCTTAAGAAACCTAAGTATTAACTGCTTTTTAAAAGCAGTTAAGAAAAGGATAGTCCCTTTATAGGTAAAAACTAAAAAAAATACATTTCTTAAAAAGAAAAAAACTAATAAGAAAACCTCCTTTATAAAGCTAGCTAGTAAGCTATATATAGTTATTAAAAAAACCCTATTAAGTAAAAGCTATTTAGTCTATATAACCCTTAGTAATTATATAAATAAGCTAAAAAAGTATAATAACTACCCTTATAAGTATAAAAACTATTAGTAAAAGGCTAAGAAATATACTTTCCTTATTTATATAGTTACTAGTACAGCCCCTTATTATATTAAGAAGCCTTTTAACGGTAAGCTTAAGTAAATCTAAAAGGAGCTTAATAAGCCCTTTTAAAAATAACTTAAGCTAAAAGTTATAAGAAATAGTAATAAAGAAAGCTTATAAGCTTAAAAAAACCAGGGTTTATTTACTTACCTTAGTAACTTAATAAATTTTATCCTATTACCTAATATCTTAGCTAAGGCTAAGCGTAATATCTAGCTTTATATTACTTATAAAGGACCCCTTTACCTACTTATATAAAGTACTTTATTAAATACCTATAGCGCTATATACCTTATAAATATAATAGCCTTACTTAAGAAAGGTTCTTTTATTTTAATAAATAGTAACTATATAGAAATAAGTAATATATACTTCCTAATCTTAAAAAAGGAAACTAAGGTAATTTAAAAAATTATAAATAAACTAGTAAAGGCAAGGACCTAGTCTTTAACCCTAAGTAAGGTTATTATTATTAAAGGATTTTATATAAATATTATATTAAAAGCCTTTTTATATTTATTAAGAGTATAGTACTTAGGGTTTAACTACTTTTTAAGATAAAAAAACCCCTTAAAAAGTATAGTCCTTATATAGCTATAGTATAAATATAATATTTTAGTACTTTAATTAAAGCCTATTTTAGCTTATTCTTTTATTAATTACTTAATACTTAAAAATATAATTTTAATTAGTAATAAGGTAGTTCTTTAAAGAAATAAAGTAAGTATAATATATTTCTTTACTTTTTAAGTATAAAGATTATTAAGAGATAAAAGGAAAGCCTATAATAAAAGTAATGCCTTTTAGTACCTTAAAGTAAAGTACTTAAAAAAGAAAGCGCTTTAAAAGCTTATAAATAAAGGTAAAAATATATAAATTAATAAAATAGTATATATTAACTATAAGACCTGTGCTTAAATATATATAATATAAGTTATTAGCTACTACTTACTATAAAATTACTCCCTAAGGCCTTTTTAAAGGATTTATTAAAACTTATAAAAGTATAAAATAAGGTATAATAGCTTAAATTACTTACTAGTAATAAAGGATAAATTTAGTAGCTAGATATATATTATTTTACTAAAAAGTAAGAAAAAATTAATAGTTTTTAATATACTATTTTAGTTTAAATACTAAGTAAAATACTAATTTAAACTTATTATTTATAAAATATATAGTAATAATAAGCCTACTATAATTTATATATTAAGTAATATTAACTTCTTATAATAAGTATAATTTAAAGGTATAGATATAAAGCTTATACTGCCTTATATAAAGAAACCTAATAGCAGGGCAAAATAAGTAAGTAAGGAAATATTAAAAAAGTTAAATATAATACTTAATAAAGCATAGCTATTATATTTACTATAGCTAGAAAGTATATAAACTATTACTTTTTTACTTAATATTAGCCTTAAAGCTATAAAGAAATAGTAAACCCTTATAAAGGTATTATAAAATTAATTTAAGTATAAAGTACTATTATAAATAAAAGAGTATATAGTAAACCTTAGACCTAATTAAAGTAGTATATAAGTTTATAGCTATTAAGCCTATTTATTAAATTTAAATAAAAAAGCTAGGATATATAAAAAAGTATTTAAAATAAGCCTTAAAGGTTATATTAGGTATTTAGTAGGCTATATAGTATATAATATATACTAAATATAAATACCTTAGCTTAAGAAAGTAATAATTACTTAGAATATTAAATTTAATAAATATATCTTTTACTAACTAGTAAAGGAATATATAAAAAAGCTCTTAAAAAGGGTATTTAAAGTATAGATCCTTAACCTTAAGGAGGATAATAATAAAATAGACCTACTAAATAGACCTATTTAAGTTATAGATTTTAAGGGTTTAAACTTAGGGATAGAGGTAATTAAAGAAAGTATAGTAATTCCTATAGAAAGTATTAATAAGTACTAAAACTAGTATATACTAATTTAAATTACTAATAAACTTTAAACCCTAGAAATAATACTAAAGCTAAGCAGGCTTAAAGCTAAAGGAAATAATAAAAGTATTATAAATATTTTTATAATATTTAAAAGCTTTATAATAGCTAAGGCAAGTAAGTTACTAAGTATATAACTATAAACTAAGCTAAAAGCCCTTAGGGGTATATAGGAAGTACCTTAAAGCCTAGAGTTACTACTATAATTATTAAAAATACTAATAGGTAATATAATTATTATAATAAGCTATAAGGAAAAGGATAGACTTATATTACCTTTTTAAAAGTCTAAGAGTAATAAAATAAATAATTAAAATAATAATTAAAAATAGTAATTATAAGACTAGGTTATAAAGCTTAATAAAGTACTATAACTAATAATATATAATAATTAAAGTATTAAAAATATAATACTATTACTACTAATTCTATAAGTAGCTTCTTTACTTTAAATTAAAATAATAATATACTTAAAATTAAAAGTAAAAGGCTAAGTATAGTAACTTATAATATAAAATAATTAAAGTATAGTAACTATAGGTCCTATAACTTATTTATACTTATAATAGGCATTTTATAGCTTTTTTATAACTAATTACTATAAAAATGCCTAGAAGCTTAATAATAGTACTAAAATAGCCTTTTTCTTTTTTATAAGTATAGTATATACCTATTAGTATATATATTAAGTATTTAAACTAGCTATATATACTATATTAAAGCTAAAAACCCTAAAAAGGAATCTTTATAAAAATAACCTTTTACCTTTACTAGTAATATATAAGGAGTAGTAAAATTATATATTTAGTAATTAATTTTAACTAGTAAAGCAGGTAAAAGTTAATAAGCTATATTTAAAGTATATATAAAAGCAGATTTAATAATTAATAGCTTAGTTAAAAATACTACCTTTAAAGTAAGTTTATACCTATAAATTTAATAAAAATAGTTACTTTAAAAAGTATAAAGTATATATTTATATAAGGGGTAATTTATAACCTGTAATTATAATAAAAAGTATATATATAGCTACCCTTATAGTATACTCTTTTTACTTAGTTATAGCCTTAGCTACCTAATTTAACCTAGAAATTATATAACTAAATATTATAAATGCCTTTATTAATACTAAATATAGTAAGTATAGTATACTAGTTATATATAAGCTTCCTTTAGAATTTAAGGTTATTAAAATATATATAAAGCTTAATTAAGTATTATATAGCCTTAAGGATTTGCCTTAATTATAGTTTAAAACCTTTATAGTAGTACTTAAAAAGCTAAGTTTTAAAGCTAGTAAAAAGGAGCCTTACTTTTACTATTTTATAAAGTAAAATATTTTTTTAGTTTTCTTTATAAATAATATTCTTATTTTATATTATAAAGATACTTTATTTTAAGCTTTACTTATAGTAAAAGGTCTTAAGAAGAGGTTTAAGCTTAGTAAAAAGGGTAATATAAAGTAGTTTTTAGGTATAAGGATAGTTTAAGATTACTAAGTATAGAAAATTTACCTTAGCTATAATTCCTATATTAAGAAGATTTATATATAATTTAAAGTATATAATAAGGTTTCTTAACCTTTAATACTAATACTAATTACCCCTTTTTAACTAAACCTAAGCTAAGTTACTAAGGAAAAGGTACTTTTATATTAAAAGAAAATTAAATTAATTTTATATATAGTAATTATAATCTGCCTTAATATAGCTTTTATAGCTTCCTTTCTATTTAAATACTTTATAAATCCTTTAAAAAAGTACTATAAAGTAGCTAACTAAGTGCTATACTATTTATATTTAATAAGGTAATTTATACTTTAATATAAAGGTAGTAATAAGCTTTAAGTACTGTAAATAGCTAGTAATATATTATTTATAAATAATAAAAATATAAAAAAGTTTTTATAAGGCTACCTAATTACTTTTTTTAAAGAACTAATTATTTAAAAGGCCTTTTACTAAGCTATAGTTATTACTTTTATAATAAAGGTAAAGCTACTTTTTTTAGTATAAATAGCTAAGGAATTAATAGCTTTTAAATACCTTTTTAAGGAAATACATTTTAATTTAAAAGCTCCTTAAAATATATATTATAATAATTAGTAAACTATATATTTAGTTATACTAAAAAGTATATAAATAAATACTTACTTACGCTATATTAATATTTATAACCTTTAGCTAAGATAAGAATATTAAAAGAAATTATTTAAAATTACCTATTTTCCTATAGGAAATATACCTATAGATAGGCTTATAAAAGCCTTATTAAGGTAATGCTTTAAGTATTTTAAAGCCCTTTTAAATATAATAAAGCTTAAGGTTATAATTAATTAAGAATAATAATAAGTAAGTAAATATAATTATATTTACCTATATAGTAAGACTTAAGCTATATATTATATAACTACCTATTAGTATTACTATACTTTATTACCTAGAAATTACTATTACTTACTAGGTCTTAAAAGCTTAATTAAAATAATAAGTAAAACCTAAAAATAACTATTATAACTTATATTACCTAAGCTTAAAGTAAAGTACTAAGTATATAAATAATCTTATAAGTAGCTTCTTTTTACTTAGTAAAAAACTTAATATAAAATTAAAGACTAGGGTTAGTATTAACTAAAGCTTTTTTTATATTTTATTTTAAAGCTTTACTAATTATATAAAAAGGCTTACTAAACTAGTTATAAGTAAAAAAGAAACCTATAATATCTTTACTATATAAAGAATTTAAAGTAAGGTATAGTATAATATAAGTATTAAAAATTACTTATAATAAAAGTTAATTAAGTATAAAAGTAATAAAAATATATAAAGTAAAACTTATAGTTTTCTTATTATTAAAAAGATTTTTCTTTAAAATATAAATAAAAGGCTTAATTATATTAAAACTATTTTTAAGTTAGCTAGCTATTAGAATTAATTATTATAAAGTATATATATAGGATTATAAGTATAATTACTACTTTTATAAAAGGTATAGTATTTTATATAATAATTTAAATTAACCTTATAATACTTAAGTTTACCTTTACTAGTAATATAAAAGTAAATATAACTTAAGTAAAGAAGCTTATAGTAGTTATTAATAAAGACTATAATAAGAAGTAAATTTATATTATTAATCTTAAAATAGTTATTATAATTATAAGGTAAAAGTTTTTTTTTTTTTTAATTTTTATAATTAGCTTTATAAAGATTATCTTATATAAGTTAAAGCTTATTAAAGGGTAAAGGAAAAAGATAAACTTACTTAAACTTATTATTTAGTATAATAATAAATAAGCTTTTTTTTCTTAAAAGTAGCAGGAGCAGGTTAGTAAAAGTATTTAGACTTATTTTATTTAGACTAATACCCCTTACTAGCTAATACTATAGCTATAGTAAAAGACTTATTTTTATAAAGGGCTTAAAAGCTATTATAAGTCTAGGCTTAATATTAATTAAGTTAAATATAAGTATAAAAAAGGGTATAGTATAATAAAAAGGATTATAAAAATAAGAGTTATAAATAAAGATAGGTATTAGGGAATAGGGGTTAGGGTACTTAAAAACTATATTAAGAAATAACCTACTATTTAAATAGAAGGATAAAGAAAAAAGGTTTTACTTTATAGAATAAAAGGGGGGTATTTATACTTTTTAAAAGTAATTTAAAGGCTATAGGGGTTTTTATAATTATTTTTTATTACTAAGTACTATAATAGTACTTTTAATATTTATTTTATATTTTACTATATATAATATAATTACTTAAAGCCCTTTTTTAAATATTATAGCTTTAACTAAAAGGTATATTAAAAGATAGGGTAGCCCTAATTAGTCTAGCTTCCTTAATAAGAATTAAAGCTTTTTTTATATATAAGTAATGTAATGGTTGAGATGAGCAGCCTAGGGTAAGAGGTCTAGCCTTGTAGGTAGGGTTAGAAGGATGTCTGTGTTAACAGACATAAAGGGACGGAATCCCCTCAGGACCTTAGCTTCTTTATGCTTTTTCAGACTAAATTTTACACTTTTTATCCTTATATCTGATATTATTAAACTAATTACTTAATTTCCTATCTAATAACAAAGACCTTGTCCTAATTAAACCTCTGTAGCTATTTGTATATAGCTTGTAATTAAGACTATTAGAAATTATTGTCTTTTGCAGTCTTTTCCTTATTATTATTCTTTACCTTTAAATTAGTCCCTGAAACCTGGATAATTTACTTTATTAATAGTTACTGGCTAAAGGGACTTTAGAACTAACTAATTACTTAAATTAAAGGGCTCTTTTACACTGCCTAAAAGCTACAAATACTATTAAAGGAGAAGATATTAAAATAAGAAGATAAGAGGCAGAAGGCCATAATAATAATAATAATAACAATTTACTTACAGAAACGGCAGATAGCAATAAATCCTTTAGTTACTAAGCTAGGAACAATAAGACTAAATACCTCTTAAGTACAGAAAGTAACACTGCAGTTACTAAGCTAAGATCACTTTATACCTACTTCCCATATTAAAAAGGCATTACCTTTTAGTAATTATAATTTTAGTAACCTTTATTTTAATAACCTAATATAAATAGCCTTAACTTAGCAATACTATAATAATACTGCACTATACCCCTAGATTACCTACTTAGTTAAGGATAAGACTAATTAGGATCCTTATCCTAGGGCCAAGACTTAAGAAAAACTCTTCCTTAAAATAGCTAAGATAGCTAACGTTAGCAATACTCTGGAATTCTAGCATAATATCCCTTAAAATTAACTTATTAAATAGGTCTCCAAGGCATTGCTATAAGATATTTTTATATTAGTAACGTTTTAGGCCCTTATAAAGAACCTGGCAGTTATAATAGTAGTAGGTATAATAGTCTTATAAAGGATAGATATAAAGGATAACCCTAAAAGATTACGTAAAATACAGAAGACCAGGATAACTATACTAAAATAAAGCAAATTAACTAATTACTTAATATTTACTATAATAAACTCTACTAATACCCCTTCTTAGTCTAATAGGATAGACACTCCCTCTATAAAGGTAGGATCTTAACTAGTTATAATAGCTCCTACTATAACTATTACCTAGCTCTAAAAGATTATTATAGCTATTAAAGACTATTATAAACTATATACTATAGTTAGCAATATTGCCCTGTATGCTAAGAAGTTTAATAGTAAGAATATTACTAATTACCTTTATTACTTTAAATACTATATAAATAACTTTAATATACCTAAGGAAAAGTATATAATAACCTTAAAGGCTCTTATAATCCTTTCCTTTATTAATAATATACACTAAGCCTATAAAGGCTATAGTTAGGAAAAGGTAAAGAGGAACCTTAAGAAGATATTTATAGCTAAGGATAATACTGCCTTTAACAGCCCTAAGGCCAAGCTTAAAAAGCTAAACCTAGAGCGGCTCCTAAATAACTACCCCTAAATAATTAAATAGTTAATATACTACCAGTTTAAGTTTAAGAAGATAGAACCTAACTATAAGGATATAATAAACTAGTCCAAGAATGTACTAAATATTATATACTAAGAGGTCCTTAATAAGGTTTTGCTCTAGTTTAAGAAAAGCTAGGATAAGATAAAAGCTATACCTTATAGTAATCTTACCTATATAATTAGATAGATAGCTAATAATAAGATCTCTAAGGCTAAGAACTACTGTTATCTTAAGGATATTAAAGATATCCTAGCATTCCTATAAGCTATTAAAGTTAAATCTATAAAGATAATTCCTAAGCCTATCCTTAAGAAAGAACAGAAAACGGTTATAGAAATTACTATAAATAACCTTACTAGCCTTATAAAGAAAATATATATTAATACTATAAGTAAACTTAAAGGCTCTTTTTAGGATATAGTATAGGATATAATTAATAGGCAAATAGATAAAAAGGCTATAAACTAGATAATAGCCTAGCCACAGTATACTGCAATCTAGACTTACTTTATAGCTATTAAATAAAATAATCTATTAGAAAAAGAATATAATATAAAGGTTAATATAAACTATACTAATTAAGGGTAACAATTCCCGTACTAGTACTATACTAGGAAAGGATACTTCCCTAAGGGCTGCTGCAATCTGGAGTATAATAAAAAGAATAGCCTAGTAAACTATAATATAATAAGCAGTATAGCCTAGATAGGGCACTATAAAATACCTATTTTACCTTACTTAGTATATAAAGCAAAGGGCAATTTTAGTATTAGGAAGCTAATCTATACCTAGGTCCTTTACTTCCCTAAGTCCTATCTTATTATAAACGCTAAAAAGATAATAGCCTATAATAACACTAAGGTTAGCTAGAATATATAGGGCAAGGTTATAAGCATTATCTAGAAATATTTAAATAAGTAGCTAAACCTTAAACCGTATACCCCTCTATATGCTTACCCCAGGGATAATACTTATCTACCTACAGATATTACTAATAGGTTATATAACTAAACCTAGCCTAAAGCCCCGGAGTTAACCTAGATAAATTTTATTATATTTAATAATAGTCTAAATATAAACCTAAAGGATTAGATATTTTTACTACTTATTAAAGTATAAGTCTTTAGTATTAGCATTAATATAAATATAAAGAAGCGTATATACATTAAAGATAAAGAGGAAGTTAAAGCTATTAAAGTCCTAGAATAAAGAACTTTACTAAGGGACTTAAAAAGTCCTAGTCCTTTTAGGTAAGGAAAGGAGTCTAAAGGATTAAATAAACTTAAGGCTTACTAAAAGTAAGTTTACTATAAGGTTAAATTAGACTTTTATATTAAAAAGATAGGAATTACTATTTAAGACATAATAACACTTAACCCCTAACTTAGTAAAGAAATTATAAAAAAACTTAGAGATATAGCTAATAGTATTACTAAAATCTTATACTAAACAGTAAAGGATATAAAGGCAAGCTAGGATAATATAACTCTTATAAACATAATCCGGTTTACTAAACAGGATTATAGTAATAGTTACTAAAAATAAATAAATATAATAGCTAAGATTTATACTATTTATTTTAAGACTAGTAATAAGAAATAGACTAATTAGTTAGATAAGCTTTTATAGAATTATAAGAAACCTAACCTAAAAAGAGAAAAGTATATAGTTATTAAGAATAAAGGTACTCTTTATAAAACCAGGAAAGTTATCTAGACTATAGGCTAATATATTATACCTTAACTATCTAACCTACAGGAGGTATTTAAAGCCCCTTATTAAGATAAAATAGTCTCCTATAATAAAAGCCTAAAGGATATAATAATTAATAACCTTAATATAGACCTTTATAACTAAAGTAAAGATAAAGTATTAGTATAGAGGCAAGAGCTACTAAAAATTATAGTCAGACTTAAGAACCCTAATAGGAAGGTTATAGAAGCTATAGTAAATACTAGGTCTAAAGGGAATATTATTTTAAAGAAGATTATAAGAAATTACAAGCTAAAGATTATTAAGGCTAAAGCTATAATAATATCTTATATAGGGAATAAACTTAAGATAGTAAGATAAGCTAAAGCTAAGGTATACTTAGTAAATACTTAGGTTCTATAGCATTTTTTTATTACTCTATAAGGAGTTACAGTTCCTTTTATCCTTAAGATACCTTTTATAAAATTAACCTACTTAATATTTAATTATTTACTAAAAGATAGATTAATACTACTAATCTACTGCCTAGGCAATATAAAGTTCATTACCCTAGCTACAGGATTAGTTAAATAGGAGCTAGTATAAACTAAAATTAAGGGATTAGTTAATTTAAAATAAATATTAACTCCTATACTAAGCCAGAAATTAAGGATATAGTAAGCTTAAAAGAAGATAATATCTTATCTTTAGTTAAAGTAATAAGCTAAGAGTCTAGGGAGGAGGTTATTAAGCTAATTACTAGGGAAAGTATAAAGTAATATAAGGAGGTCCTTAGGGCCGCGTCCTAAGAGATCAGACAGTATATAGATATAGCTAGCTAAATAAAAAAAAGGTTAGAAGAAAGTGCAGGCATAGGAATAATAAATATTAAGGTTAATATAATATATAAGCGTAAGGAAGTTAAAATTTACCTTATAAATAATATACCTTTAGATAGATTAGTCCTAAATAGGGATCCCTTTTAGAAAAAGAAAAAATAGGCTAAAATTAAGGATATACTAAATACTATAGTAAAGTATTTTAAGTAAATTACTCCTAAGTTCTTTAAGATTAAGCAAGGTAGTAGGCTAAAGGAAAAAAGGCTATTAGCACTAAAAGATTAGGTAAGTAATATATTAATAGAAGCTAAGCTAGATATATTCCTTAAGGTAATATATAATTAGAAAGCAGTGCTAGTATAGGACTTTACGGAGTATAGATAGCTAGACCTAATTATAGCTCCTTTACAGGTCCTAAAAGTTATACCTTATAAAGCATAGCAAGCTAGAAACATTCCTATTCTAAAAGGGTATAAAGTAGCAGTTATTTAGCTACTAAAGAAACAACTTACTTAAGGGGTATTAAAGGAATTACACAGTACCTATTAAAACCTATAGTTCCTAGTTATAAAGAAGGATAGAAACTTCTATCTAATTAATTTAGTAACTTTAATAAATAAGGTAACTATAAGGGATAGCCTATCCTTACTATATATAGATAAGTTTTTAGCAGATTTTACTATATATAAGGTTATATTACTACTAAACTTCTTCTTAAGATATAATTAGTTCCCTTTTAATAAGAAAAGTTAAGATATAACTATATTTAATATGCTAATAGGACTATTAAGAATATATAGTTTACCCTAAGGTATAATAAACTTAGTAATATAGTTTATAAGAAATATTATTTACATCTTTAGAGATCTTATCCCTAAAGTCTACAGAGCTTTTCTTAATAATATCTATATTAAGGGACTAACTACTACTTATAATAAGGAAAAAGTAGCCCTAGGGATTAAAAGGTATATACTTAAATACCTTATTAATATTAATAAAGTCCTCCTTAATATTAAACTATTAGGCTATATTATAGTAAAAGGAAAGAGCCAGTTTTACTAGAAAATAATAGTTATAGTAAGGTATCTCTGTAAGATATACAGAAGAGCTCCTAATAATGCTAAGGTAATTAAAATTATAAAATAAAAGAAGTATACTAATATAAGGAAGGTATAGTTATTCCTTAGGATTATTAGGTACTATAGGCAATAGATTTATTACTTTACTTAGATTACTAAGCCTTTTATAAAGCTACTCTAAAAGGATATTAAGTTCTATTAAAACTAGCTAAAATAAGAGGCAATAGATACTTTAAAAGCCAGGATTATATAACTACCTTTTTTAATTACCCTTAACTATACTAAAAAGGCAAGAGAGGTTATTCTTATAGTTAATATAAGCTTAACTGGCTAGGGAGTAGCGTTAATATAGGTTATTAAGGGGAAACGTTATTTAGTGCAGTTTAAATTAGGTCTTTAGAATAAGGCAGAGTTAGTATATAATATAATAAAAAGGGAGTATTAAGCAGCTTTATATATATTTAGGAAGCTTAGGGGAATAATATATAGTATTAAGTTTACCCTAAAGACTAATATATAGGTCTTAGTATACTAGCTAAATAGCAAGGCAAATAATATACCTAGGTTACTAATCCTTTAATAGATTAGCTACCTACTATTCTTTAACTTTAAGGTTAAATATATATTAGGTCTAAAGAATAAAGTTACTAACAGACTGTTATATAAGCTAGCAGGACTATCTAATTAGTTAAATATAGAGGTTAAGGAAAATATAAAGGACTTTATTAACCTTTACCTTAATATAATTAAGGTTAATAGTTCCTTTAAGGTCCTAAATAGAAACTATATACCTAAGTTAAAATACTTAGCCTAATACTTATTAACATTATAAAGGCTATTAGGGATAATAAATTCCTAATACTATACCCTTTAAAAATAAGGCAAGGTGTTCTTTATATAAGGCTACTAACTCTAGAAGCGCCTGCAATAGTAATAGAAGTAGCTAATACTAGTTAAAAAGGACCTAGCAATCTAAAAGCAAGTAATTAGGCAATACTATAAGGCTAGTAGCTATAAAGGGCACAACGTTATAGTAAACCTTATTAAGAAGAGGTATTACTAAAAGAACCTTTAGGGAGATATAATAGCTATAGTTAAATCCTATAAAACCTATTAGAAATACTACCTACAGTACCCTAAAGAGAAAGTCTAATATATAGTACTAAGCAATTCCTTTATTAAAGTCTATTTTAATACTTAGTATATACTAAATAATTAAAAATATAAGTATTTACTTAAAGTATATTATAATCTAATTAGTTAGATAAAGGTTAAGCTATTAAAAGCATTATTAGTAAAGGCAATAGTACATTTTATTAAAGGCCTTATTTTATATTATAAGATAATTATAATTATAGTAGTAAACAGGGGACCTAAGATAAAAAAGAAGCTACTAAAAGTTCTCTAGTAATATAGCATAAGAACTATCAAGACCTTACTATATAACCCTAAGGCAAATGGCCTAAATAAATATAGGCATTACATTCTTAGGGTTAGGGTTAGGGTTAGGGTTAGGGTTAGGGTTAGGGTTAGGGTTAGGGTTAGGGTTAGGGTTAGGGTTAGGGTTAGGGTTAGGGTTAGGGTTAGGGTTAGGGTTAGGGTTAGGGTTAGGGTT